>PDLM01000011.1:524721-715105 GCA_003369665.1 Coleophoma cylindrospora
TGCTGTGGCCCTCGAGAGTCTGCTGGCAGGCGCCGGTGCTAGCGTCCCAGACCTTGACTGTGTCATCCCATGAAGCCGAGGCCAGCAGCTTGGAGTCGTGGGAGAAGGCGACGGAGTTGACCTCGTCGCTGTGGCCCTCGAGAGTCTGCTGGCAGGCATTCCAGTCCTCTTCTATAACCGGCCTAGCTGTGATCCATTCTGGCTCCTTGTGTTTGTATACTTCTCTTGTTAAGCTACGGGTTGGACTGAACAGGAGCGCTGAGGTATACACCTGAAGAGGATTATTTTCTATTACCCACTTATGGTATAGAATAAAGCGACGTGCATCTCGAACCAGGTTAGTTAGTTGGGAAGCTTCTAGTCTCCCCTAAATTATAGTTAGTATCTCCTAATATTAGGATATTATTCAAGATATATAGCGTACCTGAACTAATTTATCAAGCTTGATCATTGAAAGTACTCCTTCTGGTGTACTTTTAAGAAGGCTAAGAGCCTCGAGCCAGTAGAGGTACTTCTTTCTTAGGAAGTTATCGATATCGCTATTATCTTGAAGGCAATCACTATCCTTAGCGCTTTTACTAGATTCCCCATCATATAGGTGGTCAACCCAATAAACGCAGGGATAGCCTATCGCACTCAATGGGTCTGGGTCAGGCTTTTCAATCATGTCGATAGAAAATCCAGGGCGATATAAGCTATATATGTCGGGATTTTTTAGCGTGCTTGACATAACCTCGATCGAACTTGAGAAGATCATATAGTTCACCTCTTCTATCCCAGAAGGAAAGACTTTATCAGATGCCCTGGTTAGCAAGAAATCCTTCGCTGATTGATGCACGAAATAGATCGTGGACTCTCGAACAGTCAGAAATGAACCACAAAGCCCTACAACTTCTCCTACATCATCATCAGGAAAACCAGCTAACGTCTTGTCCAATGAGGTCAATTCCTTCAGCGTGACAGGTCGACGTGTAATCGTAACAAAGGCAAGTACTCGTATACAATAGTTAGCATAGTCCGAATTACATGTCTGTTCTATCATTCTCTCATAAAGAGAATCGAGTCCAGGCGGAACTGTCTCAAGCCTGTTTAAGACATCCCAGTTAGGGACTTTCTCGAAACTTTGACAGACTAGGGCTACCCAGAGGAAGGTGTTATCTGCGTTTGAGGATAAATAATCCTGAACAGTACTTGCTGTTTTCATGGAATATTTCTTTAGCTCGGCTAATTGTCGTACTTTATTTTTGACATATATACCAACAGCAGTAGAAATAGACTCTGCATTTAACTCAAGACATAGCCTTGCTTTCTGTCCTGAATTTTCTAGTCGCTCTTCGATATTTTTATAGTTGCGACTAGAGACGATCCACTTGATACAAGGAAACTCAGATGCCTTCTGAACAATTAGGTCAAGAAGATATTCACACTCTGTTACGCATTCGTCAAGTGCGTCTATGACTAGGCAGGTGCACCTTTTCCTACTCTTTGAGCTCAAGTCTTGCAGAATGTTTGTAAATATCCTCGACAGGGCGACAAAAGTATTCGAGCCCTCAAAGAGGGCTTTACCCGCGCTTTCATACTCCATCTGCACATACGAGATGAGTGATGGTTCCTCAACGACAAGCAGCCAGATCAGACCACGCAACACAGCTGCTGCATTATTGATCCGCAGATCAGTAGCCTGGCAGAAGAAGAATGACAAGAGACCTGTCTTGGCGGGATGCTTTCTCAACTCGTCGATAATACCACATAGTAACATCGTTTTTCCCTTCCCAGGATCACCTTTAATCCAGAGAAGATTATCTTGATCGTTATCGCGCCAGCGACAGAAGTCAGTATTTTCAAGGACCCAACAGTATGAGTCCCGGAGCAGGCCACCCTTGGTATCCTCAATGCGTTTCTTGTCGTCGCGGGGATCGGTCACGCGTAAGTCTATTAAGCATTTTTTATCTTCAGGGCTAGGTTGGTCCGGTACTATGAAATGGAATCAGCTAGGTTCTTTGGGAGATGGAGACAATAAACTGACTTGTCCGACAAGTGGCAAGGTGGTCACGTATTACTTCACCGAATGCATTGGTAATGTTTGTGCTCACCAGATGCTCAAAATCCTTCTCTGACTTCGTTGGTGCCGTTTTGACGCACTCGTCATAGCATTTCTCGAAAACGCCAACGCACCCGTCCAAGTTCTCGAAAATTCTCTTGAGAAGTCTGAAAAACATCTTATGTAGGATCTGGGTTTCGTGGATTACACAGTCTTGCGATATGTCCGAGGGATGAACCCGAATGTGTAGTTCATCGACGAGGGGGGGCCTATCCCCATTGAGAATGACAGGAATTATGCTCTGGCACGATTCATCTTTGTCTTGCTCCGCTCGAATCTCCAAGAAGGCCATTTCTGTTATGACGTGATGGAAGCTTGTATCTACGTCAGGTGGTTGTGTTCCAATATAACTTCTCACAATACCACGTAATCCAGTCCTGAAGTCTTCCTGGTCTTCTTTGGTACCAACCCGAAGGTCTTTTTTGGACGCATAGAACGCTTTAATATCTCTAATGTATTCCTTCATTTTGTTGTCCTTGTGATATACTTGGAGGACTTCTGAGCTGCATAGTATAACCTTGTCTACACAGCTGACTTCATGGATACTAGTAGCCTTGCCACTATTAGGGAGTAGGCAAAACTGGTTTGATAAGATATCATGTGCACCTAAATTGCCCGTATCACGAACAGATTTAGAATCTCTGAACAGCGGCGATCGGTCGGTAAGTGCCTTTGCTCGAAGACATAGCAACCACTCTATTATCTTTTGAGCTTTCTCGGCTTCTGCCTTCAGCTTCGGTGTAAGTTTATCGTTTTCGTGCGCATATACTAGAAAAATGCTTGTCGAAGACTTTTTGAAGCTATCTAGGTCTGCCAGGCATTCTATAACCCGCTTGAAGACTAAGTCAAGTCCTACAAACATATGTTAGTATATTCTCTGATAACGTTATAGTCGTTTATAAAACATCCTTGGAGACATCCAAGGGCGTTAGCGCCTCATGCTACATTTTAAGGAAAATAGCATACGCATTCCAACAGGCTCATCATTTTTGCGCCGCACGTCATTGTTGAGCAGCGCACTTGCATTAGAGGGGCTTCCGCTACTCTCATGATGGCTACCACGAGTTCTTTTGGCGCCAACGCTTGCTTCAGGAAGGAATTCCGCCTTCCGCTTTTGGCGCCGTCGGTTCGGCATGATGGTAATTTTGAGAAGGCTTTGGAAATAAGAAAGAAATTGGCGAAAAGATCTGAGTGAAGCTAGACAATGTGCTCTGAGAAGTGACAAGGCTGGCAGAAATGATGAAAAGAGAAATGTCGTCGGAGTTCGACTGAGGCTGTGAGGCTTTTAAGAACCTGGGTAAGCAGGAGCTCCCGAGGCAGACTCAGCCGTAAATAAATGCAGCTCACACGTGCTGCTTAACGCTGGCCGACATATGAGGCTGCTGTTGGGGGGTGGTGGTGTTATGTGATAGGCCACTCGAGAGTGAGCGGGTAGCGCCTACGGCCTGGCCTCTGATTGGACAGGATATCGAGTGACGAGTCTCCCTACAATCATTCGCTGCAGTATGGTAACAGAATTACTTGGTGCTAGAGAGCGAGTAAAGAGTTTGGAATAGACAAGCCCAAACCCATTTTCAAGCCCATCTGCAAGCCCATTCGGAGTCCACTTCAAAGCTCACATCAAACCCATATTCAAGCCCATCTCGAGAGTAACTTCCAATCCTCATATCTCAATTGTGCCAACCTAGCGCCAGTGCTGGCTCGGAGGCAATTCGATGCGTTCTTCCGAACTCATGTTAAGAGCCTGCATCCAAGCTTCCATTCAAGCCCCGCATTGTCCACAAAGGAGTAGTGTATCATCTACTTCTGAGGATCTAAACACCATGCATCTGCGACTAGCTTCCTCGTTCCGTGAACACATCATTCGCCCACCCATCCAACGAGTCGTGGTGTCTGTTACTCTGTTCGTCAACAAGTTCGCTTTGCTCGTTAATACCTTGAGAGGGAGGTTAGTAAGTAAGCTTGTGAAAGTTGTTTCCCCATACCTGGTCTTTGGTTTGATAGATTTTTGTGTAACTGCGGTCCATTCACAATGGTGATAACTTGTACCTGCTTTATGAGATCAGTAGAAGGGTATCTTTGGTGGTATTTGAAGCGTACAGTTGTTCCTGCACTTCCCACTGTATCATAGTCTGGGAAGATGTTTCGACAGTGAATGCGTCCGCCCCAAAATGACCTCGCTGAAGTGTCGCTCCTTCGCTGCACTTCTTCCCTAACTCCTTCCCCATAGTCATTGTTTACATCTCAATCGGCTCCCAAGGATCCTTCCTATTACAATTAGCTCTGATTAGCATTAACAGGATGGAACGCAGGTACAAAGCCCGTCCTCGTTCCCTTTTATTCCTCTTCTTCTTCTTTCTTCATACACACCCACCGCTTTCAAAGCTGTGGCCAACCATTGCTTTCTGGAGCTCAAGATTCCCAGTTAGCACTCGGTTCTCTCATTGCACGTGGAGAGGATCGTGGGTCTCACCGAGGCCATGGGTAAACTTTTTGCGACCCTTTCTTCAGTTCGCTGACTGTGTACAGATCCAGCCGATTCGTGGGACATATAAATGAAACCAATTTTTGGAACCTTTTCAGTCAAGAGTCACTGGTATTACACTTCCTCCATACTCAAGACGTCCACTTTTTTTCATTGTATCCTTTGGCTGTGCCAAGGGTGCGAAGAAGAACTTCGACGGCGGTGGTTGCCATCACGATGGTAAGCTCTCTACATTTTCTTCTTCCATCGTACTCTGTAGACGGTTCTTAGCTCAAGTGTGCAAAGAGAGTGATGCCTACTATTGTGATCAGAAGACTTACAGGGTTCGTGCTAATCAATCTGTTTATGACTCGGTGTTCAGGGCCTATCATGGCAACATAGTCGATTCGACTCGAACTTCGATGACGACTCGTAATCTACGGAGGGTTATCTATCCTTAGGTGTTCATCTTAACGAAGCCAGGTCGATGCGATCATTATACTCGAGTACTCCGTCCCTCTCGATAGAAGAACAGGCTTTAGAATTCTCGGAACCCGAGTGACGATACACGCTAGGTAACAAGTCGCAGACCTATAATCCTATATTCCGCCCCATCAGTTACGAATTACTGTCAAAAGTCATAGTCTTACAGCAGAGTACGAAAGGATTCGGGGAGGGAGGGAAGGAGTGAAGGAAGGGCAAGAAGTGAAGGGAGGGGACGAGGGGGAGGAAAAGTTGGTTTCTTAAGTACTGTAACTATATGCTAGCGACCTGAACTAAGACAAAGTTTTCTCTGTTCTGCGGGCATGATGACTTCACGAGATCATAGTAATCTGGTACCGAGTAATGACCACTTGGAAAAGATGTCGAGAAAAGATTTCTAAGTTACAAAAGCATAATATATCACTTTTCGCAATAATTTAAGATGGTAGACTAGGTAACTATCGGTTCCAACGATAGTAGTTGAGTGGTATGCAGTTCAGAATTAACGAATTATATGGCTAGGAACCTACTCCTCCGGCTGTTGTCGCAACCTAGCAATTTTTTCAGCCTCCCGTTCTGACCCTGGCCAAGCTCTTCCATTTAGATGTCTCAAGCACAACTGCTTTCCTTCGTCAGGATAGTATAGCCAACATGCCCATTTCGTCCACTGCAATTGATTAGTAATTACTCATGCCAAACAAATTCAGAGCTCTTTCGAGCTTCTTCGACAGTCATGTGCTAGAGTTATCTAGATATCTTGGAACTAGTTCCGATAGAAAACAGACTCCTGCAAGGAAGAGACAGGGCAGACAGGTTGGGATATCACTCACAAGTCCTTCCTTCATCTGAGTCCTAGCACGTTGACCAAGCGTGTCCTCGATGAAGTCTCCACGGGGAATGGCCAGGCCTGTGGGGAAGATCCGAGCCAGATAATGTGCAGTAGATGCAATATGCGGTTTGTCATGCCAGAAAAAAAGCGGCGTCAACGGGACTTTTATGTCTGGTTGCGATGCGGGACTCAAGTCACGCTTGAGTGAGGATGTCAGCTCTCTCAAAGCTGGGAATCTCATCACGGCGTCAGAAACGGCGTATGATAGCATGCGGATTGCTGGAAGGCAGACGTATTTGATGGGGGCTTCCTCGTCGAGCTCGGAAGCTCGCATGATCTCTAATAGGGGATCTATGGGAAAGTCGGAAAGCAGAACCCAATCATGCTGATGCACCCATGTATATGGTGTCTCGGTCATTCTCAAGGCGGAGCGCACAGCAAGGCCGAAGCCGAGACGTCTCGCTGGTTCTATAAACGTCACTTTCTTGTCGTGTGACTGCAATGCTATGAGGTTCACAACATTCTGGGCATCTCCCGGGCTTCCATATTCAGCCTTTGCTTCTATCTGGGAGAAGACAACATTCTCGCTGTCTTGGTAATACTGTCTGAGGAAAAGTTCCTTGACATTTTGCTTATAAAGAACGTAGTCCGCTGCTTGTTCAGAAGTGACGCAGCCCTTCTTTAAACGAGCTGTCGGAGTAACTCGATCATAATTGTCAAACACAATAATCACCCTACAGTTTAACAACAGGGGACAATGCCGGCGAAAAGATTCCAGAACGAGTGACAGGAGCTCGGTTGATGGCGCTGACGGTGTCACTGATGTCGTTATGATAATTGTCAAAAGGCTGCTAGTCGTCAGCACGCCTGGTGCCATCCTGAAGAAAAGTGTTGACGAAGACTTTTGAGTGTGCAAGATCGAGCCCAGACTTCACTTCGCTCAGATGTCACCATATTAGTTCTATTGATGAGGCAACTTAGTCTCGCTGGTGCTCATCGGTCAATGTAAATCTCCGCTTGGTGCTTGAAGGTCAAGGCGACCTTGTCGTGGACGGAAAAAGTTTTTCCCCCCCTAAAAAAGATTAGATCTGGAGAACTATATCATGTGACCACAGCTCTCTCTTTCTCTCTCACATGGTTAAAACATAGTCACTATGACAGTAGCCAGCTGTATTCGACTGGAAACCTCTAAATAATCATTCGATCTAGACTTACAAAAGTAGAGATTCTTGAATAGTCAGATATCACAACGACGTTAACGCTTAGAACACGAACTCGGAAGGCTGGTTTTGCTTGACCTGACCGTTTACGCGAAGTGAGAGGGTTATAGAATACCTGCTCTAGTAATGAGATAACGAGAGAAGACTCAATTGTCGCAAAGAACTAATTGATATTACTCTCCCCCGAATTGTTCTAAGATGGTAAACGGTATGTTGTAGATGCGGTATCGGTTTCAGAGATGCGCTTCCCTTCAAGAACCGAGAATGGGCATGTGGCGGACGGTTGGTGCGTGCGAACATGCAACCAGCAGTCATAAGCTTTCATCTCATTTACAGCCCTGCAGAAACTTCAACTTTTCTCTAGAACTCCCGGCTGAAGGAGCTGGTTGAGGCTCTTGCACAACTGGAGCGGCGAGGGACATAATATTGTCAGCCACTAAGTGCCATTCGCTACTATGAGAAACCTACCCGACGTGCAGGGCCAAGCTGGCATATGGCATCGCTTCAGCTTAACGTTGCATGCAGTTGGGAGAGGCAAATTCAGATGACAAGTTGACCAATAACCTGTCCCGACCTGCGGACTCATGCGGTGCGACTGTTCGTGCGCTGTGCCAACTTCCTGCGCTGTCTTGTTGTTGCTGCGCTGTTCTGACTTGTTTCGACGATACACAGGGTCAAGATAGAAGAAGAAGAATAAAACAAATAGATACATGGATCAAGCCATGGCCATTCAGAAGAGGCTTGACCAGCCCTAACTACTATCGCAAGCCGAGACTTGACTTGACTGGACGGTCGGACTGCTCTCCGCCGTCGCTTATAATTAACTACCACTCGGCCTCACCTACGGCTTCCTCCTCCCTTTCTCCTTCCAAACCCTCAATCACACAGAAAGAACTAGAGGAAACCGGGAGCAGACTATCCGTCCACTATGACCAAGAGAAAAATAAAAGAATCCACCCCAACGTGGCCGTGACTGATTGGTCTGCTCGCGGACAAGAGGAAGCAATTCGTTTCTTCGGAAATGGCAAAACCATACCCTTAGACGACATGAATAACAAAACGACTTTTAGCACATGCCCTTGCCCAATTTCACTTGAACCAAGGGCACCCATGGCAGAACCTAAGAGCTTTACGATCTGAATTAGGTGGCTCGATGATCGAATATCGGTGTTACCACCGTAACCGCATTTTTGCGGGGTTTTTTGCTACCCCACTAGTTTACACCCCGCATAAGAAAACCCCAACCGAGAGGCCTTAATAGTTCGCGCAGCGGATGGGCTAGAACCAGTGCTCTGCCCATTCTACCAGCGCACCTTCCGCTTTGGCGGAATTAAGAGGGGAGGTCATAAAGCGGAATATGTTCTTAAGGGCTTAACACACCACCCGGTTTGGCAAGCGCTAAATGAACACGTAAGGCGAAAGTCTTCTGATACTATCTCCTTGATTTACTTCATACTTATCGTTTTAACCAAATGAAGGAAAAGGAATCTATTGTAAAATAGTACGATCATGTTGAATAATAAAGAATGTCCAATGATTTGATTTGGACGCCAGTTGCTCCGAAGGCCTAGAGAAAAGGGCACAATTGTTTCCTTCGCCATGATATCATGTAAAGTATATCCACGAAAGCCAAGAATGGACAAGGTTGAATTGCTTTTGTCCTTCTTTATCACCTTACCACTCTTCTCGCTATCTTCCTAAATACCCTCTGCTTCGTTACCTGCAATCAACCCCAGGAAGAAGGCAAAACAGAAGATTTTACACGAACTCAGAGACTGGTGGGAGAAAGTGCTATTTCATTATAGCTAGCCCGCCTTGTCATGTTGCCGAGCGCTAATTACTCTATCATATTTGAGATAGAGCTCTGAGAGCTGCCATGAAAGAGAATGATGCTGAAGTATATACATAAAGAAGTCAAAATGAAAAGTTCGGAGCCGAAACTTCTCCCCAATAAAGAAACATACTCCTGGCGATAGTCCATAACCAATCCGTACAACGAAAGTACTCTATCCGTGGAATTATGAAAGTGCCTTTCCCCTCCCGTGGTATTCCATTCCATAGCAATCCAATTCCAGCCATTCTCTATTTACAAACCGTAACCTATCTATCCATCAGACCTATGCTCCTGAAAACTCGTATTCAGTTTAGAAACATATCATTCCATCCCATTTACCCCCGCGAAGATTCTAAATACATTACCAAAACTAATACCAATAAGCCACCCATCAGGTCTGTGCGCGCGTCGGTCCATGGCTGGAGGTAAAGTTACATCAGGGACGACGGCTGGACTGCTATGGGTGGAATCCGTACTTTGACTCTCAAGCACAGCAGCCGCTGATTCCGGTGAGTGGCTGGTCCTTGGTCTTTTACGGATTCTCCGCCTTCTCCTATTCTTCTTCTTGCCTGAAGTGCTTCCACTCGTATCCAAAGGGTCATCAGGGACAACCTCATAATTCTGCAAGGGGCTTGCAGGCATACATTTACTGCCACTGCTGGATTGGCTAAATGCCGACTTGTTACTGTTGACGCGTTTACGAGGATTTACCATGCTCACAAAACTGCGAAAAGTTGATGTTGAGCTCCGACGTCCATCCTCGGGAGGGCTTCGTCCTCTGCCAACCGGGATAGATTCCTTGAAATTACAGCCGACTGAATTGGAGGGTTGGTTGGGTGTAACCGGCTCTGTCCTAGATGGAATCGCAGGTGGTTGTGGTGGATCGATAATAGAGGGATCCTGTTGATCACCAGAAGTGGAATTTCTATCGTCCAGAGATAATCTCGTGGATGATGGACCCAATGGATCCAGTGTATCACCTCCGGCTATACCTTGTATATCGTTCTGTAAGGTAGACTTCATATCCCCTTGATGTAGGGTTTGCTCTTCAGTGGGCTCATCCTGCTGAGAGGCTCTCTTGCCGTGGTACGAATCACTGCTTTGACAATCACTGGGAGCATTGGTTCCTGTCTCCACAGTTGTTGGCTGCGATTCCGTTGCTTGACTGCCATTCAAATGCGGGTCTGAAAACAGGCAGGATCCTTCAGAAGATGATTCTGTTGTGCGATCGGTGGTCTGCTGTCGGCTTCCACTGGACTGGCTCGCGGTTCCAGCCTTGAAAGTCGGGGCCAGATGATTTTGAGATTGTGAGCCTCCTCTTTCGGTACCCTGATACTGCTCAGGGGCAACTAGATTACCAAGATTTGGACTCTCCGTCATCGCTTCTTTGAGTTTCAGCCGTAGACACCTAAATACTCTTAGTAAACAAGATATGCCAGAGGAGGACCCGAACTCACTCAGAAGACACGTCAAAGGAAACTGCTGTTCCAAGAAGTATTTGGTGTTTCAAATAGACTTTTCCTTCTAATTCTCCTTGTGAACGACAAACCGTTGTGTCCTGTTTTGATAAGAAACTACATGGATCGGTCCCTAGTGCAAGATTTTCAAGGTGCTCCATCCTATGCTTCGATTGCGCGGAAATCCGGCAGCATAATAAATCCTGCTATGATGTTAGGTTCTGCAGTCCCTGCATAGGTGGGAAGGAGACCGACTAGTGACGACTGGTCAAGACCAAGATGCCAACTCGAGGCTGTGAGCAGTTCGAAGGCTCTATACAGCCTAAATAAGCATGGCCCCACACAAACCATAACATCGGCGCTTAGCTTGGAGCTTGGGAGGTTCAAGGTCTCGCCGATCTTATCCATTGCGATTTCAAATATGCTGGAGAGCCTCAGAGCAATAAAGTGGACAAATTGGTAAATGATTCGCTCACGCTCCTTGAAGGACACCGGTGTAAACAACCTGATTTTGCCAGTGAGCCGGCTACGGTGCAAACTCTTTAGCACTGAGCAATACCCAAATACTAAATTTGCATTGTCGTTTGCGATATTCTATCATCGAGCCAGTTAGTCAACCAGAACAATTTGGAACTTGAGTTAAAAAGCCAAGTGCTCACGATATTGTTGTCACTCTGACATGGCCGAAGTGGTGTAGCTTCATGGCATATCTGGTGTTTTATAAAATCATCCATAACCTCACCACCTTTGTAATCCTGAGGGTTTGGAAAATATAAAACACGTAAATCGCCCCCTTCCTTTGATGAAGTAATGTCAAGTGACCAATCTGGTAAAGGCGTACTAGATGAGGCATCCGAGAAAGGCAATGGTTCTGGAGACAGAGCGTTAGCCTGTGTACCATGGCAAACTAAGTTTGAGAACTGACCAATTTCAATGATGTCTTGGAACCTGTTAACGTGTTGAGGTATGCACCGCACTACTTCTAGGCTCTCCTGCGGTACCAGGACATGATCCTTTTTCGGCTTAGGAAATAGTCGCCTGACACAACCTTCGCATTTGTTGCCGTATTCCTTCGTTTTCTTGCATTCTTTGCGTTGTTTATGACAGAAAAAGCATTTCGATTTTGGCACCTTGCCCTTTCCTTCGGCTATCTTGCGTTCATCATGGGCTGTTGCGTCTGGTTGGGAAGTGGAATTGGAAGCTGTGACTTCACAGGGTGCTGGATGATTGTCGAACTGGAGAGGAAGATTAGGATGAGAACCAGTATGAAAGTCAGGATAAGGCTCGTTGAGTAGAAACCATGGCGCGGCAGTGGTGAGATAATCGACAGCTGGGGAAGCTCCAACAGGAAGATCTTGGTTCGTCGAAAGCATAAAGGGGGGTTCGTGGTTGTGGTAGTGGTTTTCGGCAGTATCAGGTTGAGTGACGGGTAAGGCAGCAGGCTGAGGGTCTGTGACTTCATTCGAAGTCAAAGGGTTCCAGTAAAGAAGTTCTCTGTTGTCAAGGAACAGTTCCGGATCCCATTCAGGATCACGAACCGGGTCGGTCGCCATGCCGATACCTCAGAATCAAGGCGATGCTATCGTGGTTGTGAACGGGCAGTTCAGACCGGGCGTTATCACGAAAGCCGACGACAGGTCGCGAGGCCGTGAGGCATAGAACCCAAGGACTACGCAGAGTAGAGAAGGAAGAAGGCGAGGTGAGACAGGTAAGGTAGAGAGGAGCTCAAGATGAGTGCAGGCAAGAAGAATGCCTGGCTGACCAGACCCTCTGCCGTGAGAGAAAGGTGGAAGTGTAGGACGGAGAGGAGGGCCGGACTACTATCAATTCAACATGGCGATGATGCCCGACTGCCCTTGTACCGTCTTCCAGTACGTAACTGTCCAGTCCCTTCGCTTGCACTGCCACTCACTGGTGCTGCATCTCCAACCCTGCATTTCGGCCATTCCCGCCCACCGCAAGTGCAACTGCGAATGGTCGAAGCACTGCGACTGGTCGCGTGAGGGTTGCGCTGGTGCTCACCGACTTGTCGTGACTGTCTTCAATGCTTCGAATTGCATATTATTGCCGACAACGTGCATGGGAGGGCGCACCCGGCAGACTGCACACATGTGGACGAGCTGCCTAATTGCCTAGAATCAGTCCACCTTAGGCTGGGGATGACCAGGCAAATGAAAGCCTTTGAAGTTCTGGTGACACCGAAAGAGGAGTTTGCACCTCGTAAGATGATCTAATTTAAGTAGGTCTCTGAATATGTATTCAGCGGGGCGACAACGAGGCTGCGTATTGTAAAGTATAAGAGTTGAATCAGATCATTTTTCCGCGAGTAGACGGCTAGCCTTCTTTCCAATTCAAATTCTGTTCGTGATATCTGTCTTATCATATCGAAAGAGTTATCATCAACTGCTTTGCTTTACTCGTTGTGTTTGCGCAATGGAGACCTCAACACTCAATGTCCCAAAATGTGCCTATACCCAAAGTAAACAGCACAACTGGAACTTACGTTCGTTACTGAAGTTGAGAGGGAGACGCTGAAGTTCTGAGCTGGGCACATACTGGTTGGTTTACTTCCCTTCCTGTTCACATACCGTTCTTTGGACCTTTTTTTACTATTCCCCTCTTTTCTCCTCTTTGCACATCATGTGAACTAAGGTGGATAGATGGTAAGTACAGAGGTATAGTATCGCGAACTGTCGCAGCCGCTAAAGCGTAGACGTGCCCTGTCGTCGAGGTGTCGCTGCGACTTTACGCCGCCGCCAACATGTTGTCTATGCGCATCCCGACAATTCGATATCTAGACTCGACAGTTCGAACAATCGTCGTGTCCGCGACAGGTAAAGATGGCTATATTTGGTGGTTCGCCAGTGTCTTCCACGCCATTTCGTTTTCATTCTCATCTTCCACGCACGCAGCATCTCTTATACACGAGCATCGTTTTCTACCTCATCCTCCATTCCAGCACAAGAGAAAGACCCTGGCAAAATGCCGTCCAATACAGTGGCGCGGGCCAGCAGGGACCAGCCGGGTTTTGCTCCGGTTGGCGAGAGGTCTGGCACGAATTCGCGAACCAGGACGGCCACTACAACGGATATCAAGAGCAATGACAAAACCGGCACAAAGAAGAAGACTCAGGAAAAGACGGTGGTCAAGGTTCGTTCGGGCGTTCGCGATGCCGACATGCGAAGTGCCACGGCCCGTTCCACCAGTAGCACAACGAGTCGCCGCGCGATGAATGGTAAAGCCTGTCCCCCGCACTCTACTCCAAGCGTTCCATCTAACCACGAATCAGGTTCGGACGACAGTCGAGGTCAAGGCGAGTCGCGCCAGGACCAGGCCCGTTATGGTAGAGTCGAGGATGACGACGGCAGCTATCAAGGTACCGTAGCCACCCCTAACCCTGTTCCTATCGCTAGGAACAGCCGGGCCGCTAATGCTCTTTAAACGCAGCCTATCGCTATTCCTCGAGCACTACACAGCGCGAGTCTGACCCGTGGTCTCCTCTCAACCGCCGCGCCGACGACGACGACGAGCGTAGGCTTGCGCGCAACCGCAACCGCGCTGAGCTCTTCCGCCGTATCGATGACAACTTCTGAGAATTCACCTTGAGCTACTATCATGGCCTTTCGCCTCTTTCAGCAATAAATTGGTTTTGGGGGAGGGGGCGACTTTTCTTGTGTTTTCCTTCGCTGGAGATCTATGCTGCTACCTACCCACCTACATACCAACATAAGATACCTGGCTGTGGTTTCTGCACGGAATCGTTCCGTGCTCATGTAGGTCATGTGGGCTGGTAGGTAGGTCTGACGTAGGGTAGGGTGCCTTGGGATAAGGGAACCGATAAGGAGGAGTTTCAGGGCCACTGTAGTGCCAACGCCCTCCCCTTCCCCAAAGAAGACTCAAAGAGAATTCATGCTACTTGGCTTGTTTTCACATGCTATACGATTACCACTTGATACATCTTTTTACCCGAAACAGGCAGGCTCAAAGCTCGAGGGCTTATCTCGAATTCGCAGTCTTGGATAGGAAGAAATTTGCCAAGTATACCAGTTAATTATCTTTGGCGCGATTTTGCTTTCAATCGTAGATAGAAACTGTACATAGAAACTGTATATAGGAACACTCTAGCGCATATTTCGCATTCTCCAATTCTGGCATTTTATAAACATCGGTATAAATAAAAATATGCACAGATTCCTACACCGACTTCTTATGGCTGTAATCGAACGCGGTCCAGGCAGCCAATTTGTAGCTAAATTCGAATACGAGCCTTCTTACATCTCTTAACTACTTGGTCGTGGGCATTTCAATGTCGGTGACGGATTGGGAAGATTTACTGACAGCCTCCCTTTCTTGCATCTCTGAACTGCCTGGTTTCGGGCATCTCAGTGTCGGTGACGGATTGGGATGATGCGCTGACAGCGTCACTTTCTTACATCTCTTCACTGCCTGGTCTCACGCATCTCAGTGTCGGTGACGGATTGGGAAGGTTTACTGACAGCCTCACTTTCTTGCTTGATTCTAGCGAGCTCGGTTTGATCGACGTCATTGTATATTTACTAGGTGTACACATCTTGAAAGTAATCCAATTCTAATAGGGACATTCTCCAAAACGCCATGCTCGCCTACTGATGCAAACCCCATTTTCACAGCTTCACTACATCTAGATCCTCAAGCATACATGCCATCATAATCATCTTCATCCTCCTCGGCCTCGGCGGCCTTCTCATCGGCACCCGATCTCGATTTTGGTTCTTTCTTCTTGAGCATCTCCTTCCGATCAAGCGGGCAAGTGCCCTGCGCCATGAGCCAAGGACCGACACACTCCAGATCGAAGAGATGGCTACTGTGGCACGGCAATCGAACGACCAATGGATATTGATCATCCAAGAACCGCTCGGCACAAATAGGGCAGGTATCGTTCTCCTTCTTGGCATCGTTGCGCTGCAGTTCTTTCTTATCCACTCGTTCTAATGAGTCGAGATATGATTGCGGCACGCCCGCAATTTCGGATGGAGGATGATCGGCTGCGGACGAGAGAGCGGACAGCAAAGTGGCTAACAAGGCGGAATTAGCCTCCGTGGGAGAATCGCGTTGCAGCGTGGTATATTGCTCTTGGAGAAGGCGGAACATGGCGGCCATGTCGGCGGGGGTCGCAACAGCGTGAGGATTGTTGTGCTGTTCGTCTGCCGACGGTTCTTCGGCCGATGAGGAGGATGGTGCAATTTGGGACATGTGCGCGAAGAAGGTGCTCATGTCTGGACGGCGTGAGCGTGGTGCTTCTGACTCGCTCTTCTTGATGTTGTGCTCAACTGCTGAGAGGTTAATTGTGACACCGTAGCTATGTGGTAGGTCTTGCTTACTCTCATACGGGGTCGCCATTTTGAAGACGGTGAGGCGATCAGGAATTGAACGTGAAGGAAGTATTGTTCGTGTGTGGAGGGGCGGATGTGCAGAAGTGCTGAATGATGGAGGGGTTCTTTATTTGCCCTTCTGAGGTGACGCGAATGGTTGGAGGCCTGCGATGCGGAACTGGAGGCGGCCGCTTGGAAGACCCTGGCCTGGCCTGACCTGAACTAGAAGACCCAGCAGAAGGAACGGAAGAACTCAATCTCCGCAGATTTGCAGAGCCCCACATCCAGCTCGGCAGAAAAATGTAGGGAGCACCACCAAAGCAAAAAGTCCCCTCTACCGACCAGGCTTCTCGGAAAAACCAGCGCAGTCAATTTTCAAGGACCACAGAGCGGTACCAGGGTCACACTCAGTTGCTGATAGTACCAAAGCTCAAAGCGTTCGTTTGCTCAGCATCCTTGAGTTGAAAGTCGGGTTGTAGTGGACTCGTCTTTGGCCCTGATCTAGGCAGGACTCCTGCATCTACCCTCTGTGCATATTAACCATGGCCTCCGAACAGCAGAACTCGGCAGCAACGGCGGACAACCCGGACGATTTTACTCCTACTTTCTACGTAGGTCATCATGAATCGAGACGACCGCTTCCAGTCACGGATTTTGTCTTGCGACAAGCTCAGGATGTCGGGGTAAGCTTCGCCATAAACCAGAGACAAGAGGATGTCATTGCTAACACTTCCATGTATAGTATGATATGCTTACAAGTCCCATAACGAGCCCATATTTCCATTCCCGAGTTCTGACGCTCTTGTCCACACATCTCGCTGAGCTCCAGGCCGCCGAATCCTCCGACGGCCCGAACAGTACGACGCCGCCGGCTCCTATAATTCCTCCTCTTGCGCCAGTAGATACTCCTCTGACTCCTGGGGATACTGTGTCACAGTTGATCGCTTGTGTCAGCCCGTGGATTGATCTCTGCTCGGCTGATCCTTTGATCTCCAACATCTCGCGTCAGGTCCTTAACATTGAGATCGCATACGCTGCATTCTGCGGCATCAGTAATATCATAATACCCGGGCCCAGATCGTATAGCAGTTCCGCGTCAGACTACGATGGACTTACCCAGTACGCACGCGCGATTCAGGAGGCGCTCACCATCGGAGGCTATATGCAAATGGCCATCTCCATCCCTATGTACGGCCCTGAAGAAGCTAAGGAGATGACAGGCGATCTTGTTCCTTTTGCAAGGACATTGCCGACGGCGGGGAAGTCGAAGGCAAAGGACATTGATCTTTTTGAGTCTTGGGATGCGTGGAATCTGATCAGAAGTGTATGTAAATACAACACCAGACTTTCAGTAGGTAAGATAAACCAATGCTACTCATTGACCCTTCCATTCTGTTCTTCTTCCTATGTGTTTTGCTTTAGTGCGAATCAAAGATTTGTGAGATGTTCCTTTGATGATCAAGTACGAGTGTGAGAACTGAGTCCTTCGGAGCTTCCTTGATATCTCTGAAGGTACTGTTCCTACATTGTTACCAGATGGTTTTCTTTGAAAGAACCTCAACTGATCGAGTCACAACAGCATTGGGTCTCCCACGCCAGTTGCCAACCGAATCATTGCAATCGAGATGGTTCGCCGAACCACTGCGTATACTCACCTTTACCCCAAATACCTTCCTTAAAAATAAAGGCGGCCATCCCGTGCTTAGCAAGAACCACCAACACCTCATCGCCCGTTACATGCGTCTGAAGCAACCTCCTTGGTTGATGCTTTGCGATGTTGGCCCTATTCCTGGCCTCGACGATCCATCTGCTCTCACTCAAACGGCGGACGGATTCCCATCTCCTAGTGCCGTCGATGATGTCTCACAGACCACGTCTCCTACACCAGCTGAGGCCATGGAGCATGCACAGAGACCAACCAACAAGCTGAAGGATCCTGCAGCCCATCTCATCTACATCCGGTGGTTACAAAGACATCAACCGATCCGAACGACCATCGAGCGGTTCGGTGCCGGCTACCAGGATTATCTGCAAGCTCCACTGCAGCCATTGACTGATAACTTGGAATCCGTTACGTATGAGGTATTCGAGAAGGACCCGGTCAAGTATGACTGGTATGAGCGAGCTATCGCACAAGCTTTGCAGGATTGGTCAGAAAAGCGCAAGCCTACGTCCAGCGCCAGTGGTGCTGTGGTTGTTGCCGTAGCTGGGTCTGGTCGAGGACCACTCGTCACGCGTGCCTTGAAAGCCAGTGCCACGACCGGTGTTCCAGTCGAGGTTTGGGCAGTTGAAAAGAACCCCAATGCTTATGTCTTGCTGCAAAGACATAACGAGGAAGACTGGGGAGGAGTCGTGAACGTTGTTAAGAGTGATATGAGAGCCTGGAAAGGTCCTCTCCGGAGCGGTGAACAGATCGGCCAAGCAGTAACAACAGGACAAAACTTGCCACCCCAGGGCATCCCAGCCACTCCCTATGGCAAGGTAGACATTCTTGTCTCTGAGCTACTCGGCTCCTTTGCTGACAACGAGCTCTCACCCGAATGTCTGGACGGTGTTCAGCATGTTCTGGCCCCACAATATGGTATCTCTATCCCAAGCTCCTATACCGCACACTTGACCCCTATTCTTGCGCCTCGACTACACGCCGATATCTCGCATCGTGCCATCACAGATGACACCGCCACCGATACCCCTTATGTTGTTTTACTTCACGCCATCGACTACCTTGCCACGAGCGTCCCGGACCACCCCCGTATTCAACAGTCCTGGGAGTTCGTCCACCCGCTTCCCTCAACTACCTTGAACATTGCGGAGGCTCGTCGTGGTGGCGGAGTCAGTGGAGGAGGCGGTGGAAGTATGTCTGGTGGCGATGGTGCAAACGAACACAACACCAGATTTGCCAAGCACAAGTTTGTCTGCAAGGACCGCGGAGTGGTTCATGGCTTGGCTGGATACTTCGAAGCTGTCCTGTATGATGGTAGTGTTGCTGGAGGTTCTACCGCGGAGGCTGCAAAGGTGGAGTTGAGCACAAGGCCGGACACTATTGACGCCAAGAGCAAGGATATGATTTCCTGGTTCCCAATTTTCTTTCCATTGAAGGTATGACGCCCTTGTCATTTTGGCACCACTCCTTCGAACTCCTACTAACACATACCCTCAGAGTCCATTGTACTACGCCGATGATTCAGAGCTCGAGGTTTCCATTTGGCGTCAAACAGACGATAGAAAGGTCTGGTATGAATGGCTCGTGGAGGCATTCGTGATGGTTGGACCCGAGAAGAGATTGCGGACGGGCAGGAGCGAGATGGGAAGCAGCCGAAAGGTTGGTTGTTTGATGTGAGCAGAGCATAGAAGATTCTTTTCTTGGTCTATCCTGGCTTGAAGAAGCCAACATCTAGCATTCAGGGCGTGTTGGCAAGAGGGATCATGGGTGGTCATTTGATTTGATGATTGGTACTAACTCAATCAATTGGTAGTATATGGAGTAATCTCAATTGAAAAGTAAAAACACAGTGAACCAACGCCTTTACCCACCCATCCTTTGTCTTCATGAGAAGAACATCTATTTACAAACACAAGTCTCACAAAACTGGGAATACATCCGACCTCATTTCTCAATCACAATGCCTAGCCATCACTGACGCTGGGGGGAAGCCACCCCTTGGGGGGCGTCGGTTCGCCGACGAACACACAGCGCACATCCTCTACACTCTGCACATCCAGAGCACGTCCGGGCAGGTTGCGCAGCCTGCAGCGAAGCGCGGTGAGCCTCATCCGCAGCCTTCTGAGTCTGCTTCTGGATGAAATCGTAGCTTTCCCGACAGAACCTCAGCGCCTCGTCATGGTCCCGGGTCAGGACAGCCATGGCCTCCTCAGCTCGCTTGCATCTCGCGTTAAGGGCGGTAATATGCTGGCGAAAGCGTTGATCGCGGACGGTGAGGATGTCCATCTTCATCTCATACTCCTGTTTATCTCGGGTGAAACTCGTAGTCAGCGTTTCCAAGTCCGCGGCGCTTTTCTTCTGCTGTTGCTTGAGCTCCTCGTTTTGTTCCGCGAGACGCTGGCAGACGATGTTGCAGTCGTGGAACATCTGCCGGGCGCGGTTGCGCTCCAAGGTCAGGTTGGCGATGTCTGCTTTTAGTTGCTGGCGCTGGGCTGCGTTGGCTTTCATGGTGGATACGTCGACGAGCTCCATGGCGGAAATGTACTCTGGCTCCTCTGACTCCGAGTCCGACTCTGCATCGCTGTCCTCGCTGGGGATTGAGTCAACGTCGCTTTCACCAGCTGTGCCGTGAGCATCCTGGATTGACATCTCCTTCTTGATCTCCATGTTGACTTCCTTGCCCGGTGCCATGGCGGGGTCGAGTTTGTTGGAAGAGTCCTTCGATGGAACCAGGCTCTTGTTGTTCAGTCCAGTATCTTTGTCTGTGGCTTCGGCCTTCCCGTGCAGCTCCTGGGAGAGCAGGGTCCAGCAATCATCGTTTGAAGACATGGCTATCCTCACAGCAGGTCGCCTTGAGGTTATCTACGATGCAACACTAGGTTGTCTTGATGTGACACTTTGGGTGACTTTCCGAGAGGGCAATGGGGAAAGAAGCAGAGAAGCTAGAGAAGAAGAAACGGAGGGGGGAGACCTCAAACGTGATCCTTATATACCGGTGTCAAACCTTCACGTCGAGCCAGTCATACCAGATCCAAACGATGCGAGTTCCAAGAAACACCATAGGGAAGCTAATTATGTCCTAGCTAACCAATGCCCGCGGTACAAACTTAATATCTTGCCTTTAATACCGTCTCTTATTCGTCCCAAATAGCCCAAGATCAGAAGAAAGCTGGAGAAGCCAAAATGGAATGTCCCTCCGGCAAACTCTATCCTACATGCCTCTACTACCCTCAAGTTATGATGCAACGAAATCATAGCGTGATGTTGAGTTAGCTAGGTGATCTGATATGACTTTGTAAGCGTCTTGTCTAGAGAACCCAGGTGGAGTCTAAAGTTGAACCATCTTGACTTAGACTTTGAAAGCAACCTGCCTAGGAAGGTCCCGTGGCTATATAACAAAACCTAAGTAAAAAAACCCAAGACTAGTTTTGGTGGACAAGAGACACACATCAAGCATGGGGCATATGTCACTACGGGGAAGGAGGAGTATCAGCACAAAGGTCACGGAGCATAGAGATATTCCACTTCATCCAGTCCAGATAAATTAATTCCATTAACGACTAGAGCCTCACCACTTCATCCCATCCACCTAGCTCAATTTGACCAAAACAAAGGGCGAATCAATCGAAAAGATTCAGATTCATGAAAAGCAGACCCAGCCGTGAGGCGATTAATATAAAGAAAAAGAACCCAACATTCAAACTTCGCTTCCACAGTATAGATACTCATCATTGCAACGCTTGATTTTTCACCCACGTCGGCCATCTCATAAACTGCGACCCCTTCCCTCCACTCGCTAATCCACCAGGGTTGTTCGTATGTGTCAGATGACACATACTCCCACGTATAATAGATATGGGGACGATTCCCATTCCGGCCGCTATCGGTCTGTTCCCAGAATTGCCGGCCTTTGGTCCACTGCTGCTATTGATCCAATTTGTGTTTTCTCATCATCATCCTACTCAAATAAAAGGAATACTTCAGTATGACTAGACCACGCCAAGAAACAACACAGTAGACAAAGAAAAACTTAGTGGGGCCCATCAAACCTAGAAGCAGGATAGGAAATTACGGGAAAGGCAACAAGGAGAAGAACTGAAAACACCACAGAAAGGGTCAGAACCCGGGCGATGGTATAACGTATATATAGGCAGCACGCTTTGAACGAGGACAACACGAACAATTGCAGAAGAGTGAGTCATGACATTTAAAGAACAAAAGATTCAGATTAAAGATAAAGTTCATGTACCCGAAGCTTAAAAATAAGAGGGAAGCGCAAATGAAGAGTCTTAAAAGCCATCAAGAGGTAAATATGCAAGTCATGAGATGGCTAACGGGATGATAAATGATGGAAAGGACAATTCCGTTTCTCCTCTTCCCCAAGAAACCAGAAATACCATGTCTGTTACAGAAATATGAGGCTTTTCTGTGTCTTGCCAATGAAGGCGCTGGGGTAATGTCTTTTTTAGCTTTTTCCCGAAGTGAAAGGGTATCGAACGAGAAATCAAAACAAGAAAGGACGAAAGACTCAAAGCAAAAGGAAAACGCCGGCTATGTTGTGTACGAGAAATAATGATAAATCAAAGAACGTGCCATAACGACGTGACGGTGCAGGGGACCAATCTGATTTATATCATTCCCCCTTCAATTTGAGTCATGTTACCATCTCGCGAGGTAGGATTGGATGCTGCGAGATTGCCTGTACTCCCAGCCGGGGTGTTATTCGCACTTCTGAAGTCTTGGTTCCAGATTGGCTGCACACTTTCGTAGGGGCTTGTCTCCTGAGGGCTCTTGGTGCGTTCCAAGTGTGGCGACGCGCCATTCTTGCCACGGCTTGCACTTCGAAGGCGTTCGGCTGCGCGAGAAAATCGCGAAGAGATGCTATTGTCCGCTTTTTCTGAGAAGCTTCGGCCACGATTATGTTGGCTAATTGGTGGCCCACTTGGTCCGCTGATTGAAGAGTGGCGACTGTGGCCGGGGATTTGTAGTGGTGGCACTTCAGGAGACTTGCTGGTGTGCTCATCATCATCCATAACAATCTCGATCACTCCAGATCCTTGAGAAACTCCCGAAACAATCGAATTGGTGTTTGGATTGCCTGGTCTATATAAAGGAGCAGGTGGCGGCGGAGGAGGAACGACTAAGTGTTGGAGCTCCTTCAGAATCGGAGGCATGGGAGGTGGCGGCGGTGGAGGTGGTGTAAGGTCATTGTTAGACGGATTGATAGGCTGGGAACCAGCTTCAATTGTCTCGTCAATGCCACCCATCATGCCCACTCCGGGGGAATAAATAGGTGAATTGTTCCGGGTTTCGTACCCCAACTCTCCCGGTTGAGAGTATCCAGGTATGATCTTGCGAGGAGACTGGAGCGACATTATACGATTGACTTCATTGGCACGAGCAGGTCGCTGGCTGCTGGGAGGCAGAGCTGCCTGGAACGCTGGATGTGTTGGCAACGCTGCAGGTAGCGGACTTGGAGAGGGCAGTGGTTCTTCAGGCACTGGTGCAGACGCAGAACGAGGAGGAAGACGGCGAGGAGCAGCTTGGTAAGTAGTCTTCGGTAACAAAGGAGCCAAGTTTCCGAAACCTGTGCCAGGTAAGGTGCCCTGTTGTGTAGCCATCCAAGGAGGGCCCAAATCGTACTTGACAGGAATCTGAGGCACATCCGGAATATCATTGCCATCCGGATCATATTTTGGATGGCGCATAGCTCTTGGAGTCGCTGGCAAACCAATCTGCGGAGTACTGGAGGAGGCTTCTCTCAGATGGCCCAGATTAGTATTGAGTGCCCCGGGAGAAGTGGTTGAGCTGCGTGGAGGTGGCACAATCTGCTGCCTTGAAGGACCTGACTCAGCCTGAGCGAAAGTGCGGCCGTACTCAGGGGAGGTTGATGCAGGTCGATAGAGCATCGGTGACAATCTAGCAAGTTCTTCAGGGTGGACGATGGGAGGAACAGAAGGTCGACGAACAAGTGACCTTCTCCTCTCCTCGAGTTCACGAGCTGCTTGCTCTTTCTTGAGCTGGCGTTCCAACATCAATTCACGATTGTGTCCCAACTTGTGATCTGATAACGCTCTGGTATGCTGTGGCCGTCCTTCACGAGCATGGTTGCGAGTTCTACTTGCCTCACGTTCGCGATGACGGCTAGTTGACCTATCCTGACGTCTTCTGTCTGGTGACTGATCACGATGAGCACTGGACCCTCGCTCTTTGAGCCCGTTAACTCGGCTCGTGCTCCTGTTGCGAGATCTGAACCTCTTCTGCTCCTCAAAGGCCTTTTTGAAATCATCATCGTCATCGTCTGCTTGATAGAATTTCTGTTGCGGTGACATTGGCAGCGGAGATGATGGCGATCGCATGGCAGAGCCTTCACGACCTTTACTTCTACCTCTGGCATCAACCATTGTCAATCTGACAGGTGATTCAGGGCTGTTTCGACGGCGGCTAGTATTGCGACTGGCCACACGACTACCTGGTTTGCTGCTGGTCTGAACGCGCACCGGGCGTTCCGAGGACAATTGGCGGACGCGACTAGATGGCTTGCTTGTTTTCTCTCTCGTTCTACTTTCATTTCGACTTTTCCGTGAAGTAGAAAGGGGCGATAAGGCACCGTCATTACCGAACCCAACAGCGCCGAGATCACGCAGGTCTTCGGGTGACATAGGAAGAGGAGAGGTAGGTGATCTCTTTCCTGACTTGACATAACGCCCATGAACTCGGCCGCGGTCCTCTGATGGCTCTCGACGCTTCGCTTTGCGGCTACTGCTGCGTGTTCTGCTCGACCCGGTGCGATCACGGCTTCGATGAGTACGCTGTTTCTGAGCATGATGCTGCGCCGATTCCAAACTGCTTATGTACTGGTCTAAGCTTCTTCCTGTAACCACGGGACTATTTGTGCCTCGGAAACTTCGCTCGCTTGCAGTAACCGTAGGACTTCTACCAGATGCGGTAGCAGCAAGGGATGCGGTCATTGAGCGAGAAGTATCCCTCGACCGTGCTGTCAGAGCCGTCTGTCTAGAAGAAGCTACTGAAGACCCTGGAGATGTCATGTAGTCACCAGTTATGATAGACTCCATAGGCGGCCAATGAATCTGCAGGCCATCTGGCTTCCGGTCGCGTGATCCATTCCTGGTTCGTGCATTCTGTTTACTAGCCGTGAATAATTCGGGCGATGGCGACGGAAGAGTAGTAGGCAACTTGTGCTCTCTTTGCATCATTGGGCTAGCAGTGGCAGCTCTGGGCATTCCTGCTGCGTAGGTCGTAGCAGTCAATTGGAGGACCTCGGGTTGAGATGACTTTCGCTCATGAGCTCGGGCAGGGCCAGAACTCTTCTCCGCATCCGACCCAGAATCTGCAGGTGTAGGAAGCTTTGCCTCTTTTGAAGTTCTAAGAGGCAAAACATCGGAAGGCATCTCACCGATGGAAGGAAGGCGATGTCTTGTAAATCCTCCAGGCGTGGCAGTTCTAGCAGATGCGGGAGTGTTGTAGGCACTGCGAAGTCCAGGACGCAAAAATGCGGTATGGGCGGTATCACCATCCCCAGGAGACAGGGCAGATTCTGCTATGGGCGTAACACCATGTCCGCCAACTGGGGTTCGATCATCTTCGCCAATGCCAAAAAACTTTGACTTGCCAGCCTTGTCACCAAAGCTCGTGATAAGTTTTAGAGCAGATGTCTTCGCAATGCTCCGTTGAGGACCTAGAGAACCAGGTGGTGACAAGGGAGGGCTAAGAATCTCAGGGATGCTCTGGCTTTGTAATTTTGAAAATGTTGCAGCCTGGGCTGTTGGTGAGGACCATGGTTCCGAGGACTCTGATCCAGTACAAGAGAAGCACCGGATCGCGAGCTGTTGTTGGCTGTGCTGGACGGCCCATTCTCCCCACTTCCTTACCAATTCCGCTTGTCTTTGCCAATCCTGTGGAAATTCTAAAGCAGTTAAGATCAGTGCTTCCATGTAACGCTTGTGTGAAACATAGATTTCAATAGCATCATTCTGATCCCCCATTCCAATCATTATAGTAGCAGCAGTGTGGACATCACCCTTCTCAAGGAGACGTTGCACGTATGCACGAGCAACCTTGGTCTGTGAAGCCTGACCACCAATGCCGCTCAAAGCCAGCAGCATCCAGTCTGACGAAGTCATAGACTCGGAGCTTGTGGTCATAATGTCAGTGTCAATATCACCTAGCCATTTCGCAAGCAGAACCCGATTGGTAGAGCCTAATGGGTGGCGACCCATTTCATCTTGGATCAGGGTCTCTGGCTCGCCATCCCAACCGAAAATTGTGCTTAGCATCTGACGACGAAGATCGTCATTCGTTAAATGGGTGTTGTCGAGAACTTGAGGATGACGATAAGGGATATCGCTTAATCTGGTCTTAGTAAACTTGAATAGATCGACAACTTTGTTGTCCTCGGGACTGCGCAAAACCTCTTGGCGTAAGCGAGATGCCCTTGGTCGGGCCTTTGAAGACGAAGCATTGGAACGAGAGCTAAGGCTGCTAGTAGATAGACTGTCACGGGTAGAGGCCAGTGATGGCGTCTGAGCAGAGTGCATGGAAGAGCCAATAGACATGGTCGTGCCATCACTGTAACCAGCTGACAGGACAGAAGCATGTTTTTTGTATGGGCGAGATCCTGCCGATGATCTTGATGTCGAGGATGTCTGGCTTCGTGATGATACTGGGCTCATTGTGTCGCCACGGTATGTATCCGCACTACCTCTGTGCTCCTCGAGCTTGTCCATCTCCCTGGCGATCCTTGCCAGTGGCGACATATGATCCTCATCACTTTCAGACACGTCAACGTTGACAGGTATCGATGTTCCCTCGATGTCAGCATGATGGCCCTTAGCCGCCGACCTATCTCTCTTCTTTTGTTCCTCAATTGATACGGGAGGCGAAGGAGGTAGAAGATTGGCTGGGTGTTGAACATTCGCCACCAGAACAGGTGGAGAATTGAGGTCGAATTGCTGTGCAGTGTTATTGCGACCCAACGTGAATAGGGTGGCGCCCGGTCCATAGACAGCGATCCCTCGTACATCTCCCAGCGTTGGTACATTCTCATAGGTAACGTGTTTTGTCTTCACGTCCCATGATGAGGTTTCTCTGGTGGGGCTGTGTCAGTAATGTGTTGCTAAGCGCGCGCATGGGGGGTCATGCAGGTCTGGCACGATCAAAGAAATTTCTCAATCACATACCCTTCTGAATATTGGACTATGCGCCCGTTCTTTGACCAGCCCAACCAGTTTGGGCCGGGTTGATAGTTTTCTGTCCGTTGTAACACTCGAACGACTTTTGCAGGATCGGTGCTTGTTGGTGACTTGGCAATGCTCCAGACTCGGAGATCTCCGTCGTGTGTTTGGGTAGCAAGCATATCTGATTTCTGGCGGGACGAAGACGCATGCCATGCCAACGTAACAATTGGAGATGGGCCCCTTGAAGTAGTCAAGTTGTGGAGAATGGTAAATCTTGGTTGTAAAGCTGCAATCAAAAGCGAGCCATTTGCAAAGCTATGAGAGTTAGTAAAGCACCAAACTGGAGGAATTAAGATGAGGGAGTACCCAATGGCATATGTTCTGCAATCTGCGGCTGGTGCTAGAGCAGTTATAGGTATTTGATCGATTGTTCTGGCGGAAATATGCTCTGATGTTGTTGGCTCGAAGAGTATGACGTTTCCTTGATTATTGCCTGTATAAAGTCAGAAGTCAAAGGTATATTTGAGAGAAAGAGCGCTGGAGCATACCAAAAGCAACATTGCCATTCTTCATCCATGCTGCCACAGTCAGATGATCATAAGACGCAAATCTCGCAAGTTCATCTCCCGTCATGCAGTCCCATACAATGGCAGTCATGCCCACATCGTAACTAACAACCAGTCGACCCGCCCCCTTCTCACTAACTGTATCCACCGCTAATATCTGTATGTCCGCCTGATGCCTTGAGAACCTCCGTTCGATGGTTAAAGTATCGTGGTGAGCGCAAACGACCGAAGGCCCTTGCGCATATAATAGCATCGAGGCTGTGGCGGCGCACGGCTCGAAGTCGCGAGCGACATCTGGAAGGCCTGTCGGACCCATACTCACTTCCGCCAACGTCGTCAATCTGCCCTTGGACGAATTTCCTCCGGAACTCATCGATAGCGAGCGATTCCTCGCAAGTTGGCCGCCGCTTCCTGTGGACATGGCGACAATGATGACCTTGTTATCTACAAGCACGAGCGGACTTGTCAGTCCACTACCCGCATATAGCTGAGGGATACAAGCAGGGTACCTCCGAAGCCCGAGCTTGGAGACCCAGTGCGTATGACCGACTCGTCGAAGGAAGAGAGGTACTTACAGTTCTTTTAAGGTCTCCTGCCGCCACGACAGCCGTTATGGTCCTGCAGAACAGGGCTGATCAAGATCCACGCCCAATCCTTTATCAATGGTTACATGGATAGTTGGCTGGCACAAAACGCTCTTCGAAGCTAACCGTTCCGACCAGATCCGACTAAATGGACCGGTGAGTGCTACGAATATGCGCAAGCAGCTGTCTTGCGAGTGGTGTGAACTCCTGCAGGTTGTATATTTTAGTTTGTGTATACAGAACGACCAAAATTCCGAAGAGGAGGTGAGTGAGAAGGAGCAAGGAAGGCGTACGTCTTGGTTGCACGGGACCTCGTGGGAGCTAGCTCATAAAAGGTACGCAGGAGGGATGTCCGCCTCGTGGATGGCTGGGCCCACGAGAGGAAGCGGATAGGAGAGAGTAGCTGCTGGGCGCTTGATTAGGGGGTCAATGTCGATCTGGCAAGCGTCTTACAGATGGAGACAGGAGCTTGAGGATTGCAGTGGTAGAATACTAGTATATGGCTTTTCATTGAGGTCCGAGGACGTTGCCAGAGCAGAGCGCCTAGAGAGCTGCTTTGCGCTGTTAGTGGAGGGACCGGCGACACAATTAGATGTAGAAGTCGAACCGAAGTCTGGGATCTCATGCGGTTGCGGTCCGGCTCATCTCCATGCATCGAGTCAAAGGTCGAAGCTGCAGCAAAGGCAAGCCACTGGCAGCTCGACGCAGAGGACCCTGATAGTGTGGAGTAGAGCTACAGCAGGCTAGCAGGGCAGGGCCAGCCTGGAGCACTAGTTGCAGTGATAAAGTGGCTCAAATGCACTTGGAGGCGACAGGGAGCGCGGCCTCAAAGGGAAGCAATGCCTCGCGCTGCAGCTATGGCAATGTCGAAGAACCATGCCCGGCACATTAAGAGCCTACCAACGGCTTCCATCACATCACCGGCGAAGGCACATCCTGGTGGAACGATCAAGTACACGGCAAGCACAGAAGTCGTCCAGAAGCGCCTAGACGAGAGGGAGACGGAAATAGCCTGCAGCCGTCGTTATTCTCGGCGGGGCAGTGACCGCGGGCAAGAGTACAGCACGAACGGTCGCGTCGTACCCTCCACGCCGCCGGCCTCTCGTACCCTCCGACCCTCCTGCCCTCCTCGTCGCCTGGCCTCGCGACGCTTCGATTGATGGACGGGTCGAGGCTGGCAGCCAGTGGGAGGCGGGAGAGGCATGTCGTCGACAAGCGAAGGGATGGTCGTCCGTAGCGCCAGCAGCCAGACAGCGTCTCTGCGGTGTGTATGGCTGGCGCACCACCGCACGCATGCACCACCCGTCACAAGCACCCGCGAATCACCGCCCCGCTCCTCACCCATCCCCGGCGCCATTAGGTTCGCAGCAGCATGGCCCAGCGCCTACAAGTCACTTGTGAGTGGTACGGAGGAACTTTGCTGCTGGAACCTCAACCTCGTCGTCGCCAGCCCTCGTATGCGCTCCGATTTGTTCCACTTTCTGTTCGCTCCGCCGTTCATTTCCGCCCCTCTATCGTGACTCCGTCGTCATGGCCAATCGTCCCGGGAGCAGAGCGTGCGGCCGGAGTCGACCGTGTCACGAGCTCGTCTGCGTCGTCCATGGCCTGAGTACAAAGGACTCGGTACCGTCCAGCAGCGCATCCAAGATGGCTTCAAGGAGGGGTTTGCAGGCTGGTGTCTGTCTCCCATGTCCATCGACAGCCCTGCCAATCCACTTCCGTCACTTGCACACCGACAATCCCGAATATCATGCCTCCAGACCAAGTTGCAACCGCAGTGCAAGAACAACAATGGCCATAGTCTCGCGCCGAAGCGACCCGGCGCAGTGGTTGATCCTGTTGGAAGACAGCGGAGGTCAGGTAGTGCAGGAATCTTTGTGACTTGGTGCATGAACGAAGCATGACCCCTTCCCATTTCTGCTCTGTGATTCAGAAGCCATTATCCTCTCGGATATGTCCCCTCGTTCCTAGGCCAGCGCAGGACATTGTGATTGAAGAGGCCACGCCTTCATGGTTACCTCAACATTGATATTGGTACTGGTATTGGTATAGGAGTGGCGATCCTTCGTCACAATCACATCACAATCACCTCGACCGAGACCGAGACCGTTGCAGAGCCTGCCGTCACACCTTCATCTGGTCACCCAAATCCTATCTTGATCACATCTCGAATCTGCACGCGCATGGCTGCTCCCTACCTGCCAGCTGCATCCCATTGGCAGGTGGCGTCAAATTGATTGTCGCCTCTACTGTACAACATCAAGAGGCTCTCCCGTCTGCAAGGTTGTCCGAGCTCAGCACCACCCATGCGATGGTATAGTATTGGGCGCCATGGACGGCGAGGAGAGAGAGAAGCTCAATTGACTGCTCTCAATGGCCGAAAGGGATTCACAGGAGAGGAAAAGGAGAATTGAATTCCTGGTGCAAACCTCATTCCGCTGCAGGGTCGCAACCAGCCAGACCAATGGCGGGGTATTTTGCCTGACATGGAGGTGACGCTCGTTCATGCAAGCACTTCAACACGACTGCTTGTCTCACGAGTTGCAGTACCGCAATATATCCCCAACCTTCGTCACACAACCTTCAGCCATGTGCCCATCGTCATTCGTCTCTCCGCCCAAGGAAGCACATACAAGTCGAGTGCCAGAGCTGCAAGTGCCTGAACATCTATCATATTTTATGCTTTCATCTGCAATGCATAAACAACACACCACCTTCCTCTGCTGCCTTGCTTTACCATCCGGGGAACTCTGCGCACCACATCCTGACGCCAGTACCTGACCCAAAAGATCGAAAGAGGAGTCAGATTGACTTTGGGAGGGTGTGCGAGAGCTCGCCTTGCCTCGCTCGTTGCTTTTTCTGGGCCGGTCGTCTCGCGTCTGTTCGTCTGTTGTAGAAGCCTGACATGGAAATTCTTCTTGCCCTCTTTCCCCTGCTCCCTTTCCTTTTTTTGCTTCTGCGGTGAACTAAACGATCGTCACCGCCCCTCACCTTATCCCACGTTTTCCCTAAACTGCTCGTGGCGCCAGCGCGGAGGCAGAGGTCGTAGTCACGATTGTTGTTCCAGCCACTTCAGCGCAAAGGACAACACATGATTGACGACGACAAAGACGATGTGATTGAATTCAGGCATCAATCTCTGCATGGTTTGCTGTTCCTGTGCTACTTCTGACTGATCCATGCCATCAATCACCAGTTTTGGGCACTCCCACATCGCCAAGCCATTATCCCTCGTTAAAGAAACCTACTTTCATGTATGCAGATCAGACTTTTGTATCCTCAACAAGCCTCACTTTTCAACCCAGCCCAACCGTATCTCACCATACCGCCAGATTTATATCAGCCATGAAGCCACCTTCCTATTCCAGCTCGTCACCCAAACATCTCATTCGTTAAACCCGCGTGACATCCTGTAAATCATTGAAATCTTGATGAACCCCCTGGTTCATCTGATCTTCGCCAGGTTCCATATGCAGTCAGCAAGCGGAATTGGCGCTATTCGTGTGAATAGAAATAGCTGCACTTTGTCAATGAGGATTTCTCTCGCCAGGGCATTCTGGCAAGCGCTTACCGGTTGGCTGTGTGAGGTCTCGTCGAAGAACTGAGTCTCGACTTTGAGAATCCGTGGTGTTTACCTTCATGTTTGGCCCAATGTCTCCTGAGATTGTTTACTTGCTTTCGTGCCTGGCTAGGCCTAGTTCAGCTGGCTAGAGTATATTCTTCTCCTTGTTGATTCCGAGCTTGGCGTGCCTCATTCATTGTTGTGCTTGATTTCAGTTTACTGCGGCTTTCACGCCTCGTCTCATTAAGACCTTCCTGCCTTCTTGCTACCTTGGAATCTTATGTGGTATATACTGTTGTGGCTTAACTATATATATCTTGGTGTTATTTACTTGCTTGGTATCAAAAAGTGCTTGAATATATCCCTTCCCTCAATGTGACTACTTAGCTCTACTCTGATGCTTTTCCATGTTCACATTTTACTGCTCTCGTACAACAGAACAACTTCCTAAGGCACGTTTTATTTGAATTGTACTTGCCATCATAAAGCAAGCAAATCTACGTATGTGGTAGCCATGCTATCAGACTGCCTGAGGTATCAGTGCCATCAGCAACTATGACGTTCTTCCATTCATAGCACATAAGTCTTCGATCTCCCTAGCGGCATCGTCATTGAGTATAATAATAAGATCCAAGCTGGCATTCAAGACGCCTGTGGCATAAACCAGTCTTTTTTGGGTTGCTCCTTTGTCACCTTAACAAACCATGCCTCAATACGTGATATTTGTTTCTTATACACCCTCCGTCTTTGGTAATATTTGTATGATCTATGGTAAATAGTTAGTCTTTCTCTATAAGCCTCAGGTCTCTCTTTGCGGTGTTAAACTATATGTCAACCTTCACAAAATAAGACCTGAGTTGTAGTTATATGCTAGGGTCCAGAATCACAAGATTTGATAGGATTTCTAGGTTAGATTACCTAGACCAAGGAGGAGATATGAGCACAAGCAGAGGTGCAAATGGCACCAAATGGCCCCGTGGAATCACTCTGCATCTGCTCTTGCCTCCAGATCAATCCACCTCAAACAACTCCCACCCACCCCTTGTTTCATAATACACAGACCATGATATACTAGATAGACAACTCTGTAAAGAAAGCACCGGCGTAACAGGGTTTTAGAGCAGTTACAGCATCATGGGAGGGGAAAACCCTCCCATGGCTTTGTTTGGTAACCGGTCCTGCCGGATACCAACGTGGTCCTGAGCTAGAAGTTGACCAGGGCCATAAAAGCCATTAAACAGGCTCTGGTAATCCAGATCAACTACCTGTCGATTGATGCCTGTGCTCACCAAAGCAAATTAGTATTAAGAACGTCCAAACAATTAAATGTGGAAGCTCTGTAAGAAAGTTCCGATTTACTTAGTTGTTTACTTTCTTCTGGTGTTGTTTTTGTTGCAAGGAACGAATCTTGGGGGTCAATAGAAGGTCATCATTGACTATGTAGAATGAAAGTGAAGTAGCCTGGAGGTCTATTTACATGTATGTTACCTGCCGCATGGTCACATGATCTATTTCTTTCAACACCTCCCTTCATGTGCCGTAGCGATGGCTGCCTCCCTGGTTCCTACTTCCTAATTTGGTGAATGTGAAGCTATTCAGAGTCTGAATTGCCTCCCTGGTTCCTGTATATCGTAATTCGTATAATTCGTGTGTGGTTCAGAATCCAACGTAATAACCTGAATCATCCTTCGTTTCTTCCTTGGTTTCTTCCTTATCCTTCTGCTTCCACGACTTCGGGGCTTTCTCTGGATACTCGAAGTAGCAGTTCTCTGAGTCGTGGTTCTCTTTCTTATAGAACTTGCAGGGTTTCTTCTTGCCTTTGCCTTTGCCTAGCTTGTTTGAGTATATAGCCTTGCCTCCTTAGGCGTTTCTATATTATAAAGTCTCTCGAGCCTCGTCGGTGATATCGTGGATAAGGTCGTCGAGAGAAGGAAGCTTTGCTCGTGCGTTTGATCTCTAGTATTCTGCCTATATAGGGAATTTCTCGTTTATAGCCTCGATGAATATGATTATATAAGCTTCTTCTAGGAGCTTGAATTCGAGAGTATCGAGCTTGTTCTTAGCTAATTTGAATTATATGATGAATTTATTGATATTATTATAATCGCTATAGCGAAGATAGAGGAGTTCTATAAAAGCTTAGTTCTTGATATTGAATCCTTTGCCCTCGTATTATTCTTGAAGTGCCTTCTATATCTCTGAGCTTATAGAATAGCCTGAGACAAGGACCTATAGTTTATGATTATAATTGATGATAATTACGAGATAGAATATTCCTTACTTTGCTATATCAGTTCTCCCTCCCTCCTTGTAATTCATGAGGTCATTCATCTAGAATAAGAACTCTATTTGCGTGCGCTAGAGGCTATAGTTTACTTCTCCGCGAAGCTTTATACTAGAGGGTAGTTATAAAGCGTTAGTCGATATCCTAGCTTATTCTGATGAAAGTGAGGGGTTATTTAGTTCTAGTTCTATATGTGTAGGATCTAGGAGTCCTACGAATTCTAGTTCTTTTCCTTGAAGTCTTGAAGATGAGCAAGAGCTTTGATCTGACATACATATGATAACTACCTCCTATAGAGGGCTCGTTGTATGGTATTGACTACCTCCTATGGAGGGCTTGTCGTATCTTGTTGACTACCTCCTATAGAGGGCTTGTCGTATCCTAGTGACTACCTCCTGTGGAGGGCTTGTCGTATGGTGTATCGGTTATGATGATAACTAGTTCTCGTACTATCAAACGGAAGTCAACGATACCTCTATTGATGATGAAGTGCTTGCCGGGCTCATAACCTGTTGCAAGGAACGAATCTTGGGGGTCAATAGAAGGTCATCATTGACTATGTAGAATGAAAGTGAAGTAGCCTAGAGGTCTATTTACATGTATGTTACCTGCCGCGTGGTCACATGATCCATTTCTTTCAACAGTTTTTCGTCCCCTAAAATATGCAATTTTTTCAACTTGTGGTAATTGCCACACAGGATTTCCTTAATCCAACGGCGCCTCTTGTTTCTCTGGATAACTCTTTGCTGTAATAAAGCCCCTACGACTGACTCAGGTAAGATCAAATGTTCTGTTTCTTGCTCCGCTTTTATTTCCTATACCAGGAAACAAGTAGTAGTAGTTTGCATCAGACGTGCAAGTTGTACTATGTGCAGAGCTTTCTTTGTTATATGATTACTTTCCTCTTCTAATGCTATTCTTTCTTCACTCAAAGTAGCTAAGATTGCCTCTAACAAATCCACCCTTTTTGGTTTTCCTGTTTGTCTTGACCTTAGGTCTGAGAACGGGAACAACAACAGTTTTAGTTAGACTTTCAGGTTTGATGCATTAAATTCTTGCTTTGTATTTACTTACTTTCATTCCGTAGCATTGTTTTGTTTCTACTCTTGTTTATCTAGATAACTGTTTACAATATGAAACTAGTTAATATTGCCTTGGATAAGTAAGCCTGCCGCTGGCTCTTCTGCTCTTCTGCTCTTCTCCTGCTCTCCTATGACTTTAGATACTGCAAGGGAAACAATAGGTTTTATTAGGTACGTAAGTATATCACATACAGCCCTTTCTTCATTGTGTGTTTGCTCTCCTCTTCTGGTTCTGAGTTGTTCCTGAACTTGGTTATCTGGATAAACCTTTGTAACAGGAACAGCAGTTACAATCACCATAATTAAAAAAAATCCCCGTCCTGCTCCCTTGCTTCTCAGTTGCTTTTCAAGGTACATGCTATCACCCAGAATCACAAGCCTGAGTATTATTTCTAGGTTAAAAGTAAAGCGAGAAGAGAAACGCCATAATTCCTTTCACCGCTTCTCTTGATCTGCTTGTAACTTTCCATCCTACAGTAGCTCGCTCCTAGAGACTGCCTCATCCAAGCCATAAGCAGGTATTCCGAGGTCTCAACTACTCCTTGAATTCTGTTAGACAGCGTCTAAGCATAAATGAAAATAACACCTTTCACCCAAAGAGGAGCAAAACAAAGGGCATCGTCAAAGATGTAAGGTACGGTGACAATCCAACAAAAAGTTACGCGTAAATTCAAAATCTTAACAAAAAGTTACGCGTAAATTCAAAACCTTACAAGCCACCGCTTCCTCATAGAACATCGACGCAAGGTAAGGTACGACGACAAACAAGCATAAAGGCACACACAAGTCCTAACAAACCTACAAGCCACATAGAACGTTAATGCAAGGTATAGTGACAAACAAGCATAAAAGATACACGTAGTTCTAAAAAGCTACAAACCACGTAGTACGCCAACGCAAGGCAAAGCACAGCAACAAACAAGCATAAAGGTACACACACAATTCTGAAAAATAAAAAAACCCCTACAAGCCACGTAGTACGTCAACGCAAAAAAAAAAACAGGTACACACATAATTCTGAAAGAAAAAAAACCTCCTACAAGCCACATAAATCGAAAAAAAAAAGTGAAGTACGGCGACAACCAAGCAAAAAAAAAAGGTACACACAACTATAAAAAAACTCCACAAATCAGGAGAGAGATTGCACAGTCCGATCTCCGAAATATGCATCACGTCACAAACAACCACACAAAAGCAGTCATTGAAGAAAACCCCAAAAAAGACAACAAACCAAATTTAGTGCCTAAATTCTTTTAGCCGTTCTCCTCCTGTGATTCTGCCTCCCTCGTCATACCGAGGCAAGCGAAATGTTATACAACCACCAACCACCAACCAAGCCAAGGGCGGCCAGGGGCTTAAGAAAAAAAAACCTGACTCAAAGCTCTACAAACCACTCAAGATCCAAAAAAGCCCCTACGTGGTCTTTTTCGCCTCCAGCGGAGGTACGGGGCGCAAGCAGGCTGAAGGAGTCATCGTCATCGACAAATACGACATACGAGGAAGCAAGAGGATTTGTTTGTTTGCGATGATGAGTGAGAAGAGAGTGTGAGTAATAAAGAGATAGTACAAGGCGGCGAAGTCCTCACGTCATGTATCGGCTGCCTGAATCCATCCATCCATCCAGTTTGACACCCTCCAACGTCATCATCCGAGGCGTTATCCCAGAAAAGCAACCAGAGTAAAAAAAGCCAAAATGTGTAGATTAGGTTATCCGAAGGGCGAGCAACCAAAAACCAAAAACAACCGCGCCTCCCCCACACCCACACACACGCGCCGCCCGAGCCGCCCCCACGAAAAACGAACGGAAAAACCACATGCCCGCGGGAGATCGCCTTATTTGGGGATGTTGCTTCTTCTGAGGTCAGCTTAAGTCAGCGGGTATGTATGGCTGCGGATTAGAAAGCGAAAAAAGGGCAGGAAGTTGGAGGGGGACCGGTGAGGAGTTGGGAGTCAGAGTTCCGCGGGTCAGAGGGGCCTGGAATAGATAAGATAGGTGTGAACACGAGAGGTCAGGTTCAAGCAAGGGGATCACGAGGCGATGTTCAGCTGCAAAGAGTCACAGATTGCATGGAGAGTGGAAGTAAAAATATCGTAGAAAAGAAGGGTAGAAATTTGCATTCATCTCAGTGGTAGTGAACTAAGTAACTAACTAAGGTATCGAGGGGGTATCAATTGAAAAATCAAGCCATTAAAAGTAGTATGCAAAAAATATTATCAGAAATGCTGTTCTGTTCTCGTAAAGACCGAGAGAGAGAGAAAAGGTGATGACGAAGAAAACTTGCGCCACAGGGATACCAAACGCCGACCGCTGCCCGATGCCTGTTTCCGTATTTCAAATATCCTCCTCCGAAGGCCATGCAGTCATGATGATGAAGCCCATAGCCCCGAAGATCACGACTCATTAGGGCTGAACTGCTGACTGTGCTCGCGGACAAGCGGGCGGCAACAAGGAGCAAGGACCGCATGCGAAACCCCATCGCGCGCCTTTCATCCCGCCCCCCACGATACGATCCCATCCCAAGCGAGGGAACCCTAATTCCTCCGACAACCCCTCAGAAGGGGTAATGCTCTTTTTTGGTTCAGGAGCGCCACCATCTTCGGCGGTTGCCCAGGAGTTCCGCTGACTCGTCATCCCGAAACCCCGAGAACTTGCTGGACACCACCCATCGCAAAAAAAGATGGGTGATCCCCAACGCCTTTTCGCCTACGGTCCGCCTCGCCGACGGGGGCTGCTGCGTTCGGTTTTCGTCTCGCGCCTATACCTCGGCGATGATTCATCCTGGTGACAGATCAAACCCCTCCATGATTATCGTGATCGTTGGTGGGATGCGTGGAAAGTCGAGGTGCCGACGGTGACTCTCGTATTAGGAATATTGGTAGAAGCCGTGTGTAGGCTCTTGTAAATAACCATGTAGTTAGGTGATATTGTGGAGTATGTCTGTAAATGAGTTAGCAAAAGAGCTGCATCGCGAAGGTTGGCAGGACCAGGAATACATACCAAAAGTAAATTATGGTAAATCCACCGGTGTAGAAACCTCTCATTCCAGGATCGGGGTCATCTTCTGCGAGGTCGAGTTTCTGCTCTTGCGCGAGCTGGAGCTGCGACTGCGTCGCTTGCTGGCCTCGCGCTCGCGATGTTTCCGTGCCTTCTCCTCGGCCATCAACTCCTTCATCCAGAGGGTGCTCTGGAGTTGATCTGCACCGCTGGCGACTGAGTGTGTGGGAGAGGTCATAGGCGACGCGTTGGAATCGGTGTCGGCATCATCGAAAACCAGAGGGAAGAGCTCGTCGTCGGAAATGTATGAGTTGGCGGTCTCGAACGAGTTGTTGTTGCTCAGCGAGGCGCGACGAGGCCATGATGGGTAGGCGCAGGAGGTGGAGGTAGAGATGGATCGCGCCGACGAGGTGGATGGGATCTCCATCGCGGGTGTGGAGCTGTAGGAGGTGGATGGTGGAGAGGGCGAGTATGAGTAGGACATCTTGCCGTACATGGTGGAGTTGCTGTACATGTTGAAGGGTGGTTGTGGGTGGAAGAAACCAAGGGGAAGCAAGTGTAGATATATTTGCGCGCCGGTTGCCACGCACAGGGCTGACTGAGTCGTAACGTTTCCTCCGTATATGCGAAGGCAAGCGAAGCGATGAGGGCTGACTGAGCGACTCGGGTTTCGGGGGGTGGCTGTCGGACGGATTATATGGGTGAGCGGTGATGATGCGCACGTATCGGAATCAATTTCCGGGCGGCCAGTTCGTTTTTCCTCCAAAGTGTGCGTTGATGAAGATTTCAGTGCAAATAATTTCCGGCCTGGCTGAGATATGACGACTTTCCCAAAAGCAAACAGGGAGTTGGTGCTGGCTATATGTGCTGTGCAAAGGGGGCCGGGGATGAGCAGCAGCAGAAGGCTTAAATGATATAGATGGGCCAAAGTCAAATGCGGTGAGAAGCTGAGTCGTAGATGATGGCTATTATCATCGGAATCGGGGGCGAGCTGACCTCGTCGCGGGACCCAGGCCCCCCATTCAACGAGAGACAGTCTGACAGTGCTTCTAGAGCAGCACAGGAGAAACACTGGCAAACTTCTAGACCGAGTTTTCCAAAAGCGCATCCGGACCTGGGCCCTGATTCCTGTTACAGACAGACACACGAATCGTGACAAGCCGCGGCCAATCACGGGCCGCCGTCGAATTCACCGCCCCTCCAGGTGTCGGTTGCAAACATCGAATCAAATGAACCTTAACCTACTGGCGGCGGGCCGACTTGGCCTGCGAGCTTTGTTGTTGCTGGGGCGGTGACCAGGGCGCGGGACGAAGGCCGTGCTGGCCGTGCTGGTCTGTATGGCTGTACGTGGGGTAGGATAGGGCGATGCGCACCACAGCACCGCTCGCTGGCGATGCTGTGGGTGTCGTGTCTTGCTGTACCGGCCAGATGCAGATACACCGCCTGTTCACGAACAACCAAGCCCTCACCGGGCGGTTGGGCGTTGCGGTCTGCGAGCTGGCTGCTGGCTGCTGGCGGTTGGCGGTTGGTACGGTACGGTACTTGCTTGGGCTGCCTCCCCAACCAAACCCCTGCCCCTTTGGGCTTGGACGCGTTGTTGTTGGTATGCCCTAAACTTGATCGCATCTGGGCCATGGCTGCTGGGCCAGCCGTCCGACCGGAAGCAATGCAAGTAGGGCCGTTAATCTGGACGTCCCCTTTCGCCGTCAATGCCCTCAAAAGGATCCAGGGCGGAGGGCACGGTGATACCAAGCAACGCGGCGACAACGGGCCGGTGCCCAGGCATGCAGGATAAAGCAAGCAGCAACAAGCACGCAAACAACCCAGGGCGGAGGATGATGATACAAACTGACTCACGACATTTGCTTTTTGAGTTGGAGCTCGCATTCCAATCTTCCTTGCCTGCCTGGCCTGGCCTTGCCCTGCCTTGCCCTGCCCTGCCCCGCCTCGACCCTTTTCTGGTGGGAGCTGGATGCACCGAAGCGGACATCCGAGCCCGCCATCAGATGGAGGCGTGGAACTGCTGGAAACAGAGCTCGGGGCAAAACGAGCTCCCAAACAAGCCCCAGGACATGTTTCAGGATATTGCCACCTCCCGTCCGACCGCCCACGACTCGCTGCCTATCACAACCGTCGACAGCTCCAGAACTGCCCTGCTAAATGAATAGCCGGCGAGCAGGTATCCAACCCAGCAAGCAAGCAAGCAAGCAAGCAAGCAATACCAAGTCAGGCATCTCTCGCCTCGCTCTGCGGTACTTGCCCTGCTCTCCCTCAACACTTCTGGCCCAGCAGCGGAACATGCCCCAAAACAAAAACGATAGATTTGTTGATCCTGCATTCAATCCCTCATCGATCTCATTTCAGCAAATGCCATCCATCCATCTGAATCGTGTCGTCGCCAGTGTCAGAAAGTATAACATGACATAGTCTACAAACCTTGAAGAATTATGACAACATTTCTGGAATGAACAAGATTCCGTCAGCCAAGGCCACCAGCAAACTCAAAAATGAATCTTCAAAAATGAAGGGTCCGCGTCCTGACTCCTGGCTGGTCGCCGGAAATAGACCGAGCAGAGGGCGACTGGTTCCCCCACAGACGCTGGACACCAGTCATGAATGGGGATATCGACTATGGTCCGGGGTCTACAATATTTACAAGATGGTACGGCCGGAACTCCATTCTGCCATCAAGCTGATGCCGGTTCTGGGAGCACGAGGGCCGCAAGCAGCGACATTCAAGAAACTGCTCCAACCAGTTCCCCGGATCTCTATTGTTCAGCTCACCTCGCCTCTTTCTCCCGAAAGCCGTCGTCCAAGCGAGCGCGGACTAATTCTAGACAGATCGCGGGGTTTTGGTGCGGACGACACGGGCCAACCGGAGCGTGCGAATACAGGTCCAATTCCGGACACACCGCCATCCATCCATCGGAATTCACAGCACTGGAGCATCAGAAAGGAGGAGACACTGGTGTGCAAGGGATTGGTTCGGAGACCTGTGTTTCGGACGACGCTGTTGTTTGCGTGTCGCTGCATTCTGCTGGATCGGTAGGGAGGGAAGCAGGCAGACAGGTAGGCAGGCTGGCAGGCAGGCTGGCGCGGATGAGTGGATTCATCGCGAGGTGAGGGCTGTTGCTACGTGGTGGCTGTGAGCTCTGCGAGATCAGTTCGCGGCCAGAGGGGTCTGTTCGGACGGGAGGGTATGGCAGCGTGTTGGTTTCATCCGCAGCAGAGGGGGGTGAGAGAGGGAGTCATCGTGACTATTGTCAACCAAGGAAGCAGAGTATGGTATTCAGCAGGTCCGTCCTCCTGCCTCGATTGCTTCAGACAACCCGATATCAGATGACGCAAGGCTTTCCGATTCCACCCTAGGAGTCATCATGAACCCGTTCGTCATGCTATGCCCTCTGCCTTGGTTCTCGTCGTTGAGGTTGGAATCATTTGCACGCGTTATCCGCGGAGAGCGTGTCAAGAGACACGACAAGACATCGTGCCAAACGAACGAGACACCAAGTCAAATTGCATGTGCAAATCCCAAACCTCGTGACGCCCACCCGGATACGGGCTACCAACCATTCCTCCCGCCCGCCGCGACACGGGGAGGAGTGAGCTCCCCCCCCCTCGGAACCCGAATCCAGAACCAACCCAGGCCGGCCAGATCCCAAGGGCCAAAGGGAGGAGGGGGGGAGGCTGAGAGGGTGTGTTTGGCAGAAACCGTCCAAGATCGTGCCCCTCCAATCTCCCCCCGTCTCTTATCACCCATCTAGACTTTCCCATCGCCCACGGAGCTCCACGACAGGTCAACTTGTCACTGCCCTCTGCCTACTCCCCCACTCCCTCAAACCCGTCCTTTTGCTGCCCAACCGGCGCGCCCGTTCCCCGGAATCGCGTACCCGTGGGCGCGCACCGCTCTGGGCTCTGCTTCCGGAATGCATTCCCCGCCGAGGCGAGGCGAGTCCAAATGCTTCGGGTCGATTGGGCGGTGGTTGTTTTTTTGGAGATGATTGCTCTCGTCCATCACGCACGGGAAATTATCCGATCCTTTTCTTTTCTGATGGATCTTTTTGTTTTTTCCCTGGGGTTGTACCGTTGCAGTTCCTTCGCATCTTCATGCTCTCCTTTAATTCTTCCGGCTGCAATCCTTATTCTCCCCGGACGCCTTCCCTCCCGAGTAGTGCATGTAGCTTCTTTTCAGGGATCGAGAGTTTTTGCGCGGGCGTGCGCTTCGGGTACTGGGGGGCGGTGTCTGCGATATATGGATATTATTAAAGGTTGAGTAAATCTCCTGAAATTATTCGAGCCCGTCCGTCCGTCCCGCAATCTATCGTACGAGGTTTCGTGAGAAATGATGGCTGCTATGATGTCGTTGCTGCGGGAAATTAAAGATACTTTTTTGCTATTGTGTTCTAGAAGAAGGTAAATGCGGATGTTTAAAAATATGTGAAAGTTACTTAGGGTAGAGTTTGTTGGGATGACGAGGGCTCTTTGGAGAGCTTAATTCTCTTCACCCTTTGGGAAATCGTGCCTGACTGGAAAGTTTGTGCATGAGATGAGAGGTCTTGACATATTGATGCGCAGACCATCGCAAATACCGTGTGTGCAGAGAGGCGCATTGAGTCCTGGCCTCAAGTATAGGTACTGCCATAATCATATTTCTGATCTATTTTCTCTAGTAGTGTCTCTAGCTGTAGTTCTCTAAGGTGAAATATGCTGCGTAACAAGCCAGCAGGGTATCATCCAATGCTCTGCACCTCTACATCTGCGACAACTCCATCTTTACTCCTCTTTCTCCACCCTGCTCAGTACAGCAACACCCTCGACATGGCCTGTCTGGGGAAAGAAGTCGAATCCTCTCAAAGAGTCGACCTTGTACTTCGTGGTAGTATGGCCCATGCCCTTAACCAGCACGCCAACATCTCTCGCCTGAGTATGAACGTTACAACTAACATAGACCACCCTCCGGGGCCCAAACTTGAGAAGTTGACTGAGAAAACTCTCGTCGCATCCTTTTCGTGGTGGATCGATCACCACGACCGTCTCGTCGCTCGGATATGTCACGGACTTGAAAAGCTCTGGTGCATCAGCCGCAATGAATGTGCATTGCTCTGGACTCAGCTTGTTCAAAGCAGCATTCTCTCGTGCGGATTCGATCGAGGGAAGCGAGATATCAATTCCGGTAGAGGATTTGAAGAGCGAGGACAGCGTGATGGTGAAGAGCCCAGACCCTGAATAAGCATCAATCAGATACTTGATCTCTGGCTGTCCTGAGGAGGCTGGTGGGAGGATGTTGTCTCTGATGTATTGTGTAAATCTAGGGAGGATAGAATTGTTGTTTTGGAAGAAAGATCCGGCGGCATTGGTAAACACGAAGTCGTCGATGTACTCGGTAGAGAACCCATTGTTGTCCGTCATGCAGGTCTTGAGGTCAGTATGCGCAGACGTTGTAACCTTGATTGTGTCCTGCAAGTCCCCACTTGCTTCGGGGTCATCGTTTGCAACTCGCTTCGTGCTCTCTCGCAACAAAATTGTTGCTCCACGCTGGTACTTTTGTAACTCTTCAGCAACTCGAAGCCTTTCTCGCTTCATACCCATCCGGACTGCATCGGTACCAATAGGACAATCCTCAATATCCAATGTCTCTCGGCGTCCCTTCCGCATAAATCCTATAGGTGGAACGGTCTCAAAATTTCTCTTGATTCCGTGCTTCCCATCGCTTCGCTTTGCATCTGGTGGTCCATCGAAATGAGGCGTAAGTTTGGTGCGGTATTCATATTGCAAAGGACTTCCGATGGTATCCTCAATCGCAGGATATAGATCTCGGGGTAATTGTGAAAAATTCTTGTAGGCTCTCTCGACTATTGATTTCTTGTGCTGCAGTTGCGTCGCGTAGTCCAGCATTTGAAATTGGCATCCGCCACATTGGGTGAAGTACTGACACTTGACACGACTGTCATCTCGAAGTGGTGATGGCTCAACTACAGAGATGAAATCTGCCAGGGAGTACTTCTGATCCGGGAAATGCTTGATCACCTTAACCTTGACTGTGTCGCCAGGAACAGAGAAAGGAACTGCGTATATTTGATCCGAAGAGGGATGTATGGCAAGACCGTCTCCCGTAGATGAGATTTCGAGCACTTTGACGTCGATTTCCGTGAAAGGTCGCGGTAGTGTCGTATTTGTGACAGTGGTTCCATTCATCGTTCCCTCAACACTCTCCACGTCTGCGGCCTCTTGTGTAGGAGCTTCTGACAATCGTTGGGCTGCAAATAGGGCGCGCACATCTGCCAGCAAAACCTCTTCATTTGAGCCCTCCTTGACTGGTTTCTCCTTCTTAATCTTCTGTCTCTTAGCACCCCTCCCGCCTTGGAATTGTCTCTTCCTTCTGCCGTCGGCATTTCGCTCTGCTGTTTCTGTAGGTGCCATTGCGCGAAAGTTGTAATAACGGATTGACGACGTTGCAGAAAAGACCGGTGGTACCGCTCTAGGAAGTCGTGCGATGTATTTGAGCATTGGTCGAGTGCGTCCTCAGTGAATCCCCAATTCTTAGGTCTTGAATTTGCTGACCATCGCGAAACTTTTTTGGGCCCGGCGGCGCTGGACCCACTAATTGCGGCCGCGTCGTTAGCTTCCTTTTTCGGGAGCGACCGTGGGAATAATTACATTTTCATCGCGTGTACATCAGAGGGAGAACCATTGGAGGTCCCGGAAGCTCCTGCACATCTCAATAGTGATGAGTGTCTCACGGCCGGCCAGATGTCTTCTTTCGAAACCCTCGATACCCACGGTGCGGCCGCGCATACGCTGCCAAAATTTCCATGCATCGTCGAAGCTTCATGCGAGAAGGAGACCACGAGTTGCTAGCCTGAAGGCTGGGGAGATGGGATTGATCACAAATCAACTGCCAGCCAAGGAGATCTACAAGCCATACAGCGAGAAGGAGAAGATTGCAGTTGGAAGACAGTATGCACCAGAACAGCTGGAAGCGATTGAAGCAGGAGAAGCAGCAATTGATCCGGAGCACCTGAAGTCTCAAGGTCAGATGCGAACAGATCTTGGCTCTTTGCCGTACCTCGACGATCTGAGCCAAAATGCGATGTTCGTGGATAGCAAGATTGAGAAGAGAGGTGCCAGGGACTCGAGTGAGAGGATGATGACACCAGATGAATATGGTGAGCATTTGGCCAACTACATGACGAAGACTGGATCGCACATAAGAGCTGGACAACGGCGCAGCGCGGAGATGGAGGAGTACTGGACGCGAGATAAGAAGCCCTGCTTTCACTGCGGCAAGCCAGGCCACTCTGAGCTGAGCTGTCCAAACAAAGCCATCTCTAAAGCCGAGCGAGAAGACCTTATTTCATGGTGGGAAACCAAGGGACGAGCCCAGGCAATGCAGAAGGTGGACGTCTTGAATCCTGTGTACAGGCGTATGGAGAGACAGATAGATGAGGCAAACACCGCAGATGCGATGCGAGCTTACAAGGGATTCACCGGATGGATTGGCAGCAAAGGCCCCATCATTGACGATCCTTCAACAAGTGTTGGTTCCGCAACGGCATTGGCCCCGAAACTACCAACCAAGATCGATACCGACGAGATTGCAAGACTTGCCCGAGGTGAGGTCAAGGAGGTTGACCCCCGGGATCCAGAAGGCCAATGGGACAAACTGCGCGAGCAAACTGGAATGACTCTCAACGAAATTCTTGATATCAAGACCAACGCACTTGTCACGAATTATGTCAGCAATCAAACCCGTCTAGGAAAGGTTCAGAGCTTGTACGTCTTGACAATTGCTGGCGATGGTAAAGGGAGACTTGGGTTGGGAGAAGCCAAGGGCACGGAAAATGAAGAGACCCGACATAATTCCAGAATGGATGCCATCCGCAAAATGCGCCCAATTCCTCGTTATGAGGACCGCACAATTTACGGGCAGGTGGATGCAAAGGTAGCTGCAACGGAAGTGACCTTGATGTCTAGACCACCAGGTAAGTTCACCATGCTGTAATATTGGCTAGTGTCTGACAGAGCCTAGGATTTGGTCTCCGCTGCCAACATCTGATCTTTGAGATGTGCAGAGCAGCAGGAATCCACGACCTTGCTGCGAGAGTGCCACGCTCCCGCAACAAGATGAACACTGTGAAGGCTGCCTACCACGCTCTCATGAACCAACGAATCCCAGATGAGATTGCAAGGGGACGAGGTATCAAGTTGGTCGATGTTCGGAAAGTGTATTATGCTGGCCGTGTATAAAAGAAAGAGGTGTCTTATAAAGTGTATGGAAATGTATCATAAGGTACATACCCGTCCGTCTGTATGAGTATAGTAGAGCGCATAGAAAACGGCATAGTAGCATAGTAGCATAGTTTGTGGATCAAAGGCAGAAATCTTATATCTTCATTCCTCTTTGTAGCTTCCGTTCCTTTCCGGGTATCTGATTCAATGAACGCCTTGCAATGCTGTCATGAAATCATCATCTCATGGGCCGTATCCACATCCACGCATCCCTCTTCTCAACAGTAGTAGCCCAACGCAGCGCCTTCACCTCTCCACATAACAACCCCTCAACCCCCCTTCATCCCCTCAACCCTCCTCGACCCCCAAGCTCCCAGAGCCCCCATAACCACCCATCGTGAAATCCTGCCCGGGTTCCCCATCCCCGGCCTCAGCACCAGCATCCCCGCCCCCATTATCAATCTCATGCTGCAACACAATACTATAAACACTCGCCTTCAACAACGTGAACACCAGACTCGTCTTCCGCTCCAGCTGCCGCAGCCCATCCAGGATCTCTGCGGTCGGGCGCCCGGCCATCGTGTCGAGGATTTGCGCAAGCTTGCGTGGGGTGTTAGATGCGCTGTTGCTTTGCCCCAGCGGGGAGGGGAGAGGGGAGGGGGTACCTTTTTCATGTTCCCGGCTAGGCGCTCGTATTCTTCGAGGATATCGGCCTCGAGCGGCGTGAGGTCTTCCTCGTTGGAGGGGAGAGCTACGTTGGTGGGGTCGGTAGATGACTCCATTGTTTTCTGGAGGACGGGGTGATTCGAGGATAGGGTGTGATTTAGAAATTGGGTTGCATCGGAGAGAAGAGGCTCGGTAGTTCAGTGCGAGTTGGGTCGAGCCTGTGAAGTTCGTGGTGGATTGGATTGATGGTCTGTCGTTCTTGACCGCGCTCAGTGGGAAATTGTAGCGCGTCGAGGTTGTCGCGACTTTTTGGATTCCCGATTCGATTCACGTGACTGTATTTCATCATGCAGAGATAACCTTACCTGGGGATTTTATTAGCAAGAAAAGCTATCCAACAATTGCACTTGCTGGGTAATATTGCAAAGGTTGTTCTAGTGATATTATTTTCATTGCGTGAAGCTGTGTCCGTCTCAGCGAGAACGATAACACCTCGTTATTAGTAGTAGATATCTAATATAGTGTTGTTTCCCACCAACCTACTCCATAAATTATAATCAACTACAAGTGCCGTGAGCTGGGTAACAGAAAAAATGCGCCAAAGTCGACCTAACCCAGCGCGACCCATGTCCTCAATACATCGTTGTTTGTCGTTAAAGCATAATGCAAGTCTTCATCATACGCGCAACGCAAGTTGAACATCTGAATGAGGCTCCTGAAACTCCTCCATGATTCTATCATCCTCAATCATGTTTCGAATAATCTCATCAGGGGTGAAATTATCCCACATTCCAACTTGAGCAGCCTGTTTCTTGGCCGTATAGATATCCTGCGCAACACCCTTAACTTCTCCAAATGCCTTTCCAGCACTGGGCCATACTCTCCACAGATCTTTCATGGCTCCAATATTGAGCTTGAGTTGCTCCTTTATATCAGTATCCTGTATCAGTGGCATCATGACAGACCAGACTGAGAGATGAACGACCGAGGCTAGCGTGATTACGCAGGTAAAAAACATAGAATGCTTTGTGATTTCGGTCGGGAGTGAGATAAGTCTCGAAACATTTTGAGCTGATTGAATCATCTTGGCAGCGTGCGTGTTATACTGCTCTCCGGGTGACGAGGCATGGTATGGCGCGCAGGACGTGATTTCCTTGGCAGGGCTGAAATCTAACTGTGAGTGATCGCGATGTAGAAGGATTGTGGTTCTAGTGAAAGTTAGACCGCGCTCGGATGTCCAAATCTAGCTACTCACGCTTCTACGATCATGTGCGCTTGGAAAAGCATCTCGTCGACTTTTCGATCATTAGTGATGAAGGTCTTTTTAGTCGCTGGAAGATGCATCTTCCAGTTGACAAGATAGGCATCAGCTCTATCAACGGTGGCCTCGTCCACAAATCTGAGATCTCCCAGCTTCATCACCCTTCCAGTATTTCTCATGGCAGTGATTCTATATGCGAAAGACGAGAAGGCGAAATCGTCAGCAGTAAAACAGTCATCATCAAGCTCTTGAAGCGAGTGGGATGCTGGTATGTGCTGCAATATATTAGAAATAAACCCAGAAAACTCAAGAACAGACTTACTCCAGAAGCATACTCATTCTCTTCGCAAGGTAGAGGAACATCAGTAACCACCTCACTCAATCGGAAGGAACTTTGTTGATGGACTGCGGCTATCATTCCGTCAATGATGAATAGCTCCCACCATGTTCGGCGCCAACACTCCTCTAGAACCTTTTGCTCGGCTCCGTTCATGAGGGAAAAATCCCTGGTATGCATTCCTAGCTCCATGGCGAGGTTTTCAGCCTCAGTCAATATCTGCAATGCCCTTTCTCGTTGTAGATTGCCATCTAGTCCAATCGCTGTAATCAACATCGCTTGCACCCGGAAAGCATCCCTGGCAGCCCCGATTTGATAGATGGCCCTTTCTGCCTCTTGAGCATAAAGCTCCGTCGGGGCCTGCGGTACATAGAGAGAGCCCACAAAGCGTATTGCTGCGTCTATATGCGGCATGGACTTTTGTTGACGTAGTTTCAGAAAGTGTGGCTTCGGGAGCAGGAACGGATGAGACGGATAGAAATAATAGTAGTATGCCTCGAAACATCGTTCCGGGAGATCTGATGGAGGAAACTCCGGGTTAAATTGAATGGCCCCTAACGCGGCAAGGTCCTGGCCGTGGAGGGAGAAGGATCCTTCGGGCGTCACGTGTGGATGGGACAATCTGCGCTGCTCTGGAGGAGTAGCTAAACCATTGGAGAAAGTCGAGCCATTGACTGAGGCTGCTTGGCCGGGGCGACGGAGCAGATCACACGAATCGGTTTGCGGCGACACATTTTCCTTGTCCTTCTTCCGGGGCCCTTTGAAGCCTCGACGGCTCTTGACATAAACGCATTCAAACGAATTGGACGAACATCTACTGCAGGGACTAAGTCCATCGCACTTGAGGTGCTTGGATCGGCACGCAACACAGGCTGAAGGCACCGTCACTCGATTGGTGTCCGGAGTGGGGCCTGGGATGGAGATCGAGTTGCCTCTGGAGGCTGGATTGGAGCTGTCGCTGGCCCCCTGGCTCGGAGAGGAGTCTCCCATAGCCAATGGAAGGGAGTTCTGACTCGAATATGTCGAAAAAGCATCCATAGTGAGTAGACAATGGGACTTCAATGGTAGGTTGCGATGCACGGCGCAGTGCCCAGGGCCTCAGCGTTGTAAAGTGGTTGCCGAAAGGATGGGAGGTCGCCGACCAGCGCGAAAGCGAGAAGACGGGGTCGGCTCTGCCAGTTTAAGAGGGAAAGCAAGGGTGCCGCGATTCCGTAAGCAGCCGTCTGTCTTACGTGGTGTGCTCCGTACCCGCCGGCGAATAGAGTTCGTGCGGGATGTGATCAATGTGAGCTCGGAGGTGCGGGAGGACAGCTTCAGCTGCATCACGGCCCAGAGCCAAAGTCAACGCACGCTGTCTTGAGTTGTTGAACGATAGCAGGATCTCGCCAGGGAAATAATCAGCCTGTACCTGCATACAAATACCGAACAAACACCTCGTTGCCTCACGTACTGGAAGAACTTGCAACCGTATGTGTTTCACGCGAGCTCTTCAGTGACAGCGCAAACTGGCTCTATTTGCTGTAAGGCACATACAGGATAGTGTTCGGGCATGGCGCAACCGACCACCTGCGGACTTGCGGGACTGCCTGAGATTGAGCGCCACTGGATCGCTGACTAATCGATACCCCACACCGCACGGCATTGGCTCTGCGCGAGCTAGTTCGGGCCAGCTCCTTCACACAAATCCTCCACCGCCGCGGTCTTCAACTCTCCGGCCCCATGCACTACTCTTCCATGACCTTTCGTCCTTCGCAGCACAACGTAGTGAGATTTGTTTGTCTGTCTCCTTGTGTCTTGCGCTGTAAGCTGCAGCTGACAACAGCGCCTCAAGGCCAGGTCAGCTCAAGCTAATGCGTACAATGTAGCACGAATTCTGCTGTGGGTTCATGCGTATCCTAACCATTGCCCTGTTTGCTTGAGGTAGGACCCAAACGCTGGGCTGTTCGCTCGGTTGTATTGTGAGCAAGTTAAAGGGTTTTCGCAAATAGACCAGGTGAAGCGAAGAGTCTTACACCTTTCCTATATCATCTGACCCGAAAGTATCTTTCGGCGGGGATGGATCCTGTGACGGTGGTTGGGCTTGCTTTGAGTGTAGCCGGTGTAGCAGGTTTGTTCCTGAGCTTGCCCTGCCGGTCAAAATCAGTCGCTAATTCGGCTTGGTAAACACAAGGTCAGGTCTTTACAGGCTGTATTCAAGGTGAGGTAGTTCTCACTAACTCGGCCTAACAAGTACTAAATGCGGTGGCTTGCAGCGATCCAGTTCATTGTCACTGCCAAGGATCTTCCAAAGGATTCTCAGTATCTCAACCTGCGGCTGCGCATGGAACAGCAGCGCCTCTTTGCTTGGAGCGAAACTTCCGGGTTGTTAGATCTCGACAGCTCGGACGAGAAGAAAATTCGCGAGTCAAACACGTTCATGGTTCATCGTACTACCATACTCGATCTACTCGTTCAAATCAAATGCTTATTCGAAGAATTTGAGAAGGCCCAGAGGAGAAACGGATATCTCCAGATTAGCCCCGATCCCATTGTATCTGATGGCGGCTTTGACACAGACCCCGGAAAGGATTCGTCTAGTGCACATGTACCCCTTTCTGAGAAGCGCAAAAACTTCATCATCAAAGCTATGAAAGCTGTGACGACAAATGCCACTGACTCTTTAAGCGAAGGCCGGAGAAGATTAGCATGGGCAGCCTTTCGTAAGGGTGACTTTGAGGCCCTGCTCCAACGATTCGCTACCCTCAATGACAATATGACCGATATCCTTGATGCTCGCTTACAGGTTGAAATCCATCGGACGACGGAAGACACGAACAGAGGGGTGCTACAACTTCACAAAAACATTGCCAGCCTTCATCAATTGGTCCTGGCCCTGAACATCAAGATGGAAGCACATGCATTCCCGATCATGCAACGATCGACACCAGCAAACGATGCTTCAGGCCTGCGGTTATTGGCACAACTAGCGAAGTTCAAGGCTTTTAATGAGTCTATTGACGCAGAGCACGAAGACCCCGGGCTGAGCAAAGAAATGGCCTCTATCCTACAGCTTGGTAGACCAAATGCGGATAAACAAAGTATCAGGATCGATCGATCAAGTATCACTCTCTTGAGCCCGTCTTCTTTAGGAGAGCTAGGCTCTGTTCGAAGTGGAGCCGTCTATGAACATCATGGGAAGAAAGAGATGGTCTGGATAGAGTGGAAAGAATATGATTATCAAGGCAAAGGAGCGCCCTCGCCACCGCCACTTATCATCGACAGAGTGCAAAAGCTTGCCGCTCTTCTCCATCATACGCCCAAACCTGAAGCTTTCCGCGTACCTCATTGTATAGGCTACTTTGACAATGCTACTAGACGAGGCAGTATTGAATCTGTATCAGATAGTGAAGGCGATGACGAGTCGGAACCAAAGATCGGATTCGTTTTTGAGAGACCCAGCGACGATGATATTGCATCTACAGCTACGCCAATTTCTCTTCTTGAACTACTCACCTCATCATCAAAACCGCGTGTTACGGAAAGAATCCACGTGGCTTATGCTATCGCAAATTGCCTGCTGTATCTTCATAGCGTAAATTGGCTCCACAAAGGACTGAGGTCACATAACATAGTCTTCTTTCCAACCAAGAATAACAAAATTAACTACAAAAAACCTTACCTCTCCGGATTCGACTTTGCCCGTCCAGCTCGCGCTGATGAGATGACCGAGGTCCCGGGTGATATCCCAGAATATAACATGTACCGCCATCCATCGACCCAGGGCACAGGCTTCGGACCACGCGAGAGCTTCCGCAAATCATTCGACATTTATAGTCTTGGCGTAGTTCTTGCTGAACTCGCACACTGGACAACGATTGACAAAGTATTGGGGATCCAGGGAGGTAAGCTTAGTGCAACGAGATCAATCCGAGAAACTCTTCTTCGCGAAGGTAGGATTCAAGAGATCGGTGCAAATATGGGAGAGGTTTATGAGGAAGCTACGACAAAATGTATCGCAGGTGGGAGGGCCTTAGGGATCTGGGACGGCGCAGACGAGACTGATGATACAGTGGCGGCTAAATTGTCCTTTCACTTCTATGAGGATGTGGTGAAAAAGCTTGGAGACGTGAAGGTTTAAAAACGACGTAGGGATTCAGGGGCTGAAGACATGTATCAGTGACGAGAAAGTCATGTGTCTTCATTACGGTCTTGCTCGTTCGCACAAAATACAACAGCACAGCATATCCTGTTCTATCCGACGCTGATCGACTTTTCCTCTCCAAGTCAGCTCTTCTCTACATATTCCACTCCTACTGTAACGCAGCATCCTTCGCTGTACCCTCCTCCCTCTCATTCACCGCCTTCACAAAATCCCTCACATGCGCAGGCACCTCCTTGACCCGATTCTCCGGGCTGGCAATGGGTTGTCCATACTGAGTCCAAGTCGGTACGACACCAATCCAAGTCTTCGCTCTCAGCTCATCATTCTTCATATCATTCCGGTCATCTCCAGGCATGCCAGCACGGATCTTTGCACTCGCCGAAACGACGCTGACTTTGATGATCTGTCCGGTTTCATTTTAGCAAGTAAACGAAGAAGATTTCCGAAGAGAGACGAAGCGGAAGATGTACCTGCGTGCTGACCATTTCCGCCTTCGTAGGTGGCAGTCTCGTGTTCTGCCATCGGTCGGTGACAACTGCATTGGTGATCTTTTCTAACGCCCACATCTTCTCGTCGGCATCGGTCACGGCCGTGGCAAACCCGTGAAGGATTGCACTCCGGTAGTTGTAGCTGTGATGGTTAGGGGTCAAAGCGAGGACTAGACCGTCGAGGTGCGTGGCTGCTATTGTAAGAGGCAGCCCTTCGTGTACCTGTGAGTGCAATTTAGTCTGGGATCTACTACACGCTCTCCAAGCTGGTACGGCCTGAACGTGCAGAATGAATGTCGGCAGAATAAGCCCAGAAAGGGATGGATGGAATACATACACCATCACCAGTACCACCCAGCTTCATCAGCCTCGAGCTAATGTAGCCATGCAAGTACAAGTCCAGAGGTCGTGCTAGGTCATCTGAGCCCGGTGCAGAGAAATCCCCCATGAACCCAAGCATTGGGATCATGGCCGGAAATGGATCGTCCTCATCTGGGGTGGGGAATGAGACGTGGAGGACAGGAACTGTGTTCACAACTGAATGGATGGTCTGATAGTCGTATCGTCCTGCGAGTCTTATCAGTTTCAGAGGTACCTCATGAGCCGGGTTTGAGTCAGTATAACGAGCTCCGATCTGGGAGATCGTGCTCATTGGATATGTATATGAGATCTATGTACCTCTGGGTTTGCCATATCGATTCACCGTGCTGCGCGGGTGCTTATCATAGGATTCCGAGTCGGCCATCGTGGGCTATGCGTTGCAGAAGAGAGGAGGGAGAAAGGTGTGAAGTGAGAACTCGTTACAAAGGTCCAAGTAGCGGAATAAACTCTAAAAGCTAATCTTGCAGCTTGAATATCAACCTTCAACTAAGCTGGTCTCACGCTTTATATCAACAAGCCTCGTCCGGTGACTCACTAGGTACTTCTACTCTTAGTCCATCGCAGATACCCCGAGGAGGTTATTCCCACACACGTGATCGCAGACTCCTGCTTGTTGTAACCACGATTCGGAAGGACATCCCACTCTAGTCCTAGCTGAGACCATCTCTAGCTTCGGAGACGCCAATGAGGAAACTGGTTATTCAATTCATCGCACCAACTGGTCCGTGAGGCGGGAATTCCGTCTCCAGACCGGGAGTTTTTCAACAAACTATGCGCATGGAATTCGATCGCTCCCCCGTCTTCATGACGAGACCCCGGCAGCTATGCAGTATTACTACCCAGTAAGCTATCTTTTGGATTTCGGCCGAAGTTCACGAGAGAGTGGTGCATGGTTAAATGACTTCTTGCATACCTCGCCGCATCCGGCGTCAAGAGCGCGGTGTCGTGTGAGATGCTTAACCCTGAAAGGACCAATATTTAGAAGATAGCGCGGATTTATCTTCGGGTCCTTGCCCATCAAAAGTGAAAAAGAGACCGTTAATTGGTTCGAAGGCACTGGTATCACTTGCAAAGCATGAATGTATCTGCCCTGCATGAATTTGGATTATAGAGGCCATTAAAAGTTGATGGGTGTAAGGGGAGTTGAACCAAAAGACTCACATAGTCGGGAGTCACTTTCTTGGAATCATCGCTTACCGTATCGTGTAAAGTCCCCAATGCGGTTAGCCTAAGCGATCCGACGAGCAAAATTGCAAAAATAAAGTCGACAGCACAAACCCACAAACTCCAGCCAAACCACAAACGCACGTAATCCAGCGCCGCCACACCACGGTGAAGAGATCTCTGCAGAGTGAGTCCTCCCTCAAGAAGTATTCTTCATTGCCTAAGGCCCCTGAGTCCAGCGATCGCAGGTTACCCATGCGAGTGGGGAGCCACCGCCGTGTTCGAACCGGGCGCGCGTTGAGGTATTAGAAATGGCTGAAGCATTGCGGGGAACAGACCGCTTCTTCAAGTTGTGACCATTACAGCCGAAAGCAAAATCTCTTATTTTATTATATAATGATGCTTACCCTGTGACATTCTTGATCGGCCGCAGATCTGGGCTGTGTCATGTGACTTGGCGTTTCTCGACACGATTGTCGCGCCGCTCAACGTCATGACTGCATCTGAGTTTCTGTGATTCACTTCGTTGATTAATAAGCTTGCAGCTACTTGGGATCATTAAATATGGTGCCAGAAAGTGCTTCGATCCAACAGCTCCAAAGTGACTGGAAAGAAATGTTTCAAAAGAAACTCCCTGTGGCTGCAACAACGAAGTCAGACGCCCAAGTAAGTCTTCGTCTCATTAGTCCCCAACAGCTGTGGTTGACTTGACCCTACCCCATTGGAGTACAACTGCAATTCTTCCGTTCCTTGACAACCGGTTGCCTAAGACTTTTTACATAGCCAAAGTGGCCTGTCCACGTTGATCACTGCTTCGCCCGCATCATTCTAGACAAGAAGATCGGCATCGACGTGCCGTGGATGGACAAACTCAAGAGTCCTGCATACAAGAACATGACAGAACAACAACTACGAGATTGTATCCAACTAGGAGAGGAGATCTTAAATGGGAATGCAGATATCGTGGATTTGAACCGGCAGAGTCTGGACATCCGAGGAAAGAGGAAGGGCTTAGTGGCGGGAGAGAATCAGTCTGGGAAAATGGAAGCCAACGCCACGAAAAGGAAGAGGAAAGAGATTGAGGAGGGTGAAGAAACAGAGATTCAGCCGCCAAAGAAGCAAAAACAGCGACAGCCAGGTCCTACGAAATCTCCTTTCTTCCCACCCGCAAAGACCACAACCCATTCAGCCTCTCCAGAAATGCCATCATCACCTACGCCACCTCCATCCCTTTCAGAACAAAAGAGCAACGACCACAGCCTTGATCTCATCAAAAACTCCACCAAGACCCCCTTTCAAAAACGCGTTCTCTCGCTCCTATGCCAGATCCCCCGGGGACATTATACAACGTACGGCAGCATGTCCAAATTCCTCAATTCATCGCCTCGGGCCGTTGGCAACGCGTTGAGAAACAATCCATTTGCTCCCATGGTGCCTTGTCATCGGGTGCTAGCGACGGGAGGTGGTATTGGTGGCTTCCACGGTAGTTGGGGCCGCGGTGGCAAGGAGGGCGTCCATGACCAGGATAAGCGGCGGCTTTTGAGGGAGGAGGGGGTTAAGTTTGATGGGAAGGGGAGAGTTGTTGGTGGAGTATGGGATGGGTTTGTTTGAGGAGTTCTGGGCTTTTGTGAGCTGTGCGAATTAACATCAGACAATTTCGATGCTTTACAGCTCTTATCGCAAGCTCACCATTGTTTGATCAACGGAATGTGAAGTAACCATTGAAATCCACTACGGTTATACATACAGCTTGGGATCTACCAGCACAGACTCATTCCCAAGACTACATTCAGCATTCCTCCTTAGTCCACATAACCCGTCCCATCTTGCCAGAGTCGACTTTCAAGACCTGGCCTGTAATACTCCCACTCCAGTTCTCGCTCGCTAAGAAAAGGATAGTCTTCGCCACACTCTCTGGCGGTATGGGCTTCTTAAGGGCGGTTCTACACAGATTGTGAGTATATTGATGGCGGAGCCATTCTTTTGGACTGGAGAGAAACTCACGTCGCTTCCGCTTCATAGTATAATGTACCTGGAGCCTCCGCGCATTCCTTTCGGAACTGCTCGGTGTCAACCGGCCCCGGCGCAACGGCATTCACTCTTCAACGATCAGCACCACTTTTCCAATCATATCAAAAAACAGCTCTAACATACCGAGCACCCGGCCAAATCCTCACCACATCATCGGCTAGACTTAACAAGAGACCTCCTTGCACAGCGCTCTTACCCGCAGCATAGTCCGCATTACCACGCACGCCAAACACACCACTCTCGCTCCCCACAATCACCAGTCCCACATTCCGCATCTCCTCCAAGCCCTCCCCCTTCGCCTTGACGTCCCGGATATGTCTCAACCAGGTGCGGGCTGTGAGGAAAGTCCCCTCCACGTTGACGGCATGGGTCCGGCGCCACTGCTCCACGCTCATATCAGCGAGGCTATCATGGTGCGGGATGAAGGAGAAGTCCAAGCCCGCGAGCGCGATGCAGGTGCTGATGGGCCCGAATCGCTGCGCGGCGGTTGCAAACGATGTGGCTAGCTGCGTTTCGGATACGATGTCACATGGTATGTACTGGAATCTGTCGGTCGTCGTCGCGGTCTTGGGTGCTGGTGGTTCGCGGAGATCTAGCGATGTGACATGGCTCCCGGCGCTGAGAAAGGCCGCGACCACTGCGCTGCCGATGAATCCTGAGCCGCCTGTGACTACAATGTGGCTGTCGCGGAGGTGTAGATCAAGGTCCATTATGACTCGAGTTCTGTGAGGTTGGTATGGCTTGGAGAGTTGACTTCATCTAGGCTGGAAAATCTACCCCGCAGGCTGATAAGGATATTGAAATTCTACCCCACCATTGCACGTTACAGAAGCGTAAACCATGCGGTTTCTGATCGATGGAATGTCGTGGCCATTGTCAGGGACCAAGTTCTCCAGACGAATTTCCCGTGGCATGCTGAGCTGGGCGGGGAGTTTCTGCAGTTCCACGGGCTACTTCGTGTCCCACGACCAGGTTCAATTCCAGAGGAATCTAATGCACCACTTAGCAGCAGGGACCGGAGAGAGTTGTCAATGCCGGGACGTGTCTTGTTTGAAAGAAGTTCAAGAGGTTATTCTTGTACTTTCAGACTGGCCAGGGGTTCGATAATAATGAGTTGAATGTTAATAAATCTACTTCAGGCATGGGTGTAATGCTGGAAGTACAAGCATCCGGGGCTACAGACGATCATTCGGCTTTAGCACAAACGCCGAAGAGACCCACAATGTCCGGGTTGACTAACTCCTTAATCCCTCCATAACCAGCTGTGGTTCTCCTGTGTAGTAAATTTCTATTGGCCTATTGGCATTAGCATTGGCAACTAAGAGCCTGCCGTGGTCCGTTTCTTTGTAATCAATCAATCTGCTCTCCCAACCTCCATCTACCTTTCGTCTGGCCTCATAAGTCTGCCACATAGCTCGTGTACCTCCGCTGTTACCTGCAAGCCATAATGCGACCTGTATAATACCCTGACGTCTTTCTTCGGTCATTCTGTATTCCAAGCAATGAAAACATGCACTCTAAGCGTTCTTTAACATGTTGAATACCATTTCCATGCCTGCTGTGACTGGTGGGCGGTTCCCTGCAGCAGCGCTCTAGCTCTGTCTCCATGTCACAGCCGGCTTAGCGATCACTGGCGCATCTACCTCCCTGGAACAACTTTGTGTGCCGGTATCCGATTTGTTTCGACAGGTCCATATATAAAGTGGAAGCAGGTGAGGTTTTTAGTAATTACGTCTCTCGAAATCTTTCCTGCCCATTGTCTTTCGATTTTCTCAAGTTGGAGAAAATCTCGATACGTCAAGACCAACATGGGTGTTCAGATGGTGGTTACAATCTGGAGAAAGGACGGCATGTCTCGGGAGGAATTTATCGATTACTGGACCAAAATCCATGCTCCCAAGCTCATGAACAGCGTTCCTGCATTAAAGAAATATGTCACAAAATATACTCAGGTATGACTCACGGCTTGGTGAATTGCCTCATCAACCTCGCGCTGACTATCAAACAGCATCCGCTAAAGAGTGTTGAGACTACAAGTAGCGAGGAGCCTGACGGGGTTGCTGTTTTTACGGCCGATTCGAAGGAGGATCTGGATATGGTATTTCAGTCGAAGGAGTTTTTCGAGCACGTAGCACCCGATAATGAGAACTACGTGAAGGAGATGAAGACGATTATCTTGAGCGATGATGAGATGGTTACAGTGTATGAGCGAGACCCCAAATAGACGAGGCTGCAAAGCTGAGCAGATATGGAAGACTAGATGTGGAACAGAGAACACCCGAGGAATTTGTTTATAGATAAGTCTTCTTTGAACACTATTATATTCTCTACAACTTTCTCCATTCTCATGCATAGAATTCTACTTCTGAACCCGTTCTGACACAGTATCATACTCAGTGATCATGTTCAACAGGAAGGGAGCTGGGCATATTCACGTGATTGTGTTAGTTTCCTGGGTTTATTTGGAATCTTCAATCTTTCAACACCAAACCCAACTTAGGGTCGGAGTCGACCCGTGGAGCTACTGATTAATATCAAGCACAGCGGTCAGAAAGATGCTTGAACGTTGGCACGGTGGAATTCCCGCCCCAACATGGCTTATGTCAGCAGTCAACATGTATCGATCGAGTCAACCGATCTAGATAGAGCTTCACGTCCCAATCACAGCCCAGTTCTCGTCCTGGGACGCGCTCGACGGGTCAATATGCGAGGGCGGTAACTCGTGACGCATCATGTGCAGATTCAAGAGAACATTCGATTCGCGGGCTCGTGCACGTTGGTTATACTTCGCACCAATCTCAGGGTCGGAATGCAGGCCGATCTGCAGGCCGGTCTGATGCCCGCAGGCACGGGCGACGCCGACCGAGAAAAGAAACCTTACCAACGTGCGATGAATATCTGTTGTGCTTTCGCTCTGATCTTCACTCGAGCCATGGAGAGACTTGGACGGCTTTCCTCCGAGTCTGACGCTGTAGACCCCGAAGGCATTCTTCCAGGATGGAGGATGCCGCCCTTGGATGAAAAACACCCATCCATAATGCTCATGTCGATCCGCCAGGAAGGCTGAGATGGTCTTTTCGAATATGGACCAATTTCGTCCGGTCGCTGGGTACGTGAGCACCTGCCTGACCCAATCCCGGAGACAGCTTGAGGTCGGCGACCCCCGTATTGGCAGCAAGTACAACGGCCCAGCTGTAGGACTTCGCACGTAAGCATGACAGGGGCTGGCAGGGGATTCTCCTTGGGACGATCTGGACAAGATCTCATTGACTCTGGCATCGTCTAGCGCTGACCTTTGGCACTCAGGCTGAAGATTTCGGCGACCTGCTGTCAGGTTTGGTCGGCGATCCAATTACAGTCTTGCTCGCTTGCCTTCCTAGCAAGTAAGCGGCTTCATAGCAAAATGCCAACCCAGCCATACACCGGGCCTACAGCTACTCGGCATGCTGCGGTAGAAGTCTTCCTCGGCGATCCCAAGAAACAACCTAATCTATTTTCTGCCTTGGCTTGGGCGTGTTTTTCGCCCTCGCCGGTGCATGGCTCTAGCATCGAGGGCATAAGTATAATCCTCCAGGCCTCGTTTCCCGGATTTTGCTGCATCCTCATCCACAAAACTTTTGGACAATGAGCACCCAACCTGGTTTACGAGCCGCGAGCGTGGAGAAGGATTCCCGGAGCAGTAATAGCGTGGTGTTCCCCTCCAACCACGATGTCGATATCGAGCAGGGGGCCGCGGACGACGCCCAACTGATGAATAATATTGTGCAGAGCTTGGCCTGGAAACGAGTTACCGTGACCGTGAAAGACCGCAAGACCAAGCTGCCAAAGACTATACTAGACTGTGTTGATGGAATTGTCGAGGCGGGTGGGTTTTGTTACCTGACTTTTAGAGTCAATCAATACTGATCACGTCTTCAGGGGAAGTATGTGCCTTGATGGGCCCCAGTGGGTGTGGAAAGACCACGCTCCTCAACATGCTATCTGGCCGCGAGGTCCCAGGAGAGGTGGGAGGAGAGATTCTACTGAACGGCAAATCCGTCTCAACGACAACATTTCGCCGTCTAAGCTCTTACGTCGAGCAAGAGGATGTCCTCGTTGGTTCTTTGACCGTCAGAGAAACCCTGTCATTTGCCGCACGACTTGCGCATACTAAGTAAGGCCTGAGTTCTACGGATTTAGCTTATGTGCTGATATCTTCTACCAGTAAACTCACCAAGAGAGACCGGATGAGACGTATCGAAGGACTCCTCGACTCTTTCGGTCTTCGAGGGCAATCCGATCATATCATTGGTACTCCCATCAAGAAAGGCATCAGCGGCGGCCAAAAACGACGAACAAGCGTAGCCAGTCAACTAATCACGGGTCCCAAAATCATGTTCCTCGACGAACCGACATCTGGACTTGACTCAGCGGCAAGCTATGAGGTGATATCCTTTATCAAGACCATGGCGAAGCGATGTAATGTAAGTAGACATTTCTCCAACCGAAGTGCACTCCTAATCCGTACAGTTGATTATCGTTGCTAGTATTCACCAGCCGTCAACGACCACCTTCGAATTATTTGACAAGCTCCTCCTCCTTTCAGGCGGACAGACCCAATACTTTGGTCCAGTCGACCACGTCGGAGCTCACTTCGAGTCTATCGGGCATCCAATCCCACTACGAATCAATCCCGCCGAATTCTTGCTCGACATCATAAACACCGACTTCGCCATAGATGATCAAACCTCCCGAGATAAGCTGCAGCAGATACGCGACGGGTGGATCCGATCACCGCTTCTGACGCAAACCGAAGGGGCAATTGAGCAATGCATCCAACATCCGAAAGAGATCATGGTGCCGGCTTTGTCGAGCAGTAATTTCTTTCAGATTCTGATAACCCTGCTTCACCGATCGTTTATCAAGAGCTACCGGGATTTTATTGCATATGGAGTTCGGATCGCTATGTACACGGGTTCGTCCCGGAGAATCCCCTACGGAGAATTTCCCCCGCAAATACTGATTATCAACTAGGTCTCGCTATCATGATGGGAACCGTCTGGCTTCGTCTCGGCACCGACCAGAAATACATTGTCCCCTTTACGAATGCAATCGTGAGTGCATCTATGCTGTCTCCGCCAATGATATGTACTCATTAGCTCCGTGACAGTTCTTTGGCAGTGCCTTCATGTCCTTCATGGCCGTAGCCTATATACCCAGCTTCCTCGAAGATCGCTCGACGTTTATCAAAGAACGAGCCAATGGATTATACGGATCGGCCGTCTTCATGCTTTCCAACTTCCTCATCGGTCTGCCCTATCTCTTCCTCATCGCAATCATCTTCTCCTGCATTGCCTACTGGCTAGGCAACTTCCGCCCCACTGGCACGGCATTCATGACCTGGATCATGTGGCTGTACCTCGACCTGCTCGCTGCCGAGTCACTGGTCGTCTTCATCTCCTCAATCTTCCCCATCTTCGTGGTCAGCCTGGCCCTCACGGCTTTCGCCAACGGGCTGTGGATGTGTGTCGCGGGCTTCCTCGTCACGCCGGAAATCCTAAACGTCTTCTGGAAATATGTGTTCCACTACATCGACTATCAGGTATGTGAACCTCCTCTCCCTCCCCCCATATTTGAGGTTCGCGTGACAGCTTGGCTGACCTTTTCTCGTCTCATTAGTCCTACGTCTTCCAAGGCATGATCGTCAACGAATTCGAGCAGCGGACTTTCACCTGTGGCGCCGATTGTAACTGTATGTACCAAACTGACCTGGCATCCGAGTGCCGCATTTCGGGCCAAGGGGTCTTGAATGTCTACGGGTACCATGCGGGCAATACGGGCAAGTGGGTCGGCATCCTCCTTGGGATCATTTTAGGATATAGAATACTGGGTTGGGCGTCGTTGGCTGTCCGAAAGTAAGACAGCCCCGTACGTACGAACCCGTTGGATCCGGGTGGTTTCTCTTCTGAGCATAGAGGGTTGATTTTGGCTGCTGGAGAATATTGATTTTGCGGTTCGGTTTCTCTCCGCTCCGCTTGGGGTAAGATTCTTTGTAACGTTACAGATCGTGCGGGAAAATAACCAAGACTTTTTAATCTATCTACCCTCTATGACCTATCACTTTTGACCTCCCACCAACGGGATCAATATCAAATCTTGCATTTATCCATTCATTCAGACATGATGGGCATGAAAAAAAAAAAAATCCTACCAAACGGGACGCGCAAAAAAAAAAAAGAAAACAAGTAACAGAAAAAGAAAGTTGAACCTTTTTCTCTAGTGTCGAAGTTTCACAGCTTCCACGCCTAGACACGTAGCAATCAGCAACTGCTCAAACAAGCCCAGCTCCCGAATCTCGCCGCGCACCCACGCATCCCTGAATTCCCGATAGCTGACCAAGTCCGTCAGCCCCACGGGGCCCAACGGCTCCTCGCTCGGGATCACGCATGCCCCATCCGGCTCGGCATCACCACCACCAGCTGCACCCCACCAGTCATTCCGGCTAGCAAACGGCAACGCCTCAACAAACAGCGTATGCGCAAACACGCCCTCCTTCAGCATCGCGTAGATGCCCTCGACCTTGTGCGAGACCAGGATGGTGCGGCGCACCGACTCGGCGACGATCCAGGCGCGGTAGGCGGAAAATGCCCCGGGTAGAGCGGCCGGGGCGGAGAGATAGAGCTTTTGCGTCCAGTGCCGGAGGAGGGGGATGCGTTGCTCCGAAGCGCGGCGGAGGGGAGGCGGGAGGTGGAAGTTGAAGAGGGTGAGGATCTGCAGGAGGAGGAGGGCCTGGACAAGGGTGAGGGTTGAGGAGAAGGTGTGGATGGTGGATGTGGTGGTTAGGAGGCGGGTGGTTGTGGTTTGGAGGGCTTGGTGGAATGGGATGGGGTCCTGGGTGGTGGAGTGGAGAGTGCAGAGCCGCTTCAGCTCGTGGAGTAGGGGAGGGAGGCCTTTCTCGTATAGCTTGTGATGCATGAATGGTGTTGCGGCGGTGGTAGCGAATTCTCGAGGAAGGCTTAGGAGCTGGTTGATGAGAAACACACAGGTCTCTTGGTTGACGGCCCCCGTGAGATCGGGTGGGTTGAGGTGTCGATGACGAAGCGGAGAACTGGTCATTGAAGATGTCCAGACGACATCCTGCCATTTATCCAGGTGTAGAGCTGAAATCGCAACGGGCCTATCCATCGGCAGCAGCCTGTCCCCATCGTCCTTCACCACCACGACGTCCAGGGGACATTTCTGGGGCGGAACAGGCCCGCACCCGCACCCGCTTCCCACCGTTCCAGGCCCATTCAGATACTCGCAGGCAAGGTCTCTACCGTCACAACGCCCGCAACGCGGAAGGCCTTTATCACAACGCCGCTTGGCCCTGATGCACGGGTTGCACGCTTTTGCCAGGGACATGGTCCTCGGAGCGCGGAAGTGCCTCGCGCGGTGCGGACGTCTGGCTTAGAAATCGTCGGCCATGCGGCGCCTTTATCAGCAGCTGGATTATGAGGCGTTGATTGTGGGAACGGATGAGAAAGCCTGCTTGTGTCGAGACGATGGAGTCGTGCAAGTACGCCGGTGCCGATGCCATGTCATGTCATGCGCTGAGGTATGATGCAGCCTGACTGAAAGCGGTTTAGTCTCCACCGCAAGTTTAGCGAGCTTACCTGTTAAGCCCCGTCGGCTAACTTCTTGTTGGTTGGTAATGGCATCTTGGCAGCCGGCAAGGGGAGCCACGGATATCGAGATCAGGAAAATTCCAAGTCAGTTCAACTGTATAAATAATGAGCCTCGCGCTGGCAGATTGTCTCTCCTCTGCATCTTTTCATCCTAACATATTTGCTTGGGAAGAATAAGTCTCGAACGCTACAGTCAAATATCCCGATTCCAGTATCACTTCACAACAACCGATCCACTCCCTCCCTTCAAAGAAACTCCCACCTCAATTGAATTCCTGTTCCCCAATTGCATACTCCCCCCGAGATCAAGATGCCGTCCAAAATCCAAAAGGTCATGGTCATCGGCGCATCAGGGAGCACCGGCGTACCCATTGTGCACGCCCTCCTCGCAGCCGGGTTCACCGTGAGCGTGCTCGCGCGGGAGTCCTCCACGGCAACATACCCAGCGCAAGTACAAGCGTTCAAAACAGACTACACCCCGGAATCACTGGAGCGCGCGCTACAAGGCCAAGACGCGGTAGTGAGCACGATCACCACGACCTCAGTCGCGATGCAGACTTCGATCATCGACGCGGCCATCGCCGCAGGAGTGCAGCGGTTCATCCCCTCTGAGTTCGGCATCGACACGGCAGTGCCAGGGATCAGCGACGTAGTGACAGCGCTCGCGGCCAAGGTAGCGACGGCGCAGTATCTACAGAGCAAGGAAGCGACGGGGCTGGAATGGACGGGGTTAGCGACGGGGGAGTTGTTCGACTGGGCGTTCCACTTCGGGGTGTTCGGATGGGATGTCAAGCACGGGAAGGTGACGGTGTTTGACGGGGGGGAGCAAGAAGTAGAGGCGACGACGCTGGCGCAGCTGAGTCGAGCGGTGGTGGCGATCCTAGGGGAGGAGCAGCGGGAGGCGACGAAGAACCGGTATGTGTATGTGAATTCGTTCACGGTGACGCAGAAGGAGGTGTTGGAGATCATCGGGACGCTGATGCCTGGGGTGGACATTGAGATCACGAAGGTGAAGACAGAGGAGCTGGGCAAGGCGGGGGTGGAGAAGCTGGCGTCGGGGGATGCGCAGGCGGCGCAGATGGGAGTGTTTGAGGTCATCACGGCGGCGGTCTATGGGTTTGGGGGAGCGAATAATTACTCGAAGAGCAGGGGATTGTGGAATCAGAAGCTGGGGTTGCCTCGGGAGGATTTGCGGGAGGTGTTGGAGGGTATTGTACGAGATTATGCTTAGGAGTCCGTACCTTGTTTACTGCTTGGATGGAAGACACAACTGTCGTCGGAAGTTTTCATTATGAAGTACCTATTAGTTACGAAAGGCAGGTAGACAGCAAGCAACTCTGTCGGGATAGCTACGCAAAACCAAAGAAATCAAATAAGGTATCGCTAGTAGAAAAACTCCGCGCACACTCCCAGCGCCTTGGCTTGTTCGAATCTCAAATGTTCCGGATCGCCTCGCTCTACCCAGCATATGCAATGAATCCCGATATATGCTATGCACGCTCCACATGTACGAATGAAAAAGAGAAATCTAGTTCTCCCCAGGACCAGCATGTCTACCCCCTCGCGGTGTGTCATCTGAAGTGTCGTCCAACACGTTTTTGGGACGTAGTTGGGCCTGCTCTAATTCTACCCTCTGCTTCTCAAAGAAGGCTTCTAAGGACTCCCCTTGCTTTCGGGCCTCTAAAGCTCTTTCTGCCATCTCGATATTCTCAAACACTCCATTAGCCCTGCAAGTCTTCCTTTCTTTCATGATCCGAAGTCTGCCCTTGAGGCCATCGGACTTCTTATCTTGCATGAGTGCCCAGACTTGCTGCAAAATGCTCCAACCATTTGCAACTGTGTCCAGGGCTTCTTTCTTATCGCTCTCTGACAGACCTTTCAGGTCACGCTGACCTTGCTGGATGCGTGCCTGGCGAATATAGCGAGTGGGCTGTCTACTCTTAAGCATCTCCTTATGGACCCCTTTCAGTGTGTATCCAAAAGGGCCAAGAATAGCAGCAATGTCTTTGAGTACAAATCCTGTAAGGCCCATGCCTACTCCTTTCACAAACCCTAATGCCCCATTATCCCGAGCTCCTGTATAAGGCTGTGAGACGAGACCAGTGACTCCATCGTAGATTCCGAAGACGAACTCTTCACCAGCTGCTTTCAGTCCAGACTGGAAACCAGTGATACGGGTTGGTCTTGCAGAATATCAGTATAAATTCAAGTTATGGGGCATGGCTAAAGTATTACCTTCGAACAGTGGTGTCGCCATATAGACGGGGTGCGTTGTGGAAGCCTTGGGCTACCGCCAAGGAAAGGTCCATTGGTGCTCTTGCAAGTGCTTCTGCTGTCTGGCCTAGACCCGACCCGACATCATGGGCCACCTCCTCCGCTGTGTTATCTTCAGGATCATCCGAGAGTATCGAATCGTTGTCCATTTGGGTTTCTTCTTCTTGCTCTATTTGAGGACTTAGTGGCCTGCCACTGGTGGTCTTTCCGAAGTCGCTATTGGTCGTTGTGTTTGCTCCATGAGCCGAAGACACCCCTCCTGTAGTGGCATGTCCTGAACCCAGATCATCTTTGTGGCTATCCCCATTTTCCATAGTTCTTTTCATCTGAGGCTCTATGGGCTTGCCATCTGAGACCCGAGCTTCGGTACTTTTGCGACCCTCGGTCATGCTTCTGCGCTCTTCATCTTGAGACTGTTTTCGCTTCTTCTTTTCTTCGTGTTTTGTCCGCCTTCTGGAACTCTTTGCGAGCTTGAACGGGACACTACCTACGCCGGCAGCTGCAGATGTCATAGTACCCATCAATGCTGTTGCTACACCAGTGACAGGCTCACCTGGCCCTTCGAAATCGTTCCACTCGCTGTGGCGGATGAGGCGTAGATGCTTCCAAGTCACCCTCTTCTTCTCCACAAGTATGTTGGCAGCCAAGGCGCTGAGTCTCAGATTGGTCCCTTTTAGAAGCCATACAGCAACTCGTTCTTCCAAGATTGAACATCGCATTGACCTTTCTCCACTGAGAACCAAGCTTCGATGGAAAGACCGTACGGCATTTCGAGCACCGTCACCTTCTGCTTCGATATCTCGGGCAATAACGTTGGCTGCATCTTGCGCTTCCTTGGTCAGACAGTGCTTGATGCCCTCAGCAAGTTTCTCAGCAGTCAGGTCCTTGTATTGCACAGGAGCAGCACCGGCACCGGCCTTTCCTATCATAGACCCCCAAAATTGTTGGTCGCCAAAGAAAGGAACCACCATGGTTGGTTTGCCACATTTGAGGCCGATGGCTGTAGTCCCGGCTCCGCCATGGTGTACAACAGCGCGCACTTTAGGAAACAGCCAATCGTGCGGCGTGTTTTCAAGCATAAAGATATTGTCCGGTACATTATCATCACCCAGCCCACCCCAACCCTTAGACACAAGAGCTCGAACACCTGCGATCTTTACGGCTTCAAAGATCATTGATGTAAACTTATCTGGATCGTCAACCACAATAGACCCAAACCCAATATATACCGGAGCTTCGCCAGCGTCCAAGAACCTCTGTAGATCGTTGGGTGGCTCAAACGTGGACGCAAGATCCAAGAAGACAAACCCTGCGATGTCAATCTCAGGTCCCCAGTCTGCTGGTTTAGGGACCAGCCCTGGTGACCAGAGATACGTGTAAGGTACCTTCAAGCGGTATAGCTGACCCGGAGCCCAAAGTGTAGAGACTGGCTCAAGCCCAAGTGTCTTCACTCTGAATGTGTTTACCAAATCACCGAGGCTATGCAAGGTCAGTAAAAAGGCCCTTAAGTATATCAAATTTGACTTTGGATGAAAATGTATGAATATATAGGTTTCGTGGCTCAGGAAAACGAAGTCCTCGTTCTCCACTTAGCAGCCATTTGATCACTTCAATAACTGTAACCTGTGCAACTATTGGCCTTTGGTCTCGTATAGAAGGCAGACACGATTGCCAGAGAAAGAATTTATCATTGGTGAATCATAACTTCATGAAACTTTTGACTTACCCCTGCCAGGTCATCATCTCTACCAACGGATAGGACATGAAGTTGGTATAACCAGGATCGACGTTAGTCTTCTTGATATTTGCCAATGGATGCGGAAAGGCTTGCGTTGGAGTATATGGGAAAGTAAAAGCCAAGTGAAGAGGTATTCCCAGACGTTCTGCGCAGTGGATATGAGCAAACGATGGTGGATTTGCTATAATAGCATCGGCAACGAAAGGGTGTTTATCGGACATCATCTTCATGTTACTGGTATTCTTCTCGTCGTCTGTGGCGTTGATGCACGCTCTCCAAAATCCGTCAAACATTTCAGCCATCTGTTCTCGTCGCCGTCCTATTTCCCCCTTTCTGACTGTCTCCATTTTGGGTATCATGCCAGGGTTCTTCACCATGAAAGCCATTAGCTCGGCCGGATCGCCACCCACCGAAAAGAATTCAAGACCCGAATCTTGCTCGACGAAGTCCTTGAATGCTGGATGGGTGGCGATCCGCACCCGATGCCCATATTCCTTGAGGTCTTTTCCAAGCTTTAAAAATGGTTGGATATCTCCTCTACTTCCGATTACCATTACAACAATATTCAGCCGTGGCCGAGGCAAATCCGAGTCGATCGTGGAAGCCGTAGGTGCCCTTGAAAGGTGCCTGCTATCGTTGCGACTTGTCGTAGGAGACAGTCCTAAGCCAGGCTTTGTCCCTGCCACTGGAGGCGAGAGAGTCGAAGCACCTAAAGCCTTAGCCAGGTACCCTTTATTATGGGTCTCATTTACGCTGATGTTTAGTCGTCCATCCTTCTTCGAAACTCTTCCCTTCGTTTTATAATTGTCATTGCCGACCTTGAACTTCGAATATGAACCGCGGCTGGCCGGTGGTGCTCGCGCACTTTTCCTCACGCCTTTCGCGCCCGGTGGGTCCACATAATCGTCATCATCATCGTCGTCGTCGTCGTCGTCGGACGAGGAACTCGATGAAGTTGAATCATCCTCCACACTTTGCGTATTCCAAATCGCCTCGTTCAGCAAAGACGTATTTGTTCCTCCACGGCGCAGCTTCGGAGATAGCAGCGACGACTGTGTCACTGGCGGAGGCCGTTCAGTCTGCCATGCCTTCACCGGCGCCGGTCTGTCTGCAGATCTAACAGGAGTTGGCTGGCCCTGGGTGTTCGCAGGTATCTCAATCGACTCTGACCGTGACATTGCCCTCAGGCTTCTGCCTCCTACTGCTGCCCCGTTGCTGTGATCCGCCATCTTGATGGCACGGCAGTGGTATTATGTGTCGAAGTTCAATTAAGATTAAGGACTGCTTCTGAGGAGCGACATAAGAAATGGCAAGCGCAGCAACAAGTGAAGAGAATATCAGTGGGGAGAGAGAGAAGAGGTCTTACGACGGAGGTCGCAAGAAACGGAATGAACGATACCTACCCAGGGGTCGTAGCCCATCAAGTTCTTCGTGATGGATCGACTTTGGCATTTCCTTTGCTATCGAATTGTCATGAGTCGGCACTACGTCATTGATTGGCCCAGGCGTCCCAGGCTCTTCCCGTGGCGCTAACTTGATCAGGCACTGGCGCCGCCAGTTGTTCCAATTACCGTTATAGGTCATGTTGTCTCATTTCATATTTTACATACGAAATGCGATTTCGAAAGGTCGTCAGTTGCAAATACACGGCTACTGCTGTCTTCAGTAACTTGATCATATAACACAAAGTTTTTGGTTTTTTTAGAAAACCACGTCAGTGCAGCGATTGTCCTTGCGCGTTAGGATTTCTCCATGTTTGGCCAGAGTGAACACCGAGAGCACTTGAGTATAAACAGCAGGTAAGATGTCTTCAAAGCTGACTCAATTCTTGTTTCAGACTTGATCTACAACCCCTCTCCTTCTCTGCCCCTCTCTTATTCTTCCACCTTCAAACATGAGAAAGAGTGACCTTTCCTCTCTGTCCCAAACGCTCCTTTCCTTCTGCACCCTGCTACCAAGCGACTAGCTATTAAATTAGTGTGTCCTTTTATCAGAAGGAGCACAGAACATTAAGTAAATAGAAATAAGGAATAGGAAATTATCCTCCTGGACTGATGATGATGCAGATTCTTGCAAGCGAGCAGCTCGGAAGGAGCCATGCGTAAATCAGAGTCCTTTCGCTCCAAGTGAGTGAATGCGTGATGCTGTTTCGCTCCCAAATCCCAATTTTGGTGCATATATGCCGAATAACCAAAACAACCTTCCACCCCCGAAGTGCATAAGATAGTTCTGTCCCGTGACTTCATGGCAACATCGAGCACAAACAAAGAACATGCTCGCCAGATCGAGACAATAATGGAGAGTAGCAAACGAGCGTAGAAAGGACTTTTGTCTTGAGCCGTTCAATCAAGAGCCAACAGCACCAAGACCTGGCGTACTGAAGTCGCTGAAAGCTGGCCAGTTACCCAAGGCTGCACTATCAGCGATCGCACCACCAAGCCGGACCCATACGGAATTGGAAGGTGTAGGTCCATCGAGAAGGAAGACCTGATACCATCCTGGTGGGCAGATGTGTACAGTTGGTGGGGCGGTCACGGTACATGTTGTACCGGTACAACTGACAGCCGGGAAGAGTGTTCGTTGACCCATGCTGTTTCCGTGAGTGGACGAGACTGCTGCAAGCATAGAAACTCGAACAGCTCCACCAGCTGGCGTAACAACGTTGGTTAGTGTGATAGCGGCACCGTAGGCCCAGTCCGTGTTGGTGAGTGTATATGTAGGTTTTGTGGCACCATTCAGAAGATATGGAGGGAGGAATACCTCAGTTCGGTATTCTTCGGGATGAGTTCCGTCCTCGGGGTCAGATCCAGAGATCAAAACACGTCCATCTTGCAAGAGCATGGCTTCCGAGTGGTAGAGACGAGCTACAATAGTTGATGCCATTATAGTGAATCGCGAGTTGACGGGTAGAGATGGATCATAGAGAACGGCTTGGTAGTTTGGATCAGTGCCCAGACCGAAACCAGCAACTCCTTGATGGGCTCCATTTACGATGAGATACGTTCCGTCAGGAAGCGCTGCCATACAGGACATAACACGTTGAGAAGGCATTCGCTCGATAGTCCAGTTCGCGTTGGTAACTTCTGGCTCTATAGAGACACAGTTATCGATGGCCAAGGAGTTACCGTTAGCGGAGCCGCCACAAACGAGTACAGTGACGGGGTCTGTGTACGGGGCATGCTGAGGAAGCATAACGGCTGTTCCTTCAAGCGGATAAGTACGGCCAGCAAGGAAGTTTTGAACTGATCCTGGGAGGTTAGGAAGTGTTCTGACTGTATCGAAAGTCACTTCATCGATAATACGAGCTTCGTTGTAGTAAACCACCAAGATGCCACCTGCAGGCATAACATACATGAAAGGATAGAGATTGTCAGGATCAGTGCGATCAAGCCACTCGAGGTATTTGGAGTATCCTCCAGCAGGCGGAGGAAGAATTTCGCAAGATGGAGAAGGAGCACTGTTGGAACCGATTTCGCCTCCCATGATCAGGATTGAACCGTTCGTCATGATCATTGCGGATGGATACCAACGGCCGTCAAGGAGAGAAAGCTCGTTCACGTTCTCTTCCCAGTCATTGACACCCCAAACTCCTGGCGATCCGTCTGGCCAGTATATTCTAACACCAAAAGTTGAGGCACCGGCCCAGCCTCCAATGTTAAGTTGTCTGCCAACCTTGTCAGGCAAAGTGACTGTCGCAGAACAGAAAATATCACTCTTGACATGCATAGGTCTCCATGCCGCTGTGAAATTGCCCAGTTGATCGAGATCCAATTCGTATGCACCAGTAGTGTTTGGAGCACCAGTTCCGAATTTCTCCATGAACGTAACCTTTCCATTAACACCAGCGGTCGTAATAAGAGGAACGACGACACCGCCAATGAGGAATTCGTATTGCCCATATGCAGCAGTTCCTGCCGCAGGAGTATTCCAAACAGTGCGTCTTGGTGTTCCGACCCATGTGTAGTAAGAAAGTCTGTTGCCTGCACCGCAATAGTATTGGGAATCTCCGGTGCAGGGAACGTTACAGTCTGTCTCAGCTTGCAGTGTTGACCCAGAAGCTTGAAGAACTGAATCGTCTCCACAGAAGCATTGCAATCCATACTATACAAAAACAAGTCGTCAGCAGATGTTTAATTGAGACAGCATTTGTGTAGCAAAACAAACATAGCGTGGTACATACCTCCATTCCCGCAGCTTCATAACCGTATTCGGCACACAGATCAAGGCAAGTGGTGGCACTGTTGTTGGTCGTAAGGATGGACTCCCAGAACAGAGCTCGGTTGTTGTTAACATTGTCAGAGTAACAGCCTTGATAGACCCAGTTTCCTGGAAGACCGGTAGACTGCGAAGTAGGAGCCTGGTATACAGTCAAATTGCCGGTGTTGTAGACACTGAGAATATTTCCAGCACCACAATCCTCATTGGCATTTCCAGCACAAGCTACGTTGCACTGAGACTCAGCAGCAGGAGCAGCGCCATTATGGAGGGCCGTGTCGCAGTAACATTCTAGGATATGGTCAACTCTACATCGCTGTATCAAAATAGTACTTGACTAACCTGAACCGTACTCTACACCTGCGATAGTGTATCCCAGGCCTAGACAGGTGCTGACACAGTTTTCCACGGTATTGGTGGCGCCACCAGTCTGTCCATTGAGAAGTGCACGACCTCCAGTTCCCTCAGTGTAGCACCCAGCATATTTCCATCCCGTTGGCAGGGCAGTGACTCCTGCTGGGAGGCCAGTGGCTGTTGCAACAGTAGATGAAGTGGTTACCTTGATAGAAACAGTGTTAGCTGATGACTGAGCATTTTTTGTGCATGAACCTGAAAACTCTGAAGAATTTGAAGAGCTTGTAAGAAAATAAACAGAGAGGTGATTTCCAGCACCTCACTATTTGTATTCATTGCCCGCACAAAGGAAGTTACTGCAAACTGCAGCAGCTCGTCATAGAACGGCCACTAGCCGACTGTGGCTGGCTCAGAGGGGCCAATTGAAGTAGAAGAGTAGAAGAATTGCTAATAGATGTTGCTACCTTTGTAGAGCTTGAGGAGGTGGCCAAGACTTTTGTCGTAACTGAGCTGGCGGTAATACTAGTGGTCGGAACAACTACCGAAGACACTGTTGAAGATGAGCCAGTATACCCTTTCTTATAAACATCCAGTCTATTTCCAGCACCACAATACTCCGAGGAGTTTCCTGCGCAAGTAGAACTGCAGTCTGAGATGCCTCCAGGAGCAATTGTGGCTGAAGTAGCAATGCTTGTACCGCAGTCTTGATGATAAATTAGCCCATGCCTTCGCTTAATTTTGGGGAGGACGGGCAGTAAGAAAAGGGGGATTTACAGCACTCTTGCGCATACTCAACACCAGCATAAATATAGGTAGATGAGAGTGCGGCGCAAGCAGAAATACAGTTTGCAACTGTCATATTAGTGGCACCTCCCGTGACGGCTGGTGCTGCATCACCAAGTGCGCGGACTCCATTTCCCTCGCTAAACTGAGCGTCAGCAAAATCCCTCTTGCGATGTGAGTTATTGACACGCACGTGTAACATCCATAATAACCATATCCGTCAACCCCTGGATTCGTCATTGGGCCAGCGGGAGGGGTTTTTCCATTCCAGAAGACGGTAAGTCGATTCCCAGCACCACAAGCTTCGGTCGAGTTTCCTGCGCATGCCATATTACAATCGGTCGAGGCTGCGACTACTCCCGTTGACGCAATGGCGTCTCCGCAATAACACTCTACATCGCAAATATTAGCTATTGCCACTACGACAGTCAAAAGATAGCTTTTTACCATCGGCATATTCTGTCCCCGCGTAGATATAACCCAGGTTGTCGCAATAAGAAATGCAAGATTCATCAGTCATCGCAGTCCCGTCAGTATAAGAAGCAGAAGCCAATGTGCGTGGCCCTGGGTCAGTATAACATCCCTGGTATGTCCATGTTCCGGGCAGAGTTGTTGGTGGTGCTACTGCTCGCTTGTTCAGAATTACATCTCCGTGAAGGACGTCAGTGGCCAGAGACGAGCCAACGATCATCAGAGAAAAGGCTGCCCGAGCGATTGAGGACGCCATGTTGGGTAGCAGTCCAATAGTGGACGGTTGCGAAAGAGAAATGAGAGACACAATTATCCTCGCAGGCTGACGAGAAGTAGGGAGGACTTTAGATTCATGAGCGGCGGAGCAGCTCAATGTATACTCTGGAGAATTTCTAGGACCCTGCGGAAGGCAGCGATTGACGGCAGGGCTATGGGCAGGGTGTCGTTCTATTTTCCACCATGGTTGCTCCAGCTACATTTAATTTCCCCATGAGGCCAAGGCTCGTGAAGCACGAGGAAAAAAGAGGAGCCGCCTAGGGCTGGCCGGAGCTGCCTGTTGCAGCTGTACTTTGTCACTTTGTCAGCTCAGCCGACGGTTTTGTTCCTTTGTGCATATTAGCTCAGGGTCATACCAAGAGATACGGAGGTGCACCCGAGGCCTGGTTGACTGTCCATCAACTAGGATGGGGGCTAGGATGGGGGAGGGGGGGTACAAGGGTGCTGGATACGAGGAGCATGAGCCGGAGTAGAGGAGCATGACCGTCAAGATAGCTTGGCTATCGAAAGGGTGCATATCGGAGGACCGCGGCCGTACGTGATGGATGGATGTTATACACAAAGCCGCACCCGTCTGGAAAAGCAGCCCAAGGACCACCCAGCTCGTGGATACCAAATCTGATGCAGCACGGCCGTGTGGCGCCCATACTGAACGGAAAGGGGAGCGCATGCAAGAGGCAACCACTTAGCCGAGTCGGTGGCAGTGGGAGGCCAACCAAGTAGACTTAAGGGTAAGGTTGTCTTGAGGGATCCCAGATCACAAGCGCCATGGATGGTGCCTGCCCCTTCATGTATGGTCACTGCTGAGCTACTGCATCGCACATCTCGATGAGGCCCGCCGGTTGTGCCAATCATGGTGGGGAGGCGCGCGACGAGCAGGGATGGACAGGGGAGAATTGAGTACGGACTGAGGAGAGCGTAGAGACTGGGCGCCGGCCATATGCGACGAGATTGGAGTAAGCAGAGCAGCGCATCTTCTGTGGAGCGCCGGCAGGGAAGCACGGAGAAAAGATACGGAAGTGCTGGCGATTTACCAGGGGGAGGACGAGGAACTCTACCCACTGGAGACAGAGCCCGAAGCAGCACAGCGAAAGCGGTGACAGGCCATCGAGACCGGGCAACCACGGCAGAATACTTTCTTCCTTGATGCTTCGTACAGTAAGACTTGCGGTCGGATATTTCTATCTTATCTCAACCAACAGTCGAGGCGTGGGCTCCACGGTGCCGCTATCCACAGCTCCACAACCGTACCGAAATTGGAGCCCTTTGGCTCTAGTTTGACATCTCCGCCGAGGGGAGACAACGCTATGTTGGTCCGTCGCTCGTCTTACCTCTGCCTTTGCGCTGCTAAGAATGCATCGAGGCGGAGGCAATGCGCATGTCAGGCGGGCATCGCCAGGCACAGTGCGAAAGTAATCGAGATGGGGATAGGTACCGGAGAAGGATGACGGTGCCATAACTTAACGAATCAATAGCGCCGCAGCCTTCCCCGATCATTGCTACCATCTGCTGCGTCTCTCGTACGATCAGTTTAGTGGTGGACAACCCAATTCAACCATGATACTTTGGGATACATGTTCCCGTGGACCTTTGGACGGCACAAGCATCGGGTTTTGGAGGACAAACTCCAGCGCGTGTGCCTCCGGCTTTGAATTCTGTCATATGAGAGCCACGACAGTCCGACTGCGGTCACAGCGTGCCACGTCAACACGAGAAACTGAATTTCCCACGTTCCCCACAAAAGCATGAAAGCCATGATGCAAGGCATGGCAAAGGCTGAAGTGCGATACCACCGCCCAAAACGTCGGGGTCAAGCTTCGTCCCGTTGCTTTTTCCTTCCGGAAAGCTGCTCACAATATGGCGCCTTGAGCCTTACCGCCGCCAACAATAGCCACCAGTAAACTTTGTCAGTGTACGGTAAAGGAGCGACAGGGATTCTTACGCTTTCTTGCCGCTGCCGAATGCCTTACTCAAGCCGGAAATCCTAGCCGTCGCAGCCACACCCTTGAGATTAAGGACGATTCATCAGCAAGGCGCTTTCCTTTCTTGAAGGGTCGTTGTGGTTTTGTCTGACGACACTGCAGTCAGAGCCTTCCAGAAGCAGTATGGAGCGGAGCGTTTTATTTGATATGATCAATCCGATACGACTACCTGTGGTTTATCGCGCGTCTTACTACGCTTCAATTTCCGACAGAGTCTCTCTAGTTCAGCTGTTCCAATAAGCCTCAGTATTCACACATCGGCATACCATCGATCTTAGCACAGCCTTGCCTTACGTTACATTGCCGTCGTTCGTCTTGCCGTGCATGTCTCGTGGTCATCAGACCTTATCGACGTTAGAGCCGCACAGCTCACCTGAAGAGCCTAAGCCAGCCTAAAAGCACGAAGCGAGAGCGAAGCAAAAGCAGTGAGAACTACATTGAGCCCTCTTTCCAGGCCAAGCACAAGGGTTGCACGAAAGTGCAAGAATAGCCCAGTGCTGCATACCGTAGCCCTTTTGAGATGCAAAACTGGGATCTTGAATAATAATACCGGTGAGAAAGAGTTGATGACTCGGCTGACGGTGCAAGATGAGTAGATGCTGCTGCGGCGCGACATACAGCCGAAGGGATATCTTGTTTATTGCAAGTCTAGGCTCCTTGTGAAAATAAAGGATCCACTGGGGCCGATATGGATGCTGAGGTGAGAAGTCAGCTGTTACTTAGCCGGGCCTCCTGTTTGCATATCGGTAGGTGATTATTCAGGACGAGTACAGTATTGACCCAAGCAGTGCATTTCCAAGGGTACCTCTGTAGCTGCCCAACGAGAGGAATTAGATCTGTCGCTAGTCTGCTTGGATATCGACTCCAGTGCGATGAGCAGCTCCAAAGGCAAATTCGGATGAAAGACAAAACGAGCCAAGTCGCGTCCCTGTCTGTACAGTATTATCCGTTCCTGGGCGGCAAAAATGAGGAGGCAGGCCATCTCGATTGCTCAGACCGTCCAAGCAGGAACAGGCAACAGCATCGTGTCATGGCACGATCATGGAAGATACGAAGGTAAGATACGACCTAAATTTCCACAGCGAGATCTCACTGATCCATTTACCCAATGTTAATCGTCGCCCGACCCCGCGTGTTTCCCCTCACCCGTCCACGTTTCCAAACATCTGCTCCGTCGAACGTGCTTCGTCCAAACATGTCCGCAGCGAGGGATCGACAGGGTTGGAATCATGCCCATCCACGAAAAACAGTCAATGCACATGCAACCTTACGGTGGATCAATACGTACTACTCCCTCACCGACAGAAGGAGACAGACATAAGCCCAGCATGGCCAGGATAGATGCATAGCCTTCTATATAATGAATGGCTGCATTGCGCGTATGCAGGCGCGAAACCAATGAATGCGAGAATAATCCGGAGCAGCTTCGGAGTGGGGCCAATAGGTATGCATATGTTTAAGTATATGGCTTGTTCAGTGGGGATGCCCGTCTTGAACAACAACAGGAAAGGAAGGTATTGCTGGCGTCAAGGTCGAGAGTCGCGGAACATCAGGACATAACCAAGCCCCGACACCAAAAGATGGTGTGTAGGCGATGCAAAGTCGAAGAAATGTATTTATATCAATATATCGGTTTTTTCGCACTTCTGTGCCAGAACCAGATTCTTGGCAGACGCGGGAAGAAAAGTGGAGAAGCTAGAGAAGTAAGCCAGTGCTAGGAAAGGCTTGTATGTTGCCCACCACACGAATCACCATTCGACCTGCTACACCTCTCCTTTCTCGCCGCCCGCTGATACGGCGGTTGGCTTCTTTCCTCACATGCACGTTCTGGGGCTGATACGAACCCAGATATGTGCACGCAATTTCTTTTTCTCCCGCTGGCTGTCTTGGCCTGCCCCGCATTCTGGAAGAAAAGGGCATCTGGTGATGGGTTGGCATAAGCCAGAGTCGAATCATGAGGCCATCAGACGAAAATTGGAAGCCCCGAGTCTTCTTGGCTTCTTTCTGTCTGCCCGTGGACAGGACTGGCGGTGTTACGATGTTGCGCATCGCGACCAGCCAATTCGGGGTATCTCGCAGTTCCCCGCCCGCTACCGCACACTTACTTAGCATGTACCTATACATAGATACAAGTCCAGCGAACACGGACCCGTCCGGACATATCATGATCTTCTGCATGGGTGGTAGGGAAGGACATAACACGATGTTCTAGGTACATCCAGTCTTAGCCTCCAAGTTCTTGGCTCTTTCGAAGCTCATCATACCACTCAGCCATCCATCTGCGTACGCATGCCTCTTGCATGCAAATAAGCCAACGAGAAGGTGGTGCTAGAGCTGACAACTTCGGCAATCTCAGTTCCTGAACATCATTTCTTCTACGAGCTGGCTGGGAGATTCTGTCCACAGCTGACCATTCACTATCCATACGGCATATCCAGGCTCTATGCCCGTCGACAGCATTGCAGCGGGATCATGTGCATGGTTATTGTAGCGCTGGACGGGATCGTGGTAGCGAGACTCTGCCGCTACCATTGTCAGTCCGACAATACCGAAGCAAGCCGAAGCTTCAACTCTAAAATCACTCTCATCGACTAAGCTCCTGTCTCACACAAGCGGTATATATTCTATCTTTCTCTTTGGTGAGACAAGGTAGAAACATTGACGTAACAGCAATGCTGCTGCGGCGTTGTCTGCACAGAAACCTCGTTGCTGCTATCGTCTGCGGAGGTGGACTGCAGGACTGAGTAGCTCAGCTCGTCAGCTATCTCAGAGCCCAGCAGCCAATCCTACCTCCTCCAGCAAACCCGCTATGCAGCATCGGCAAACGGGGAGCGTGGCTGCGGAACTACCTTTATCCTTCTCACTGTAGCTCTCACTCTCTGCTCGTGTCCCGTTTTGGGCTGGCGGAGTTGCTTAGCTCAGTAGTGCGAACCGCAACCCAGAATTGTGCGTTCTTAGACTGTCAGGTAAAATGGGGAAGACGTCTATATGCCGGCGCAGTAAGGGGCTAACCAAGTCAGGCATTATCATGCTCTTTCTCCCCACGATCTCCAGAGACGGGGTTGAACCCTCCTCTCCAGGCTCTTCAGATTGGAAATCCGGCGACCAAAGCGGTAGCTAAAAAGACTCGGCCGTGCCATTGTGATTTCGTGACTAAGGCTTCTGGCTTCTTTGGCCATTCATGGACTTGTACGGCGAGTCTGGCTGCCAAGTATCCTCAGTCTGACAAAGCAGCTTGGAGTGCATACAAGATCCGGGAAGTTCTGCGCCAAGAGATCTCTCTGCTTCTGCGTTACCAGCCCATGCATGCAAGGCTACGTATCTAGTCGCATGACGACTTATCGCAGCAGCAGCTCGGTATGCTTTCTTTGTATGACGAGAAGAAGAAATGAATCTGCAGGACTTTTGACCGAGGAAGGTTTCAGGAATTCTAAGCCTCATTCATAGTTTGATAACCATACCTAGTACGACAGATGCATGGGATCTAGCGAGAAGTGAGAGTAAGAGCGAGAGTGGTAAGCATGTAAGCCCAAGCACCAATAGACTTCACAGAAATGCATTGTCGCGGTCAGCTGGATCTTCTTCCTTCTGAGATACCTAACTTCTACTTTTCTTTACAACGTAGCTTGACCAATAGCGAGGAAATGAAGACAGCATATACGCTTGAACTTGTAATGTGTGGTGCACAGTGGTGGATTCTCGCCATGCCGTAAGCATCCCATGGCTCGGGAGGTTCATGCTTCTACCAGCCCTTACACGATGGGATTGCCTTGTTGCCAGAACAGGCCTATCTGTGCGACAAACCACAATATCATAGTAGCCAGACATGACATAAATTCCGTCAATCTCAAAGCCACTAGACAAGAACATCTCTTCCCTGTCATGCTTTGCATCTTTCTCAGCTACACACGAGGGTTCTACGCGCAGGATCAAAAGCGACAAGAAATTAAGCTGGATCCAGACTCTTCGAATGATTAACCTCCTCCGCTCCACGTATATGAATCCTCCATGTAACTCAAGGCTAGGAAAAGAGGATATTTGGGAGTGGTTGGCATGTACCCAGGTAAGGTCTCGTGCCAGAGAAGAAAGGTTCGAAGCACCCTCGCACATAAAATTCCTTCATCACAACTCCGATCCGACGACTCGCCAACTTTCCATCATGTAGCAACTGAACATCGTTCTCTTCCCTGCATCGTACTTGTGCGGGGAATGCTAGGGATAGGGCTAGGAAGAAGACCAGGCAAGGCGCAGAGATTCCTTTCGAGCACAAGGTACTTTAAAATTGACACTCTGAAAAACCCCTTCCCATTCCTCCACCCGCCATGACCCCCCAGAAGGGCCACTGGGTGAAAACAGCAACGAAAACTCCAACCGACAGAAAGATTTCTGTCACGTACTGGGAACTCTCCACTAACTCTGTGAAGACCAAACCCTCCACCCCTTCCCTCCCCTCGAAAATAGCTACTGAGTAAAACAGTAACCAAAAATCCAACATTCATTGGAAAGAGTGTAAGTCAGCTCCAGCGAAGATTGAAACATATTCCTTTGATCGGGTGCATATAGGTAGGTGTCTTCCTACGCACGCTTGACACTACCTTCTTATTCCTCCAAACACAATTTTCAAAAAAAAAAACGAACTTGCAAAACTCGCAGTTTGTAACAAACATTGTGTCGACCAAAAAAGTGCACCTAAATACCAACATGTGCATTTCCTTGATAGCACCAAATATCTCCAATGAAAGAGAGCACTCTTCTCAGAGCCCGACTAAGGAGGCAACACAATGTAGCTTCCTCCGCTGAGAATGACCCCAAATTCGTCATCACAGTATGAAGAACCACCAAGGTATAAACTAGGAGCTACCCTAGTACCCTCGCCGCCAAAAAATAAAAATAGCCGTGACATATAAGAAGATCTCCGACTCTCTAAAACAAAGATCAAGACTTCTTAAAATCACAATACTGACACACAGAGCAGTATTAGCACGCCAAGATCTAGTGGTACATTCGAGTCCCGCTGTATGCTGCAAAAAGAACCTGTAATTTCAGTGAGGGCTTTCAGTGAGCATGTAGGGCATTGTGAAAACAGGATATATTACGAATAGCCCCCAATCACACCAATGGTAGTCTTGTGCACCTTGCTAAAATAGTCGATAAGAATTTCCGCAAAACAGGCAGCATCTTGAGCTTCATCTTCTTCCAATTCCCGACCCGCCTACATCCCATAATCTTCTAGCAGCCTCGTCAAACTGAACCCCTGCGAGGTAGTTCGATTCATCATCGCCATTTTCTTGACCACCATAGAGCCCACGAAATCCAGGCCGCTGCATTCCTGTGGGTGAGGTAACACTGCTCGAAAGACCATGTTGATTAGGTCTTGATGAACGAGAATATGACCGGTCAATGATTCTTGCATTGAATGGCCTACTTCTGCTACTACCAATGCCACTGCCATTGCTACTTCCCTGTACTTGAACTACCCAGCCCATCCTAGTAGACCTTGACCCCGGAACCGGTGCCGTGTACGACGGGTTAAAAAATCTTGGATGACGACGAGATCGATGTCGAGCTTCTGGTAAATGAGCAGGGGTTTGCGGCTGTGAGGACGGTGGGAGTGAATCGTCATAGACCTGTAAAGTCTCAGATGGTGTCCTGGGTGGGCGGTCGCCGCGTCGGTCAGTTGTAGGGGCTGCAGAGGATGGTGATGGTGAAGGGTGTTCTAGTGAGCCCTGGTGGCTGATTGGAGAGCGGGTTCTACCATACAAGTCGAGTAAGCGGCGAGCGGAATTCAACAGGCTGTTTCGACCGCTTGACTATACGGAATTAGGAATTATGAAGCATTAACCTGGTAGAGTATTCACATACAGGTGGCTCTGAACCAACGTCGTTTGAAGTGAAGTTATCCTCGATATCAGAATCCCCCGTCTCTCGAGTGGTTGCTGCAGGGTTCACTAGACCGAGGTATTCATGGCTTGGAAGTGCAGGTGGGCCATTTCCAGAGACCACACGAGACACACTGGAAAATGGTGGGGGTAGTTCGGATCGGGGCGAGAGGCTAAAAGATGAGGCAATATCTTGTAGAAAGCTATCACGTTCTGATGGTCTTCCCAAGTTCCGATCCTCGGTCTCTGAATCCACGAAAGAGCTGGTGGATGATATCCTGGAGCTCCCAAGCGAGCTTCCACGTAACTCGTCCCGCAAAGTACGGACAGGTAATGTATCCGGTCTACTTGCTGTCGAAGAGTTTGAAACCAAACGTGCCTGCTCGTACACCGCACTCGCTCGTTCATCGGATTCAGCAGAGAAATCATTGGTTTGGTGTCGGAGGAGGCGCCGTGCCGGTCTTCCTGGCGTCGATTGATAAGCTCTGATCGGTGGACGACGAGGAGGCTGAGAGAACAAGATGCTGGGTGTGTTTGCAATCAACGACGAAGCGTTGTTTCGAGGTGTAAGGCTCGAGGACCTATTTCGCTCCGGGGAGTTTGAAGTATTCTGCGACATATATAGTGGTGACCGTGGTAGAGATTCTCGAACTTCAGGGACTTGAAGCAATCCAGTTAACTGGCGTTGTGGTGTCGAGGCATCTTCAGGACCTGCAAGCAGTAAGCACACAGTATCTATTAGAGCAAGGCCACATACTGAGTGGTGACGAGTGATCTTCCAGGCTTTCGACATAGCCTTCATAGTAAAAGCCATCTTTAATAGGCGAGTAGTGCTGTGGAGTGGAACAGGCGTCATTTTCAGGATCTTGTGTGGGACTTCTGACTCCATATTCTTCAGGTGACTCTGTGTCCAGTGGGGTTTCCACTACAGAATCGGATGATGAGGATGAGAGTTCCTCACGGTACTGATACGGTAACAGACGAGTCTCAATGTCGGGGAAGTCAGGCTGGATTATTGTGCTTGACGTTGGCCTTTGATGGTTAGACGGTGCATCCACGTCTACAGTGTGGGCTGTTCCGAAAATGCGAGTATGCGGAAGAGTTTCTGGAGAAACCTTCCCAGGTTGATCTGGGTTTCCCCGTTCCTTGTCTGATTGCGTATCTCCAATCGCAGAAGAGGCCGCAGGCATCTGATGGTTCATCCGGAATGCGCGTCTTTCCTCCCATCGCCGCCTATAGTAGCTCTTAACATCGCCGGGAGTTATAGAAATGACTGAAGGAGGGAGGCGAATCATGCTTGTAAGATGGAACGAGGAGCAACTTGAGCAATCGTAACGAGAATTGATGGACGTATTGCAACAAGCAGTGGGAATGTCGAGTTGGGGGACAACAGAGCTGATTCATGGTGCTGGATCATGAAGAACAGAAAGAGCCAACTCTGGCGATACTGCGTGAGCATTTCGAGGGAAAGAGCAACTGCATCTCGCATGTGCCTGGTCAAGAGGCAGAGCACTCGCTCGAAAAGGCACAGAAAATATCTGTCCAAGCCGTACACTACACTTGACGATTTTACTACACAAAGACCTCATATAGAACTTGAAATGCCGTACAAGTCGTGCAATACATTTCACGATTTTACAGCACCAAGACATATAGAACTAGAAATAGCCCGTCCAGAGTGCCGCCACGTAAGCCACCTGATCCTTGCCCCCAAAACGGCGAGGAACATTTCCGAAGGGGCTGAGGTCTTAAACGGGTTGATTGCAGCTGAGACAGCGCAGATGCTGAGGTGTTGTTGTTGTTGACATAGAGAAGGGTTGTCCGCGAGGAGCCTTGCTGCCCAACCCAACATCAACTCCCCTTCAGCGCCGTTGCGCAGCATGGCCGACTTTGGCATCACGGCATCCTTGCAGAGTGTCAGCTCGCCGACTGCATGGTTCTTGCTGGAGCACAGCAGCGATGACATCAAGGCCAACAACCGCACGCTCTGCTGGGTTTCAAGGGCGCAGATGTGCAGAGTTGTCCAGCGGGCGATGCATGGACATCTTCCTTGTTGTGTTGGACACAGCACAGGATGCAGACAGAGGCATACAGCGACACCCCATGGCTCCTCACCTCACCTCCCCAATCTCGTCTAATGCACGGCCAAGTCCCGCACGCCTGGCGCCGCAGCCAATCAGCCGCGCAATGCTCAGGAGCCCCTACATGACTTGGTCCTTTATTCAGTAAGGTACGAACGGCAGCCCTCACCCTGATATTGCCCAGTACCGCGACCTTGCCTGGCTGGGCCTGACCTGCCAGCCTTAAGCAACGCTCCGGAGTCGATAGTGCTGTGCAAAAGCGCCGCGCCTGTCTTACTCCTGTAAATGTGAGGTGCTCGGTCCGCATCGACGGGTTTATTGTACCTGCTAGCCTGCCTGACGAACAGCCTCGATCTCTCTTACTACTCTGCTCCCGACTCCATTGACCACACACCCCCCCCCCCGTCCGAATCCGTCTCGCGTCCAGATCAGGAGCCCTCCCATTTCGCAAGCTTGATTTGCTCCCCGGCATCAAACCCAGCATCTCGCTCGCATCCAGCATCCAGCATCCAGCATTCATCATCCTGCTACGCTTTGTGCCCTCTGCCCCCCGATCCACTCTGCCGAGATACAGACAGAGACAGTCCGTCCTGCTGCCGCCCAAGGGCTTCCCCAGCAATCTGCTCCAGTGTCGGGCGATATATTCGGCCTCAGCATGATATAGCTCAGGGATGGTCGACAGCAGGCATACCCGTCCTGCTCACTCCAATCCATCCCACAGCCACGCTACGACATTTGCTGTCGTGCCTACTACTGCCTCTGCGTCTGCCCCATGGAGGGCGATTTGAGTCTTTCGCAGTCGTTTGGTGGCCTGCGCATCGCAAACCCAGACGACGATGATTCCGTGAGATCGGATCGAGAAGACCAACCCAATTCCCACTCGAGTGCCGTGGGCATCCCATCTGTTATCTCTCCTGCATCCACCGAATTTGCCTCTCCTGATGCTTCTTCCCCGCCTGCTCGAACCCTTCGGACCCCCTCCGATTCCCAATCACAATCTCGCAGACATTCAATCTTCAATCTCCTCCGACGGGGAGACTCTTCGAGCGAGTCTTCCAATCCAACATCTCCACCGAGCAGCGACCTGAAGCCTTCGATCACACGGTCACAAACCAATAACAGCGAAACATCACAACCTATAGACCCAGCCGCAAAGGCTGCTGCTGCCAAAGCTTACCGGCAGTCGATGCCCATAAACCATCAGGCTCAGCAGCAAGCACTATTTACACACGGGTCGAATGTGATGCAAAGCAGCAGGTCGCAGTATAATCCTTCAGTAACAGGAGCGCCCGGTCCAGGAGTATATGCAGCTCAACCTCCTGCAAAGGCTCTTCCCAATATGGAACCTGGAACTTACAGATCTCGTGGCGACCCTGCGCTATCTTCGAACAATCTACCAGCCAGAAGCAATTCGAGAGGCGGTGCTGCCGTGTTACAGGCCGTTCAAGCTGGCGTACCGTCAAGGGAAGGTAGCCATCGAGACCGATCCTACAACAACGGACATCAAATACCATTAGGAAATGGTCCTGCACCACCAAGAATAAGTTCCCGAGGCATGGGTGGAGGCCACACAGATGCAACCGGCCAAATTCTTGCCAACGGAACGCGGGGGGCGTCGGCAGAGCCTTCCTCACAAGGTGCGCCAGGATCAGGAAATGGAACACCTCTGTATGACTTGGAGGGCAAGCCTATTCTCAGCCGAGAAGAGTGGAAGGATAAGGGAGCGGCGACGGGCATGCGGCAAGAATACGACGCTAATGGCAATATTGTGATGAAGCAGGTCAAAAAGGGTGTGAGGGATTTTATCTTTGGCCGTACACTTGGAGAAGGATCCTACAGCACGGTCGTTTTTGCAACTGATCGACAGACTCTGAAAGAATACGCGGTGAAGATCCTGGACAAGAAACATATCATCAAGGAGAAGAAGATCAAATACGTCAATATCGAGAAGGATACTCTTAATCGACTAATAGAGCATCCTGGTATAATCCGGCTCTTCTACACCTTTCAAGACAGCCAGTCTCTCTACTACGTCTTGGACATGGCGTCTGGGGGAGAACTTCTAGGAGTCTTGAAAAAGATTGGGTCATTCGACGAGGAGTGCACGAGATACTATGGGGCACAAATTCTCGAGGCGATTGAACATATGCACAATCGTGGTGTGATTCATCGTGATCTCAAGCCAGAGAACATCCTTCTCGATGATCAGATGCATATCAAGATCACAGATTTCGGCACGGCCAAGTTACTTCCAGACCCACGAGTCCCAAATGCAGAGCCGAATGTATATGGCATTCCGGGCACTGAAGACGACGAGTCAACCCGTGCGCGATCATTTGTTGGGACTGCAGAGTACGTCAGTCCTGAACTGTTGACAGATAAGAGCGCGTGCAAAGCAAGTGACTTGTGGGCATTTGGGTGTATGATATACCAACTACTGACGGGGCGACCACCCTTCAAAGCTGGAAATGAGTACCAGACGTTTCAAAAGATTGTCCAGCTCGATTATACATTCCCACCAGGATTCCCGCCCGCTGCCCGAGACCTAGTAGAGCGACTTCTAGTCCTAGACCCTCAACGTCGCTTATCTATCGAGCACATAAAAAATCACGAGTTCTTTGACGGTATCAAATGGGGCCGAGGCTTATGGAAGACGAAAGCACCAAGGTTGAAGCCATATGTTCCGCCAGCGCAAGAACCAAATGTTATCAAACTGAATGGCGGCTACTCCAACTCGTCACAACCGTCCCCCACTTCAAGATCGCAAGCAGTACCTCCCCAGACTGCCAATGGCAATGCAAGACCTGCCCCGCGGATTATCACCGAACTTCCGCCACCGACTCAGCTTGACATCGAATGGTCTCCAGTCTTGACAAGAAACAACGAACGAATACTGAAGCTGGGGAACGTAATGGTACTCTCTTCACCCTTGCCACACAGCCCTAAACATGGCGAAGATGGCCACGAGAAGAAAAAACTTTCAAGATTCTTCGGGGGCAGCACGACGAAGAAGAGACAAAGGCTAGTAATGGTTACTTCTAGTGCACGTATAATTATGGCAGCCGCCGGTGGAGATGAGAAAAAGGCCAAGGGTGAAATATCTCTCCTCGGCTCCGAGTGCACATGGCGAACCCAGATTGATGCCAAAGGTCAAACTGTCTGGTGTGTCGATACAGTGAGTACTTTTTTTTTCGAAACACTTTTTACGCAAGAACTAATGAATATAGCGGGGTATGCACTATACCTTTGAAGATATCAAAACATCGACCACCACTGCGGATCCCAACAAAACTTCGGCCCAAGAATGGATTGAATCGCTCGAGCGAGCCAAAGACCTGGCTTACTCGCAAAGCATGTCTGGCTCATACAACAGCGAGACAGGTTTTGATATTCCTTCTTCCGTATCGAGCCCCAGTAGTACTATTCATGGCAGCAGCATCTACCAAGAGGGATATGCCGTGTCGGATCGGTCAGGACGTAATCATCTGACTAAGAGCCAAGCTAGCCTTGGCGGTGAAGATGCAGAGGCAAAGAACAAGAGAAACCGCTTCAGCAAACGACAGTCCAAAAACGGCTTGTCGACCCCCTTCTGATTACTTTAAAACACTATTTTTAAGCCCTCGAGAATCTGTCTCGGCACAATATATTCTTTCTTCGTCGAAGCATTTGATAGCGTGGCGCGGGGTGGTTCACTTCATTGATGCATAATTCTTCCCACCCTTTACGACCTCAAGACTCTCTTCTTTCCTCTGTTCTTTCTCTAATATCCCAGGACAGCTAACATCGGCAATCTGGGGAAATCTGTGCTTCAGCTATGTGCATTGCAAAAGCGGTTTCTGGCTAGATCTCGGGTGTAACATGGAATTGGCTGGTGGTTTTCAATAACAAGTTCTCCAAGCGTAGTATCTATTTCTTTTGTGTAAAACGGACGCATATCGGTCCTTGGGAAGCGTCGTTTCTGGGTCCGCGATGTATATTATTGGCATGGAGAGAATAGTGCGGCCCGCGACAAAACATCTTGCTAGTGGTGAATGCTGTGATACAAGGTTGCATGCAGCATGGAGAGCGTAATATACAGGGTGGTTATCGAGCAAATAGTTTCTGATTTGCCTTATGGTGCTTCATCATAGCTTTAATTAAGTACGTGGAGCCTTTTACATACAAGGCTTCGCTTTCTAAAGTAAATGCCCGCTAAGGAGGATCAAAAGAGCAGCCTCGCGCTAAATCGATCGAGCTTAGCGGCTAATCGTTACTGGAGATTCTGAATAACGCGACCTCAACGCGCAGAAACAAATACCGGACTCAGCGCAAGAACTCAAACTGATCTCTCAGAGCATTGTGTATCAGATCCACCGCCAAGATGCAGCAAGGATATCGCCCTTATCCACAGCAGCAGCCTCCTCAGCGCTCGCCGCATACAGCGCCAACAAGGAGAGGCATTGGTACGTGTGATTTCAATCAAGCTTTGATGCGCCAGAGGACAGACCAGGCGCAGAAGTAGTTTTGAGCGCATGCAATATGGTCCATACTGATCTTGCCGTACCATTCTACAGGTCCAATGATTGCAGGCCAGCAACCTCAAAATCCAATGACTCCAGCTCAGCTCCAGGCGCAGCATCAAATGGCGCAGGCAGCTCAACAAGCCGCGAGATTGAAGAGCCGCAAACCAACAGACAAGAACATACCTGACGGAGTGGAAGAATTCGTCCAAGGAGATGGAGTGCAGCGATACAGAGAGCTTAGAGATTTCGAACGGCGATTAGACTCCACGACAATGAGGAAGAGGCTGGATGTTCTAGATTCCGTCAACAGAAATGTTAAGGTTGGTTATCCCACAATTGCTCTCCCAGACTGGGCCGTTGACGCTGGTATAGCGATATAGGACCTTACGAGTATGGATCAGCAATACCGTAGAGGATCAGCCGTGGCAGGCGGACGCTCTAGACGTCGATGCTTTCGATTTCAGTACGAATATGGATTCGTCATACAAGGTCAAAATTGAAGGAAGGCTGTTGGATGAGGAGGAACAAGACGACGATGATCTCGATAGCGACGAAGAGGATGAAGTCGCCGACGGTGCGGACCCCATGGATGAAGACGAGAAAGAGAAGAAGAAAAAGACCCCTGTCAAACAGTCCAAGTTCTCGCATTTCTTCAAAGCTATGACGGTAGACTTTGATCGCAGCAGAGCCAAAGATGGGGCAGAACAGAGCGTGGAATGGAAGAAACCTGTAGTTGCACCAAATTCGGCCAATCTGCCAAATGCAGCAGATTTTGACCAGTTGGAATTCAAGCGCGGAGGCGACGAGAATGTCAATATTACAATCAATCTTACCAGAGACGAGGCACCGGAGCGATTCACGCTAAGCCCAGCTCTTGCTGAGATCATGGACACTAGAGAAGCTACAAGAGCTGAAGTTGTCATGGGAGTTTGGGATTACATTAAGATCATGGGATTGCAGGAGGATGATGAGAAACGCACATTTCGCTGTGACGATTTGTTGAAACAGGTGAGTCTGCTCGCATATGGCGGATGAGTTACCATTGACATTTGAAGATCATTCCACGAGAAACAGGTTACATCCCCTTCATCTCAGAGGCCGTCATTCCTCACATGACAGCGATCCCACCCGTCAAACTGTCATACACAATCCGAGTCGATCAAGAGTTCCACAAGGATCCTCAACCGACCATCTATGACATCCGAGTATCTCTTGATGACCCTATTCGCGCAGCCTACGCCAACTTCATGAACAACCCTAGCACCGCGGTCTCCCTCCGCGAGATTGACACCCTCAACAACAACCTGGCAGTGCTGATCCAAGCAATCTCGCACTCGAAATCAAAGCACACGTTCTTAACCAGCTTTGCTGATAACCCAACAAACTTCATCAAAAAATGGCTCAGCTCGCAGAAGAGAGATTTGGAAATTATGGCTGGCGAGGCTATGCGCGGCGGTGGGGAGGATGCTAGCGGCGATGAGTGGAAGAGAGGAGGCCCTGACAGTATTTGGTCCAGCGATTCTGTAAAGGAGTGTGTAACCCTTATGATTGGGCAAAAGGCAAGGGTTTAAAGGTGCTTGCAGGGGCATTAATTTGTGACGGAATCCGGCGAACTTGGGAGTTTTAGGGCAGGTTAGATGAAATATGTATCAAAGTTGTCGTGTTAGCAGATCATAAGCTGGCAAGAGAAGAACTGCTAGAATCTTTCGGTTTCGTCCCTGCTACGTGTGACTTCCGAAAGGGTTTGAAATCACCATTGAAGGCTATTCCGGGAGCACAACACAATCTCCCATGACTGGACTTCGAAAGTCTGCCTTGCGGCGAGGAGAGCTGCTGAAAGGAGTGCAAGTGATTTCATTGATTGCCATACTCCAAATGAGCGGGCTAGCACGCGTCAATGGCCCAATGGCATCCCGGCTCAGCTTTTCAAACCTTCTGCTTGCTCATCCACTCCTCCGCCGTCTCCTTCCACTCAGGCCTCCACCTCGTCAACGGCGGCCGTCCCTCAACCAGATCCCCCGCCGTCCACAGCATCCTCTTCTTATCCGTCGCCTCATCGACGTCGTTATCGGGACAGATGATATAGAACTTCCCCTCCGCGAGCTTCGTCTCGAGGTAGTCGACCACCTGCGCGCCCGTCCACGCTCCCGCCGGCTTCGCTTTCTTCTCCTGCGCGAACGGCGTGTCGCCTGTGAGGCCCGTGAAGACCCAGCCGGGCACTAACAGGTGCACGCTGGTCGACGGAGAGGATTTCGACATGTCGTAGGAAAGGTGTTCTGTGAGGGTCTTGACGGCGCTCTGGATGGGGGAAGATGAATTAGCGATGCACGACTGGGATTGGGCGGGATTCTTCGAGGAAGAATCCGGAGAGATGACAAAGACCTACTTTCGATGCGTTGTACGCAGGGTTTCCCGGAGGGTTGGTAATTCCTTGCTTCGAGCCGGTGACAATAATATGTGCTGGGCTGTCTTTCGTGCTCGTTTGCTGAATCAGTGGTACGAACGTCGAAAGCCCGTGGACGACACCGAAGAAGTTCACGTCCATAGTTTTGTGAAAGTATGCGGTATCTTCCCAGCTACCCTTCAGGCCAATACCAGCATTTAGTGCCAGAAGGTCAACTTTGCCAGCTACACCCTCATAGAATCAGTCTGAAATCCTTACATCGTTCTAACAAACAACAGAGCTTGTAGAAACGAGTACACGTAGAACGTCATACCGTGCTTCTCCTCCACATTCTTCTTCACCTTCTCCCAGTCCTCAGTCTTCGAGACGTCCATCTCACACGTCTCAACCTTTCCTGCCAGTGCTGCCTTGGCAGAATTGAGGTTCGAGCCACTGTTGTCAAGGATGAGAACGTTCATCCCATAGCCAGCACATTTTCCTGCTAGTGCCAGGCCAATACCCGAAGCTCCGCCAGTGATGACGGCGAGGTTGCCAGATTTGAAGACGGGACTTGGTGCCATGTTGGATTGAAAGGAGGATGAGGAGAAGTAGTGGGGTACTGAGGGTCGGGTAGCTATTTGGGGGATCGAGGGAAAGATGCGAGGCTCTCTTGGCGTTGGAGAGATGATTGATAGTCGAGAGAGTAAGTACGGCCTTGGAATAGCACGTATGAAAAGACTTTTCTGCATTGAAGTTGTAAACGTGTAAGAGCTGATTTGACTGATATTTATCTGACGTACTGATCGGGCATAAGACCAGCCTTTATCTAATCGCCGAGTATGTGAGGGGCTTGGTTTCGTTCTCCATACCGATGCCTGCACAACCCTGGGCTCAAAGATGGGATTTACCTTAGGAAACGTGTCTCACCCGGAGGATTTCGGTTGGTTCATACCAATAGTGACCATTTTTCACCCTAAGATGCACTGCCATATAGCTGGATTCAAAGTATACACACAAATATGCCCTAGAAACGCCCAATGCTTGCTTCATAGCTGTCGTCAAGACCCCAATGCCCATAACTCCATTGTACGAACCCAGCAATGCCAAATGTGTTCCGACTCATCTAATTCACGCGCTGCCCAGTGAGGAGAGCCGGCTTTTGTGTTGGTTCTACGGGTTGTGGTGGCATATTTTTGATCTGCTTGATCAGGAACTCCCTCTCGTCTATGAATTGTTCGTCCTCAGTTCTGTCGGCTAGGAAGTCCCTTAAAAATACCAGAAGTCGTTCCCGGTTGATCAACAGGATCTTTTGCACTGCAATTGACTTGTGTGGGTTTGCTACGAAGACTTTGAAGACGTGGAAGCCTTCATACTGGACCATTTTCCTCTCATCTCGGAGCAAATTCATGCAGATCTTCAGATGCTCGCCCCTGTCGACGTAAGCCGTCATAACATTGTAGTTGGCTCGATCGAGGAGAATCTCTCCAAGCAGCTTAATGGATTGTCGTTTGGTGACATAGCTTTCTGATTTGACAAGTACATTGTTGTACTTGTCGAAGAATCGTTCAAAGTTCATCTGTAAATATTGTGCCACAATAGGCTTATGTCTGGTCAGAATTTCCTGTACGCATGTTAGCCCTCATCCCAGAGCAACCAGAATATCACTGCTCACTCTGAAGGTTGTGAATGCATCGGCACCGATTTCAAAAGAACCCTGGTCGATCCAGTCGAAAAACTTCCAGAACACGCCTTTTCCAGTCTGCTGTAAATCTACCTGTATACCACTCAGACCTTTCGATTCAAGAAACCGCTCCTGGTCATGATATAATATAATAGCCGCTACAGCATCGTTCTTCAAAATCTCCCTCAATATTGTACCCGTCAGTGTCGCACAGTCCTTATAATTATATCCATTGCAGAGTTCCACGAGGACCTCGGGCCGGTTGTTCACAACGTAGCTGAGTGCTATGGGGTCGCTCTTTGACGATGCCGTACTTGGGCGAAAGCGCAGAACATATGAGAATATGACTTGGGCATCCTTCCTTCCTTCGAAGGAGAGACGAGAGAAATTGAGCGCGAGGAGGAATAGGAGATCCTCTTGGATGAGGCCGGTGACCAGGGTATAGACCTGTTCCGGGTTGCTTTCGATCTCTATCCCACTCTGTTTAGCTGAGGACATGAAGCAGGTCGGGCGCAAGCTTACCTTGTGTGCCTTGCAGAAGGAATTTCATCTGCGAAAGGGTTTTGGCGACCTCTTCTTGCTGTTCGTGGTCAGTATGAAGGACGGACTGTAACATATCAGGGCGCACCTTGGCCTCCTTGACTTCTTTCTGTGCACCATCTAACTTCTCCAGTCTCCCTATCTGCTCTTTCAGCTGCTTGGGCAAATCAACCGTATTTGTCCGAGGACGACGACCAAAGAGGAACGACATGTCTGCAGACGTCGAGCGTGTCGGTCGGTATGAGTGTTGGGGTCCAGGTCAGATCGAATGTTTGTCAAGCCGACGACGGACGCCTGCGAGATTTCACCCCGCCTTGCAGTGCTTTTCCAGGCTGGGGTAGAATGAGGCACGGGTTTGGATGGCCAGACAGCTGGACAGACTCATGATATGGTCGCAGTAGTGCGCGTATCAGGCGGAGGTCATGCTCATCTAACCTGAAAGGAGGTTAAGGTTGAGAAACGGGTGAAGCATGCAGAGCTCTTTCCATAACACAACAAAGGCACAGCACAAGCAGGCATAACAATAACATAACAGGCCCGCAGCACAGGCCAAGCCTTCTGGCTCCTGCTTCCGTCGGCGTCCCTCGAATGACGGCGCCGAGGGCTACGCGAGCCCCTGATTGCGATGGATTGTCGCGCGGGTAACCAGAATGGCGTGCGGGCATGAGCATCTGCATGTCCAATCTCAATGCACAAGAGCCTCTTCAATTTTGTTTCCATTAAGGGCCAGGACAAGCATGGCACAAGGCTTCTACCAGACCGGAAAACCTTGCAGTACAATGTTGCAATGTCCATTCAACAAGGTTTGCCAGTTCCTATCTTATCGCACATCACGTGATAATACCCAGAAATTTATTTTCTTTCCCCACCATGCCGCCAGCTCATTTTTCTGTAGAACGTGGACCGTTGACCATTATTGTTGCCTTTTCCTCGGGGAGAAAAGTACAGGTGCCACTATACTCTCTACACTGTCAAAAGTGTTCTTTCTTTATTCTAGGCCATCTTTCCCCACCAAAACCCACCATGTCGGACCCTGTCCCCAGTACTGAGAAATATGCTGCCTCCGAATCTGGTAGTTCTGAAGCATCTGATATCCTGGACCTGAAAGACGACGAAGGCTGGGAGGATGCCGAACCAGACGAGGAGAGCCTTCAATTCGTCTCCCTTTTTGACAGCGAAGTCTTCACTGACATTACTTCCATGCTTGAACACTGCAAGGTCAAGCACAATTTTGATTTTCTTGCTGTCAGACAAAAGCTGAACCTCGACTTTTATGGAAGCATCAAGCTGGTCAACTATGTCCGCTCCCAAGTTCAGGATGGCAAACCAGTTTCGTCTGAAGTTACTCCCGCAGAACTGGAGGACGAGAAGTACTTGAAGCCGGTTCTCCAAGACGACGCCCTCCTCTTCAGTCTAGATGACCTCCCTGAAGTCTCTGCAGGGCAGGATGCAGAGGGTAACAGTGATTCAGCCGCCGGATCTGGACAGCTTGTTGCTAGAGTCTCAGAGCTAGAGGAGGAATTGAGAAGAATGCAACTGCAATTCGACGACTATAGGGCGACTGTCACGCAGACTCTGGACGAGAGATGGAATGAAAAGTCTGCAACTGGAGCCTCTGCTGCACCAGAAGAGGAGAAGCGAGACGATGACTCTCACTACTTCAGCTCGTACTCGTACAACGGTCAGTTTCCTTTCGTCTCCAGGTTCTAGTAGCTAATTTTGATCAGACATTCACGAAACTATGTTGAAGGACACAGTTCGTACTGATGCATACCGCGACTTCATCTACAACAACAAGAACTTGTTCGCTGGCAAGACTGTACTAGACGTTGGATGTGGTACAGGTATCCTCAGCATGTTCTGCGCTAAGGCTGGGGCCGCGCGTGTCATTGCAGTAGACAATTCTGCAATCATCGATAAGGCTCGCGAGAACATCTTCAACAACGGATTCGCTGATAAAATTACCTGCCTCAGAGGCAAGATCGAAGAAGTTGTTCTACCTGTTGATAAGGTCGATATCATTGTTAGCGAGTGGATGGGCTATTGCTTGTTGTATGAAGCTATGCTTGACAGTGTCATCTACGCTAGAGATAGGTACCTGCAACCGGACGGGTTGATGGTACCAAGTCATATGAACATGTGGGTGGCACCTGTGGCTGATCCGGATTATATTGCAGACCATATCGCATTCTGGAGGGATGTATATGGCTTCGATATGAAGGCCATGCAAGCCGGCATTCACGAAGATGCCCAGGTTTTGGACATGCCAGCCAGCACACTATGTGCCGATCCTTTCCCGTTCATGCAACTAAGCCTGCATTCGACCTCGGTCAAAGACCTGGTATTCAAGACAAAATGGCAAGCCAAGCTTAACCAAGATATCGATACGTTGGATGGCTTCATCATTTGGTTTGACTCGTTCTTCATGCCATCACGGGAGGACGAAGTCCCAGCGGATGCCCGGGCGGAGGAGTGGGCAAAGAATGGTAAGAAAGGCATTGCCTTCACAACCGGGCCTCACGCAAAGGTGACCCACTGGAAACAAGGTGTCATGTTGATTGACAGCATCAAAGAAAAGGGGGTTCCTCGCAAGGCAGGACAGGAAGTAAGTGGAGAGCTAGAGTATTCCGTACCAGAGGACAACTCTCGAGCGTTGAACGTTGGAGTGTCTTGGGCGTTTGCCGACGAGGGCAAGGAGCATTCCCAGACATGGAAGATGAGATAATGGGCCGTGTGTGCAAGGCTAGGAAAGAATATAGACTCAGGTAGGCCGAATCAAAAGCGATTGATCATGTACCACATCGGTACCGAAATGGATACAACTATGTCTAACCTTGATCACGTGAAACATTTCTTTGTGCCTTAAAACTCTAGACGGCTGCCTGACCGCTCCATCCCACCATCGAGCCGCATTAGAGCATCATCACGACGGGTCGAAAGTGGAAGGCAGTATTGGTCAGCAGCACGCAATCTCGAATCCACACCGTCGAGGTCTACCCGGCGGGTTCACTTTATCTTTGCTTTCCTCTGTTCTCTTATCTGCCATGGCACTTCCGAATTGTAACCAGCGAGATATCGACGAGCTTTGCCGTCAACACTGGGCATAGGACTGGGCATAGGATATTATTCGCGGTCAATGGCGCAAGATCGGGGAGCGCCTGCGACGACTGGCTATCAAACAATCATGTCTTCACAACAAGACCATGTCGCGCCTGAGCTGGAGGAACGTCAGCGCCGCCGGAGTGACGCACGAAAATATCTTGCCCAACATGCAAACGAGGGCCAAAACTTCACGCTTCGAGGGTTATTGGTTGGCCTAGGCGTAGGCCTTATCATATGCTTCTCCAACATGTACTTTGGTCTGCAAACGGGCTGGGTTTCGAGTATGAGCATGCCATCTTCCCTGATCGGATTTGCATTCTTCAGAACCCTAGCCAAGCACCTCGACCTTCCCTTCACTCCGGTGGAAAATGTTCTTGTGCAGACCGTGGCCGGGTCCATGGGTACTATGCCACTGGGATGTGGCTTTGTCGGGGTTATGCCAGCTTTGAACTACATGCTGAAGCCAGAGGAATCTGGCCCTTTGTTCCTGAGTCTTTGGAAACTTATACTCTGGTCTCTGGGATTGTGCTTTTTTGGTGTAGTCTTCGCAGTGCCTCTTCGAAAGCAGGTCATTATCCGGGAGAAACTGAAGTTCCCTTCCGGGACTGCGACTGCATTGATGATCGGCGTACTTCATGGCAAGCAGGCAATAATCGAAAATTCCAACCAACAGCCGATAACCTCGATTGCAGGCGAAGGTAGAAATGGCCCCGATGATGAGATTGCAGATGTGGAGGAACTCAGCAAAGACGAACGGAACAGTTGGAAAGCTAAGGTTAAACTGCTGGTCATATCATTTGCTATTTCTGGAGTCTATACTCTTGCAACTTATTTCTTTCCCATCGTACGAAATCTTCCTATTTTCGGATCCAAGCTTGCTAGCTCTTGGCTATGGACTCTTAACCCCTCCTTCGCATATGTTGGCCAGGGCATTATCATGGGACCAGCTACCACAACCCATATGCTCATTGGTGCCGTGGTTGGCTGGGGTATTCTATCGCCATTGGCGAAGAGTAAAGGCTGGGCTCCCGGTCCAGTAGACGATTGGGAGTCGGGTAGTAAAGGCTGGATTGTATGGGTTTCGTTGGCAATAATGTTGGCAGATTCTGTCATCAGTCTTGGGTACATCGCTGTTCAACCACTCGTGACTCGTGGACCGGAGCTCTTCGGACTTGTTTATCGAAAGGTCAAAAGTGGAGACTGGAAAGGTCTCTTGATGCACAGCATAAGAAAGGAATCTGACGGCTATTCACGTGTCGCAGGAGACGAGGGTGCACCCCTAACGCAAACATATTCGAACTCCGAAAATGCACTTTTAATACAAGAGCAGTCGAAGGATCTCTCAGAGCCAGACGCTCCTCCAGAGCATCTAGTGAATAATCGTACGGTCAGCATTGGGCTGGTACTCTCGATACTATTCTGTATACTGAGCATCCGCATTGTTTTTGGAGCTCTTGTGCCATTATATGCAACCGTTGCGGCCGTCTTCATGGCGCTCCTCTTATCAGTCATGGGGGTTCGGGCTCTTGGAGAGACTGATCTTAATCCTGTTTCAGGTATCTCAAAACTCGCCCAACTTTTCTTCGCCCTCATCATCCCGCAGTCCAACAAAAATTCGGTCCTCATCAACCTTATTGCAGGCGCGGTTTCGGAAGCAGGCGCGCTACAGGCAGGAGATCTCTTGCAAGACTTGAAAACCGGGCACCTGCTCGGTGCTGCACCTAATGCACAGTTTTGGGGCCAGATCATTGGAAGTGCTGTTGGTGCTGTAGTCAGTGCTCTCATATACAGCTTGTACATTAACGTCTACGAGGTCCCTGGCGAGCTTTTCCAGGTCCCGACTGGCTATGTCTGGATATTTACTGCACGGCTGGTAACTGGAAAGGGTCTTCCACCTATGGCCGCACAATGGGCCCTAGGTGCAGCAGTCATATTTACTATCACAACTCTTGTCAGAATAGCGCTAAATGGAAAGCGTTGGCATCCTTACATCCCAGGTGGCATTGCAGTCGCTGTTGGTAAGTGTCCTCCATCTCTACTATCAAGACATCTCAAAACTAACCTGTCTAGGAATGTACAATGTACCTTCATTCACATTAGCACGAGCTATCGGCGGGTTTGTAAGCTGGTACTGGAAGAGTTATAGAAAGGGAGAAGAGACTCCCATCGTTGTTCTAGCCAGCGGTTTGATTTTGGGAGAAGGTGTTGTTAGCATTGTCAACCTTCTCTTGGCTAGCTTAAAGGTGCCGCATCTGTAAAGAGTTTAATGTGATCATGGCATGTAAAGATGGCGTAGGATAGAATTCGAGACAATATATAGATGCCATATACTGCTTCAACCTGATCACTTCTGATGAAGACTCGGTTTTATAATCTGGGATGTAGTAGTATGCTCAATGGGAATTCTTTACATAGTTTTCCACATTGATGCCAAACAACTTGCTGAAACCTTTTTCAAGAAGTTCGCAACTCGAGCTGAAATCTCAATGCAATGTTTTTCTATTTTTTTGGTCTTTTGCTTTAATCTTACTGTACATCACTTTATTTTTGAACCCATGAACCACCTTACATGTATCAAAGCATGCCAGAGGTGGAGCAGTGCACCATTTTTTACAGTCCCATGGTGACAAAACCGAGCCACCGCCAAATCCTTAAAACGCCATATAATTATAGACTACAAGTCCTCGCACACTGATTAACGCCTTCCGTACTGGCCACGGTAATTGTCGTTTCCTCGGCGCTCTTGGTTATAGGATGGTGGTGGTGCAGGGAAAGCTCCATGAGATCCGCCGTACCCAGGAGGTGGAGGAGGGGGCGGGCCTCTGGCAAAGCCAGCCATTCCAGGTGGCGGGGGATATGGCTGTGGCTGAGAATATTGATTGCCATTGTGACCGTTACCATAGTTAGATCCTCCTCGACCGTAGCCACCACCGCCTCCATAACCTGGAGGTGGAGGTGGTGCAGAGTATTGATGGCTATTATAAGGACCTTGAGACCCATATGAATTGCCGTGCTGATTGTTCGAGTAATTGTTGTTGCCTCCTTGATGGCCTCCATTATTATTGGGTGAAGCATAATTAAATGAGTTGCGGCCCCTGCCGTTTCCTTGCAGCGGCGCGCCTCCATGATTACGACCTGACTTGGCAGCTCGACCCTTTGTGGCTTCAATGTCGCTCTGCGTCAAAGCTGGACTTGGAAACTTGACTCCCCTCAAAAGCATGGATTTGTGAATATGATTTGATGTAGGCATTTCATAAAAGACACTATGTAATTCTGTTAGCATTTGAGAGGACACGGCTGCAATTTTCAAGGTGAGCACTTACGTGATAGATCGATCGTCGTCCAATTTGGGCATTGCATCTGCATCTAAAGCGAATTCAAGAGAACTGTGTGGGAGTACGTTCTCATCCTTCTCGACAACACCCATGAGACCTTCACTCAGCCTGGCATTAAGTTTGAACTTCGGTTGTCCTTGTTTCTTCGAGTAAAAGTTGGTAGCTATGTCATCGTAGAGTGAATGATGCGCCTCAGCGACGAGCAGAACATCCTTTCCAACGCTGTTACGCGCAGCGACATCCGCTGGCAGAGTTGGATATATCTTGGCCATTGCGTCCAGTAAGCGTTTAGAATCGATAAAGGGCAGTAAAGCAACTCCTTGCCAAGCAAATTTCTTTCCGTTCAAATCTAGTTCAAACTCCTCGGGATAAAAGTCGATGATCTCGCTATCTGGTTCAGTCATTAGAGGATGGAACATCTCGGGTATTGCGTGTCTTGAGGCTGCCGGAAGCACACCCATGAGCTGCTCAAAGGGCCTGAAAATACTGCCCTTGCTGAAGCTGATTTGCATGTCTTTCAGATTCACAAAGTCCGCAGCGAACGGCGCATAGTGATAGGGGTAATACCAGTCCCAGGATGGACAACCCTGGAAGTAGTAGAGTAATACCCACGCCAGTCCCTCGACGTAGGCTCTGCCGACCTTATGGCGAAATTCCAGGTCTCTTGGGTCAACGTGGAACTTCTGCTCATAGTAACGATCAGCATATCCTTCGTCCCACAGTCGCACAGTGTCGGGCGGCATTTCGTCGCCAGGCGTTTGAGGAGTGCTAGGAACTGGAGTGGTTCGACCTGGTGTGCTACTATCCTCATCCTCGATCAATTCCGCTTTTCTTTTTCCGAGTGCAGATTGAGGAGATTCGGTATCACCATTAGGCTCTGACGCGTCATTCGAGGCACCGTTGCCCTGAAGTTGGCTCTTCAATGCCGCTGCCGCGCTTTTGTTGGCCATGTTTGCTTCGTACACGGATTTTCTATTGACAATCATGTCATGTGTTAGGTTTCGGGCCTCCTTTGTGATGTTGTTGGGGGCAAAAAGGGGTAACATCGCAGGGGCATCGGAAGCAGAGGATTTGCCATTCTGTCTGCCATGGGTTGGAGAATCTTGGAATCCACCTCCTCTACCGCCACCACGCCCACCACGGCCTCCACGGCCATTCTCCTGTTGGAGCTTACGTCTTTTCGCATTTGCGTCACGCCTCTCTTCCGTTTGTCTTCTTCTCTTGAAGATCTGGTCTTCCTGTTTCGCAAGACCATCCAGGATGAATTGTGCTCTCTCAAGATCAACATGACCATCCTTCGTCAAGTATCCACCCATATATGGCATATTGTCGCGCCAAATTGCAATCAGTGTATCGATTCCATTCTCACGAATTTCAAGACTAGGCAGATGCGGCAGGAAATCATTTCCAACGAAGAAGCACATGAAAACCCAGTCATCTATAGCTCTCTCCAAGTCAAATTTGAATGGTTGATCTGGGACATAAAGTTCAGCCGCTAGATACTCTCGCAGTACCGAAACGTGTAGCCAAATGAAAGGCTTCAAGGGATGTGCACTGTCTTTTTCATCAAATTGTCCATCTTTGACTTTTGCTTCTCCCGTACATTCGCGAGCTTCGTGGCCGGCCTGACCACATAAATGGCATGTTCTTGGTTTCGAATCTTGGAAGAACACATCTTCACGCAGCACTCGGAAATGGGGCTCGTGAGTGCCGAGGCCCAACATGATCAAATCAGCATCTAACCCATAGATAACATGTCTGGTATTTGGGTCATGTTCTGGAGAAGAGCGCTGAGACCTAATAAAAGACATGATTTTGTGCTCTCCTTCTCCGGGTATAGTTGAGTCGGAGATGATGACCTTCATTTTCGCCCATGCTGGGTCGGTATTCAGTTTGTATGCACACCAATATCTTAAACTTGCCGCTAAGATATCCATGAATGGAGTTCCCGGAGTAATTGAATTGGAGTCGAAGGCTCTTTTCGGGGCTTCTTCCTCAATCCGGCCGCCTTGGGATTTCAGCATCTTCAGAAGCTCTGCCTTGTCAGCTTCCTTCTCTTTCGCCTCCTGGGCGGCTCGAAATCGTCTAGAACGTTGTTGGTTCATCTTCGCACGTGGTGCAACTCCATCTGGTGGCCTATATTAGCTAAGAACTAAATATACTTATGTTTGTGTAACATACCAACAGCAATCATCAACAGCTTTCTAGGCCGCACCATGTTTACAACACGTTCGGTATACTTGAAAATCTCCAGCATCATCTCCTCCTCGTCCTTGGGTGGTGGACGGTCCTCGGGATGAGAACAAGGATGGACGATACCGTTCATATCGAGGTAAAGGTTATCGAATTCTTCATTATTCGGATTGGGTCCTCGGGTATCAACTGGAATGATTTGGCCATCGATCTCGCGCGGTTGCTCCTCAATGACAGGGGATACAATCTTTGGATATCTAGAACAGGTCAGCATGAGCGCGCATGAATTACCGATAATAAACTTACTTCTGCGACAGCCATCGGAACAAAGCTGTTCAATGTCGAGATCAGTCATCGTGAGCCATCATCTTGGGGAGCTTACGTACCTGGAACACCCATTTTGAATAGTTGTATATAGATCGCACAGCTGGTTGAAAAGTCCTAGGATGGTAGCTTGGAAGGATACAGCCGTGGAAGAGGTCGTAGTTGGTGACAGATTCGTAAGTGGTATCGTGATGGTGTTTGCGCCGGAAGCCTGGGCGACTCAATAAGGGCTAAAAGAATGAAAGAATAGTAGATGTATCAACAAGCCAGACCACTGACAAGCTGCATGTAAGCACAGGGATCCTGTGCTACGCAACTCGATATTGTTCTTGCAAAATCAGTGTCGTGCGAAAGAGAGATGTTTTCTATTTCAGAGGTATGCTGCCTCAAGCAATTCTGCCGTCGAGGTAAATCGTACTTCGTCCACTTGACAGGGATTTTGAACTGCATCTCGGATATACATTTGCCCGACAGAATCCGGGGTCCGATGCCAGATAGCAACAAAGTATAGATTTTGGGATCATTTTTGGCATCTGCGAGGGATTTTGGAGTTCTTTCTTCACACCATGACGTTCACGATAATCGATGGCCAATAACACTAAAAGACACAGGAAGAGCAATGTTCGCTATCGCAACAACACCTGCGAAGCAGAGCGTTAGTGAAACGATCACTACACTTTCTGGAAGACTGTCCTCATCCACCCTTCTCGAGGATCGACGTGCTGCGATTCTCGGTCTGAGGAGCTTCGCGAAGGAATATCCTGCTTCTGTTGCATCGGATGCCCTGAGAGGTCTCATTGGCAGCCTACGCAAAGATGGGGAAGATGTCGATACTGTTAAGGTCGTCCTCGAGACGCTCCTTATGCTATTCAACCCGAATGAGAACAGTCCGGAGGCATCTGAAGAGATAGCATTATGGCTAGCAGACGAGTTTACACAACGGCAAGATAATATTACACTACTTCTTGACTTTTTGGACACCAGCGATTTTTATTCCCGTCTCTACTCATTACAATTGCTCTCAGCCATTCTTTCCTCTCGGACTGAACGTACAGAAGAGTGCATATTCACGGCGCCTCTCGGGATTTCCAGACTGGTCGCGGTGTTGGATGATAGGAGAGACGCAATTCGAAACGAGGGGCTGTCGTTACTTACATATCTCACACCAAACTCCGCCGAGCTGCAGAAATTGGTAGCATTCGAGAATGCTTTCGATCGTATATTCAATATAATTAAGCAGGAAGGGTCAATTGCGCAAGGCGATCGGCCGGTGGAGGATTGTCTCATTCTCCTTGCGAACCTTCTGAGGCTGAATGTTTCCAATCAGTCATTTTTCCGCGAGACAGGATGTGTGGTTAAGCTTGCGCGACTCCTCAACGATGTTCTTGACGACCAAAAGACGGACGGCGAAGTGGCTGAGTGGGTCCAAATCCAAAAGAACAGAAACATATATGCACTCTTAGCAGTTCTGAGATTGTTCTTGATACCCGGTGGAGCAGGCACGCAAGCCAACCAAGCATCTTTTTGGCAGCACGGAGTTTTGGGCTTAGTCTTACAATTGGCCTTCAGCCGGTCTACAGAAATGCAAATCAAAGCAGAGGTATGCAGCACGAAGTCCACACCGTGATTTCATACGTTAACAGAGAACCTTAGGCCTTGATAACTTGTGCAGATTCCATAAGGGGCAATTCTCAACTTCAGGAGGCGTTTGCGCCACTTCAAGTCACTTCCGTCTTGGATGAGCCTGTGGATGGGGCGAATGGAGATGCTAAGTTGAACGGACTACCCAAAGTCTATGTCATTGATGGCCTCCTTGATTTGACCCTAAGTGTTTCAATACTGTCTGCCTTTGACACTAGACTTGCTGCTTGCGAACTCATCAAAGCATACTTTTACAATCATCCTGCAATTCGATTACACTTCCTTCGCCGAGCAATTGAGGGTCACACTTCTGGTACTGACGAGACCGCCAATGTACTGACTATGCTCTTGCAGCCATTGGAGGATAATGTTTCAGGAGATCCATACCGCCATTGGTTTGCAGCAGTTATTGTCTTCCATCTCATTTTTGAGGACTTAGAGGCAAAGAGTCTGGCGATGAGCGTAGTGGAAGGCGATGCCTCCAGTGGCGAGGAAGTAGTGACTTGTATTCAAACAGTTGCTGCCAATCTCATCACTGCCATACAAAAGAATGCCGATGAACGAGTGATCGTTGCTTATCTGATGCTGTTGTGCGGGTGGCTCTTCGAAGACCCGGATGGCGTAAATGATTTCCTGGGAGAGGGCAGCAACCTTCAAGGCCTGGTGCAGGGAGTTCTCCAGCCTATGGGTGATATGGGTGTTGTCCCAGGGCTATGTGCATTATTACTCGGGATAGTGTACGAATTTTCTACTAAAGATTCGCCAATCCCTCGCACAACCATACACCCCATCCTCTCATCTCGCATGGGGCGTGATCAATACGTGGATCGCCTCACGAAACTGAGAGCACATCCCATGCTGCGAGATTTCGAGGTTTTACCACAAAAGCTGAACTCTGCTCCCGTGGGTGGCTTGCCGGAAGTTTTTTTCGACAAAGCCTTTGTTGATTTCGCAAAGGATAACTTCAGTAGATTGCTGCGGGCAATAGATAGGGATCCAGGTATGGAAGTATCCATCATCGCCAATGGCGTGCAAAAGGGCATCTCCCGCGATCTAGTGGATTCATTGAGGGCTCAATTGGAAGAAAAGGAAAAGACGGTGCAAAACAATGCGGAACAGCTTATATCACTTGGGAGGCAATTAGGCCAGGAACAGGCAGATCATCGCCGAGCAAAAGAAACCGCGGCTGTCGAGCTTGCCCGGATTGGAAATGTCAACGACGCATTGCAACGCCATCATGATGAGGATATGAGGTAAAAGGCTGTTATGATCACTTATATGAATACTACTGATAATAGGTGTCTAGGAAACTTCGTGCCGAGATGGCCAGGCTTACACAAGACCATCAAACACAACTCCAACGTGTCCAGCAGACTTCAGATGCAAACATGACCCGAGCACGACAACAGTTGGAGGAAGAACTTGCGTAAGTCGTCATGTAGCCTAACTTCCGGGCTAGGTAAATTAACATGGATCAGGAAATTGGGCCACGAACATTCTCGAACAGTTGAGGATTACAAGAGACAGCTCGAGCACGCTTTGAAGAGTGGCGAGGCCAATACTGAACGGGCACGTAGGCGAGCAGAAGCTGAAATAGCAGACTTACGTGGAACAATAAGCAGCTTAGAAGCAGACATCAGCAAGGTATGTATGGACAAAATCAATTTTACCTATCAATCACTCATTCGTTCAGGCAAACAAAAACCATGCACTTGAACTCCAGGCAATGCAAGAACAAAGTTCAAGTAAGCTCAGCGAATTATCTGGACAACTTACAACTTCCCAAGCAATCTTAAAAGAGAAAGAGAAGAGGATCTCAGAGCTTGAGGCACAGGCCAAGGCAGAGAAGGAAAAGGCGGCAGAGGCCGAAGAATATGTGACTAGCAAAGAAGAGGAAAAGCAAGCACTACAAAGCGAGATGGACGATTTCTTGTTGCTATTCGGGGACATGGAGGAGAAGGTTTCCAAGTATAAAGAACAACTAAAATCTCTGGGCGAGACAGTGTCGGATGGAGAGGGAGATGGGGACGACGACGAAGACGAAGATGACGAGGATGGAGAGAACGAGGAAGATGATGGCGAGGACGAAGACGAAGTAGATTAGCTATTACATACGGGTCTTGTACAAAATAAAGCTCTATATGCCTCTCGTCACTCATTGATCGGTTAGTGGGACTAGACTTAAGCGACGTGATGCGGTGCAATAGACGTCCCGAGTCCCCAAACTCCTAACGCCGCGCTGTCTAAGCTCGAGACATATTGCAACCCGCTAACCACCGTTCGTATTAAAATCTCGCCATTATGCTTTCGTCGTGCCATTGTCCCCTTTGTCTCCCTTTTCAGCCCTTCCTTTACCCGGGTTATCTCCGTTCACTGCAGCTAGACTATAATGCCTTCAATGTATCTCCATCCTAAATCCGCTGCCAATCCCTCACGTCGTCGTGATATGGGGGAAGTATAGGATACGGACATATAAAATCAAGTGCCCGTCCGTTGAGTTAATCTGGCCAGCATCTGCAACAGAGCCTTCTTCGCTATCAAGTACTCCAGCCTCTTCTATTCTTCAAGTTCTATAAGTTCAATAACGCAACCACTTCAAAATGCGTGTTTTTGTTACCGGTGCCACGGGCTTTGTGGGCACTGCCGTCACGCAAGAGCTCTTGAAAGCAGGACACACCGTCCTTGGCCTCGTCCGCTCCGAGGCCTCGGCTGAGAAGCTCAAAGCAGCCGGTGGAGAACCTCTCCGTGGCTCTATCGAAAACCTCGACTTGTTGAAGCGCGCGGCCTCCGAATGTGACGGCACCATTCATCTAGCCTTCAACCACGACTTCTCTCAGTTTGAGAAGAATTGTACCGACGATCTGAAAGCCATCGAGACCATTGGAGAAGTGCTGGAGGGAACGGGGAAACCCTTCATAACTACGTCTGGAACCCTCGGTCTCAAGTCACGGCCTCTCGGCACAGAGGATGAGATGAGAGATCCCAAGTCAAGTCCTCGTACACCTGCGGAGATCAAAACGATTGAGCTGGCAAGCAAAGGCGTCAGGTCGGCTGTCTTGCGTCTCGCGCCCTCCACGCATGGAGACGGAGATCGCGGATTCGTACATATGCTCATTACCAAGGCCAAGGAGAATGGTGCCTCGTGGTATGTTGGAGAAGGCACTCAAAGATGGTCAGCGGTGCACAGGTCGGATGCTGCAAGACTCTATGTACTTGTTTTGGAGAAAGGCATCGCAGGACACGCCTACCACGCCGTTGCAGACCAAGGTATTACCACCAAGGAGATTGCGGAAGTCATCGGCCGCCACTTGAACGTCCCGACGGAATCAAAATCGGTTGCGGAGGCAAGCAGCCATTTGGGGTTCATTGCATGGGCTCTTTCGGTTGACAGTCCTACCTCAAGTGAAAAAACTCAGAAGGAGGTAGGATGGACCCCGACCCATGTCAGTCTGCTCGATGACATGAACCATGGCACATACTTTGAGACGTAAAGGGGTTTCCGAAAGCACTTTTACTATAATCATGTAACCGACCGATAGCCTCCTAGATATGTCTCCACTCCAATTTCCGTCTCATATATCAATCCAGATTTTATCTAGAGTTTAAAGCCCTCCTGGCCTTGCTTGAACCGTGATCCCTTGAGCTTGAAAAACATCAGGTCGCTTGGAAACTGATGTACAACAATAGTTCTTATTGGTTAACTTACTTAGTTGTGTATTATTGATAACGGCTGGGGAGACGAGACCATTGATATTAAACCAAACAGGAGCCATGAGATTAATGATACAAGAAGGTGGTGCAACAGCAAGGACAGCGTGATGTGAAGTGCTTCTAATTTCCATCCATGAAGGTTTATGCTAGGTTTACTTAGTGGACCGACCTTATCGCCAGGCTGAAAGATAATCAAGAACAAGCCCATCCAGCCCAGCCTCGCAGACCTCGGCTCGTTCCAGCGAGCAGACGTCACCACGAAGCTCCCTCCCCAGCACCACAAAGCCCTTCCAAACTCAATCCAACCTCACGCAAAGAACCCACAAGCCGCCATGATCCAATCGCAATAACAAGCCACGCAACCCCAACTTCCAACTCCTCCCAGAATAATGTCCTCGTCGTGCCCCTTCTGCCGCATCGGCGCCGCCTATCCAGCCAGCCCCAGCCCGAACCCGGACCACGAGCTCCTCTCGCCATCGGCATTCATCGTGCTCAGCACCCCGTTATGCGTCGCCTTCCTCGATATCTTGCCGCTCTCGCCCGGCCACCTGCTGGTCACAACGCGCGCGCACCACGAGAAAGTCTCGGATGTCTCGACGGAGGAGGCGAGGGAGTTGGGCGAGTGGCTGCCCGTGCTGAGTAGGGTGCTGGCCAAGGTGTTGGGGGTCTGGGACTGGAATATCGTCCAGAATAATGGTGCTTCTCTCCGTCTATTTGCTATCCCGACTTCCCCCCCCCCTGGCTTCCTGCTTCAGAATGATGATGGACAATGCTGACTATAGTTCTCCTCGCGGGGTATCAGGCGCCGCGGCAGCTCAGGTTGTCCCCCATGTTCATTTTCACATCATACCACGGCCGGCGCTGACGCCCGAGCTGCGGAACCGGTCGTTTACCATGTTTGGGAGGGGCCAGCGAAGTGAGATTGATGACGATGAAGCTGCCGAGCTGGCGAAAAGTCTGAGGGAGGAGCTAGCAAGGGAGCTTGAGAGTGTCAAGAAAGCAAGGTTATGATGTGTTTGATTTTGGGCTGATATCAAGGGTATTTATTGAATGTGAGACTTCAAATACAGGACGATGATGGTAGACGTTTGCATTACAAAGGAGTCTTGAGCATGGATTGTATCCAGGTTGGGGCCTAGGAAACGGTTTCTGGTGATCATGGGAGTTAGTACTGATCTTTTGTTGCACACAGATGGCAATCACGTTATTAAATTTACATACTATATTTAGACATGGACCAGTTTTTGGCATATAAGAAGTAAATGATCTATGTATAATAATAGCTGGAATTCAAAGTAATCTTTGTTTGCAAAGTGGTATCATTGGCAATGCCGCAGGAAGATGACCGAACCCAGCTCCATCATGCGAAACCAGACCATGCCATACAACGTACCGAATCCCATCCATGCCGATATCCCAACGCCAGTTCTCTTCCTCAATCCTACATGTAAATAGCGCAAATAATCATCTCTTGTTCTTCCCACTCTCGAGACTGAGATCCAAAGACCACAGGCTTTCAAAAATCATACTCCGCCTACTTGGGCTGGTCCCCATGGAGGTGGCAGCACTCGCATTCGAATTCTATACGCCACATCAGCGTAGGTTCAAGGGCCCATCAACTCATCGATATTGTGATTGCCCACCTCAGTAGTCAGTGTTCTGTCTCCAGTATCATTCTGAGACGGCTCCTGTCTGCTACTACTGCCAGTAGCGTGCGCGTCGGATACTCCATCCACTGGTTGACCTGCCGGTATTGACTTCAAGGAGGCAGCTCCTGATCCACCTTGTACAGGCTTGCTTACCGCAAGCAGAGACTTCTTCGAGGTATTACTGCTCCGTCGACTGTCGAGACTCTTGCTGAGTGTCTTATTGATACCTTCCACGCCGCCGCTGGAGGACTTCTTCGTTCGTCTGATATCGCCACTTGCATCCACGTGCGTGCTGGCAACTGTGCTTTTGCCAAGACCAGGTGTGGATGGCGCACCTGGCTTCTCTTCGTGTGCGTCAATGAGGTACCATCGTAAGCCATCTGAAAGGTCAAAAGGATTATCATCTTCAAAGGAGTCACCACCATTGCTGGTTTCACCAAAGGATCTTCCCTCAGACACATTGAGATGTGTACTAGACATAGACTTGGAGAGGTCTACCACGCGGTCTTCAATCTTTGTGATTCTAGCAACAAGCCAATCGCGGTGTCGAAGTTTATGGGAGTCTTGTTCACGAAGGAAGTAGTGAGGTGCACCAACATTGAACGCTGCCCAAGCTCCGGTAGCTTGATTGCGAGTTGGTAGAAAGAGAGCCAAGTCGCCTTCTTTGAAACTTTTAAACGCAATCTTCTCATGTGCTTCCTTCTGTGCGCCGTGTGACTTTTCTCGATAGGCTCGTGCATCTCGCGAGTACTTCCTTACGGTATAGTCGAGATCCCTCACCCGCTTCATGATTGTGTTGCAGAATGCCTCCATGTCAAAACAGTCAACAACGTTCAGGAAGGCTTCGTATTTGGGTGATTCGGTCTCTGTGTCGTCGTTGTTCATCCAGTATAGTAGTTCCAAGTCCCCACTATCTGTCATGGCCTTCTTCATGATTGCCCCCGAAATACTTCTTCTTAGACTTGAACCAGGGTCGGAAAGATCATTGTGCGTGGATCGGTCTGGCTTTGGCATTCTTTGGATTGTCATCGAGCCTGCCTCTCGAGTCACTGAGTAACTCAGTTGTTCTAGTAGTATACACAATTGGTCGTTTTGTGCATAGAGTCGCTGGCTTAGGTCTTTAGTTCTAACGGTGCGAACCTCGAATCGCTCTGCAAGTTGTTTAAACTTCGTTTGAGAAGAGTCGAGCTTATCAACTGTCATCCTCAATTCTTCCTCGAGGCTTCCAATGTGTGACATTCTAGAAGCCAGATCTTCAGAAAGGCTTGTGACTTTACGTTCTTCCTCCTCCAAGCGGCTCTGAATAGCTTCCGAGCCCGTTTCGCCATCAGCAATCTTGGTTCTCAGTGAGCTCAATTGCAAGCGCTCGTCTGCTAGTTCCGCTTCCAAGGCTACAAATTTGGCTTTTTCGGAGCTGAGAGCCTCACGCAAATGAGAGGCTTCCTTTTCTTCTGTAAATAGACGCTCTCTGATCGTCGTAAGTTCGGCCTTCAAATCAGTTATAGTGTTTTCAGCGGCATCTGCATCGGCTTTCGCAATTGCTACGTCGCGTTTGTTTGTCTCCAGATCAGCAACCACATCTTCAGTAGTCTGGAGTATAACATTGGCTAGGGTACCGAAGTCGTGAGGCACAGACGCGCCCGGAGATAGCTTTCCATGAATGGCCTCAAAAGCTTTAAACTGTTCTTCTTCAGACGATTCTGCTCTTATAGCACGTGCTGTGAGGATTTTATTCTCTTCCCTGAGCTTTTCAAGTTGCCTCTCTAAAGTCTCGTTCGTCTCACGTTGCAAATTGGCTTCGCCACGAAGAAAGTCAACCTGCCCTTGAGCTTTCTGGGCTTCCGCTCCATTCTCTTTTCGGAGTCTTTCCACCTCATCTTGAAGAGAGCGAACGCGATCGTCGACGTTCTCGCGAGACCCAAGGAAGCGGTCCATTTCATCTTCCAAGTCTTCATTCTTGGCTTTGAGACGTTTGATCTCCCCCTCGAGTGACTTTCGCTCCTCGATAAACTCTCTTTGCTGGGCATCAAAGTTATCCATGAGATCCTTTTTCATGGAGTTGGCTTCTTCAAATTGGGTCCGCATATCATGGGCTGCGTGGGTTTTTGCTGAAATCTCTTTTTCCATGCCAGACAAACGCTCTCTTTCAGCAATGAGCTCCGCTTCCAGACTCATCAACTTATGCTGAACTGCCTTCTCATCAGCACCTTGAGTTGCTGAAAAGCGACGAGATGATGTGGAAGAGCGGCGCGACAAGTTATCTTGCAAGCGTGGTGAAGCTAGCGGGTTGATAGCAAGTTGGGCCTCAGGACTTGGGCTGGCTACATGAAAAATATTGCCTGTCGATGTGCGGCTGACGTGGCTTTGACGATGCAGTAAATCTTCAAGCCTTCGAACTCGACTTTCGGCAGTCTTAAGTTTGCTTTCGGTTTTCGACTTTTCCTGTTGCAACGAGCGAATCATCTCGTCATCGCCTCTCATAAGAAGTGTACTTCGACCCAGTGCCGCCTCATGTACACTTCCAGCTTTGAAGGCCTTCGCTCGCTTGATCTGTTGCTTTGTTGGATTGTTCAGCTCCGAGATGATCCTAGAAACCTCCTTGGTAAGCTCCAGGTTTGCATCTCGTGATTGCAAGATGGCGACGATGTCGTCCAGTTCTTTTCGGCTGGTTTCAGGCCATTCTTGCTCCTCGCCATGCAGAGTAACCTCGAGACCTAGAACGCTGGTTTCTACTTTATCACCCCACAAGATTGCGCCAGTACTCTTCTGCCATTTGCGTCGCCGTCTGGCTTCCTCGTCCTCGAATACGGCCAAGTCATTAACCAATGTTGAAGAGTCCGACTTCACCTTTTCATTCCATTCTCGTCGCTTGATTGACTCAGCCAAGAAAGCAGCGTATGTTACAGGTAGCGTGTGCATGGACGTGAGTGTATTAAATGCATTCATCCCATCGTTATCCAAAGCAATTGTTGACAGCCTTGATTTCAGATCAGCCAGCAATGCTGTCAAGCCAGCAAGATCTTGCATTGTTTCTAGTGACTCGTCTGCAACTGAGTTGCGCAGTTCCGTGGCAACTCTCAAGATACCATTCATTTCCACGCTTCGTTTCGACAAGCTGGGAAGAAGGTTCCGCGTGTGCAAAAGAGCTGACTTGGAAGCCTGAGAGATATTCTTTGATGTGTTCGCATAACCAAGAACATTCTCAAAGTCGTTGCCAACCTTTTTGGCAATTGCCTCGATATCCTGAAGTAAATGCAGAGATTCCTCAGAGCTCCTAAGCGCATTTCTGTTGGGACTCTTTTCAAACTTATCGTTAAGGGCATCGGTGCCTCGGAAGAGCTTGTCTATCCTGGTTTTCAAATCTACGCTGTTACGAGCCATCTGCGCCGATAAGACTCCTGCAACTTTTGCTGCCTTCTTCACATCGTCCACATCAATTAGATCCACCAATGTCGGACTTTGTTTGCTGCTCCGAAAGGTTCGTCCGGTAATAAATTTTAGCATTTGCGACGAAGCTGGTATAGACCTCATTTGCGCAAGAGAAGCCTCCAAATCTGTTCCGTATATAGCCTGGTCTTTTTGTACGTCACTTGCCCAACTCTGAAAATCCCGATGTTCTTCCTCGATACTTTTTATGTGTATTTCCAGATTCCTGTACGCTGCCTCGAGACACTGCGTGATAACGTATATCTCATCGTATCTCTGCTGTGCAGTGCCTGACATAGACGCACAATCTCCCAAAACCTTCTGCGTCCACGAATGGCGCGCCTCAAAAAGATCCTTCCATGCCTGGAGGTTGGTCTGATCGACGATCGTATCTGGAGGTTTTGCGACGCTGTATTTGTCAGGCAGAGGGATCTCGGACGTCAATGACTTCGTAGACGATGTCGAGGACGACTGGATGATGCGACTGTCGTACACATAGATCTCCTTCTACTTCATATGTCAGATAAGCTTGCATCGGGCAATTCGGAAGCAATCTACCTCAGTCTGGAGGGTCTGCTGGCGCAGCTGGCGCACGGCTTTGCCTTGAGCGGTCAGGAAAATATGATCTGACGGAGCTATTGAGCTGTGCTTTGCCACCCAAGTCTTGAAGGCATCGACTCTACAAGCAGTCAGTATGCCCGTATAATACTACTGGAGAGATGGCTGAGATAAATACTGACGACGAGATAGCTTCAGAGTCCGCCTGGAGGCGCTGCCCGCTATGGGCGATGAAGACCTGCAGAGCCATCCTGCGCTCTTTGCTCTACGTATGCAGCAAGCTGCACGGAAACCGGAGGCAGCAACGAGAGTGATGTATTCTGTATCGCATGACAAAGGAAAGGAAAGAAATGTCGAGTTCAGAAGGTTTCAGTATGGATATCACAAGGCTCCGATGATGTGAGGCGCCCGTCGCCGACTAGAACCTAGTGCCGACTAGTGCTTAGCGTCGGCAGGTAGGGGCCAATTTGGGACGTGTGTAAGAAGCACGCGCCTGCGTTGCTCTGGACAGTCACAGGAGCCAAACAACAAACACCATCAACAAACATTGTCTGACCTTTTTGCTAGGTTTCAGGTCTATAGCCATGGCCAAGCCACTGGAGGAGGACAAGATGGAAGGCGTTGAGATGACCAGCGCTGAGCATGCTGAAAGCCATCCTTTACTCACCGAAGATGAGAAACGCGTGCTGGAACTTTACGATAGACTTGAAGCGCTTCAACTTGAGATGGCAGTTTTGAAGGCCCATGGAATTCTTTCCGAAGGTTAGTTGGCCTCGCATGTGCATCACGTGTTCTTCTGAAAGAATTAGATCCTCCGCAAGAAGCCTCGGAGTTGGACATCCAGGAAGCACGAGACCAGTTTCTTGAGGCCAAAGCAAGCTATTCGTCTAGATCCAACATCATCGACAGTGTTCTGATAACAAATCCAATATCTAATGCTGTCCATGCCGGTCCGAATGCCAGCATTGTCGAAGTGTGAGTATGGTTTCTTTCTTGCGGGCCATTCCTACTGATGGAACAATTAGGGACCTATTGCCTTTAATTGAGCAGCGTGATCAGCTTTCAGTGGCCTTTGCGGAGCTCACGTCCAAAGTTCGTTCTGCTCGTGAGGAGTTGACCGAGACCGAGAGTGAACATATACTTGTCGCACGTGAGAATGTTCAGTTGGCAGCGACCATGATGTCCTTAGCAGACGAAGCCAAGAAACAGAACAGAGATGTCATTGTAGACCCGAAGTCTCGCACACAGTTGGACGAGTTGGACCAAGGTGTGAAAGAAAGTCGGCAGAAATGGAGAATCATGAAGGGAACAACCAGTGCTATTATTGCTGGCAGCGGAGTGGATTGGGCAAGGGATCCAAAGCTACTGGAGATCGTTCTCGATGCTGATAATGAAAACGATGAAGATAAATAATAGAAATTATCTCTCCAGATGAAATATAGCCCTGGCCATCCAAAGTCGTCCCTCTAGCTGTGTAGAGCTCGCTTGTGAAGCTCATACGGCAATGGTTATTACAACTCATGGGCTATTGAAAATATGTCAAGAGCCACAAAGCTAAGGTTACTCGGTTGAACTCCGTCATAAAAGTGGCGATATTAGAGTTTCTAAAGCATCTTCGATTTGGTTCGAGACTGCCCCATAATTTCTCGCATAGAATTGGAAGTCGATAGAGAGTCGACGTCACCCATTAGTGACAGCCGACTCATGCTCAAATGTAGCAGTGTTCTCCTTTAGAAACTCTTCAACAAGATACATAATTTATACAGGTAAGGAAGGGGAAATAGGAAGTTTCACAATAGCTAGCTTCACAATTGCAAGAATTGATTGGAAGCATCCGTTTATTGCTACAACGCTTGCTACTATTTGCAGTCAAACAAAACGTGCCCTATGTAGATAGCTAGGACTGAACAGGCTAATATTGAACAAATTTTGATTATTTCCTGTGGCGTGAGGTCTATCTCCTTGATCTAACATTCACTGTTGGATATCAGTACTCACAACATTGCTCTTTTCTTTGTATCGGCTCGGAGACTGCATTCATTTGAAATACCCACAGTACTTTTGTGCTCAGTTGCAGAGTCGCTTGGTTTATTATGAAGCAATTGAAGCCAGAAACAACTAGCTGTATGGTGTCACTAGGAAACGTGCTATTGCAACTTACTGAATCAAGACAGTGCTGATCAGATAATGTAAAATGTCGACGGGTGGAGCAGCCCCAAGGCTTGACCACGAGAAATACCAAAACCAGCCCCTGAGTGAATAATCCGCGTTCCGCTCAGTATATGACCAGATTTTTCTATTTTGGCGTCTATTAACAGCTACAGGCTTTCTGCTTCCCCTAGTCTCTACTAGCGGTGGCCGAATAACTATTGATCCTGTTACACCCTGGGAATGTCACAAGGGGACTGGGCTGTCCGCCTAGCGAGCTACCTTTCAAGTTCAATCTTTTTCTTCGTGTCGACAATCAGACGTCGACCTTTGGCATGAAGTTTGTTGGCCTTGAGATGTGTTCCTTGGATCCATTAGAGGTTTCAAGGAAGCCTAACTCTACATGTTTACGGATGTGGAAGGCCAGCACGTGCACTATCAAGTGAGGAACGATAGAATGCCCTAGCTATAGTACAAGCAAATCGATGGACTGTAGCAAGTCTCATGGATCACGCGCGGATTGTGCAGACACTTATTTATAGCCTGCCATGGCACGAAATAACCTATGGTGTCCCATGAACCAGGCATGGCCTATGTAGATCTACCGAGGCATCTCGCCGCATTGGGCTCGGCACATCAGCACGTGATATCAAAGTGAAATGCCCATGCGGCATTTCTTTATTGTGTCCATCGTTCCAGTCCACGATGTTATGGGGATAATTTCAGAAGCATCCCGGATCGGATGGATGGGACGGTGATTTGATGAGCTGCGGCGTGATGTCAATATCGGCGTGAGGTGCTGCGACTTGCCGATATTTGCGCAGGCCGGAATGGTAGAGGTCACTAAGGTAAGCAAGCTCAAGCCTCACGCCAGGTGCAGCACCGCATGGAAAGACACGCAGGACACAGCAAGAGACGCGGAAAGAGCGAAGGAACGCTGCCGTGGACGGAAACAGGCAAACGTCGTCAGCCGGGACAGCGTGCGCTGGAGCGGGTGTCAATCCGGTAAGGCCAGGCAGGGCAGGCAAGGGGACAGCGCTCTCTGTAGTCGGTGGTGGTGGGGTGATGGGTAGCACTGTCTTGTCTGCAAAGAGGGTGTCGTACGGGCACACTGGCACCCTGCCGTCGCACCACGGCGCAGAGGGCAGAGGGTAGTGCATGACGGAAGGCTGGCGCTGTTTCCCAAAGCGAGCTGTAGCTGGGAGGGCAAGCCTCTGTTATGCTTGCCACTTATTATGGTGGGAAGTGGGAAGGGGGAAGGGAGGGGGAGCGCGCCCGGCAGCCAATGACCTGGGCCTAAGCGGGGAGCAGGTGCGCGTTGTGACTTCCTGCCCGGACCAACAGTCGCTGCCTCAGGCGCCCCGCCCAAGACTGCCAAACGTGCCCTCCCCCTTCCTCGCTGCTACTTCCTACTGCACTTTCTGCTGCTGCTCTTCCTTTCTCTCCTCACAGTACAACCACCGCAAGCAAAATCACCATACTCTGTAGTAAGTGATCGATCCCCATACAAATTCGTTATGCATCGCTTCCATCCAAACCACACATAAAGTCGCTGCCGTCGCAATTGATTTTTCTCCCCAACAACGCGCTTTTTCTGCTTTCAAATCCTCATTCTGCTCTTGTTTCTCCTTCTGCTTCATGTCGTCGGCGCGTCACTTGGTCGCGATCGCCATCTTGTTGGTCTCGTAACCAGAGCTATGGACTAACTCGCTCTACTTAACAGCAGCTCCACCACCGAGCTCTCTACATACTCCAAACTACCAATTTACCTTCGTGTAAGTTTTCCCATCTCGATTCTGAGCTTCATCTCTGCAAAACCGCGCTCGCGATCTTGTTTTCGACTTTGCGCCCGGCCTCGACATCAACGACGACATCTCGCGCCGACGCGACGAGCTATCACCACCAACACCATCACCTCACCTTCTACTTTCCACAACACGTTCACATTGTCGCCGTCGTCTGTCGTTGCTTTCGTGTCATCGTTCTATTTTGCACAACAAAGCTAACACCAATTTCTTCTTAACAGTCCCCAAAACTACCTTAACCATGCCTAAGGAGAAGACCACCAAGCGTGCCACCAAGGGCCGTGCCGAGAAGAAGAAGAAGGGTATGTTGCCTCATTCTGATCGCCTTGTTTTTGCGACCGTACTGACCTTTTCCAGACCCCAACGCGCCAAAGCGTGGTTTGTCTGCATACATGTTCTTCGCCAACGAGCAGCGTGAGAACGTCCGTGAGGAGAACCCTGGAATTTCCTTCGGTATGATCAATCTTCACGCTTAGCTTCGCATGTCTAACGCGTCAACAGGTCAAGTTGGCAAGGTTCTCGGTGAGCGATGGAAGGCTTTGAACGAGAAGCAGCGCTCCCCATATGAGGCCAAGGCTGCCCAAGACAAGAAGCGTTATGAGGATGAGAAGGCCAACTACAATGCAAGCACTCTCTCCTTTCCAGAACACAGTTCTCAGTACTAATATCGTTGCAGGCTGATGCCGAGGAAGAGGAATCCTCTTAAACGCATGCATTGTATCAACACCTGTACTTCAACTGCTTCTCATTGTTACGCGAGGACACTCATGGTTTCGTTATGAGCTTCCCTACGTGAAGGCAATCGCAGGGGCTTATGGGATCGGTTTCTCCTTTTTATCAGGATGGGGTTTCGCTTGCACGGGGACATGGGAAATGAATTGCGCTTTTTTGTTTCGTTATTTGACATCGCGAGGAAACGTTGCTATGACTTATGGGCCAGATCACGGTAGTGATCTTGGTTCAAGATATCATCGAACACACTTCTCCGACCTATTGCCCGCAGGAGGGGCTCTCATGCAAAGCAATAGGCGTGGAATGATATCATCTGTACTCTAGTTTGCATTAATGTGCTACATCAACGATCCATCCGCCTGTGAATGCTCGCTCGTCTGGTTTCTACGCGGCGCTGATATGCATAATCTTCCGGCCCTCGCGCAACAGGCCCGGCGGGCTGGAAGGCATTGATCCAGTCGAGCCTGATCTCGACCAGGGTAGGCTAGCCTTCGCTGCCGCAGGATCTTATCTCGCTCAACATTGCTCGACGCGACGCGTCGCGACATTCATCAAACCGCCACCGCCAGCTTCCCCCTGAGCAGACTGACTGACTGATGGACCTGCCCGCGCGCGCGCGATCAAGTCTCCGCGGTGGTCCGGGTCGACATGGCATGGGCCGTGGCAGGGAAGTCCCGATAAACAAGTTGCTGCCTCTGCGCGGGCTAGTGCGCACTGCAAGATAGATGCAGATGCAGACGCAAGTCCGCTTTCGGCCACGGGGCACAACGGACGGTCGAGCAAGTCGAGGGTGCGAGTTGGCCTAGAATTGAAGATGATGCGATGCGGATGTGAGGTCGGGTTTGCCGAGCTGGTCCGAATCCGAACGCTCTTCCCTGGGCCTGGGCTGGGCATGGAGGCGAACTCTGATCAGAATCCGCCCGAAGACTTGCAGACTCGTTCTTGACATCCCACGCTTGTCGGCGTCGTTCTCACCCTGCAAGCGACAGCTCATTTCAAGGGACGACCTCAACGCAATGGACTGGCACTGACTGTGTGAGCATCAACCGGCTCTCCAGCCTCGTGCCATTCGCCTGGTCGTCGACTTCTGCATACACTGGACATGCTGGTCATCGTGGCAGCTCAAATCTCCACAGCATGGCGCTGCGTCCGCACACGAATGGGTCGCTTCGGCGCCATGCACGACGAGGTCGCTTGTCTCCGGAGGTCGAGGGTACTGTACCCTCGAGTCGCGCTGCACGTCTATCAAGCATGGACACGTCAGAGACTGCTGGGAATTCCTCTCTCTCCTTTTATAATGTGAGTTGGTCTGGCCACAGAGCCGCAAGCGTTGCGCAGACCGTTGAAAAGATGTCCTCGGAATGTCTACCTCCCCCCTCGGAAGCTTCATCCACCTCGAAACGGCCCCATCACCAACATCACCATCCCCACGCCAATGTCTGAACAACCCGCATGGACTTGTACATTGGGTGCTTGCAGCAGGCGCGTCGAGGCGATCGCATCCTTACGCAGCTCACCAGGATCCGAGATGCCTTGGATCCGGATTTTTACGAGCAGATCAGTGTAGTGCTGAAGCAGGTCGACAAGTTGTGCAGCATCTTGCTCGAGGTCTTTGATTTCTCGCTGGACTGCCTGAACCGAATTCCCATCCTCATGTACTATCTCCAGGTTATTCTGCCGTGTCTTAGCAAAACATTGCTGGTTATGGTAAACCATTTGTACGACCGCAGTCTATCGTACGCAGCGCGATGGCTGACGATGTATGATCACCTCTATGGAGAATCCGGGACGTCTCTGGCAAGTCGGCTGCACATGTACAACGAATTTCTCTTCCAGTTGGTTTGGCTGATGAACAGGTGCATTGCCCAGCTCTGTCGTGATTGGATGAAAGCCAGAGTGTGCTGACAGGCGCCAGGTCGGTCTTTTACGACCCAGCTTCGCTCGAAAGTCTGCGGATGCGAATCCTGCACCTGCGAAGTCTACGAGGCATACCAGGTAACACGACCTTCTGAGCGCTCTTTGCAAACTCACTCCAGCATGAATCGCTTACTAGTTCCCTTGATCGACCCAGATCCGCCGTTGCTGGCTCCGGCTGCTCCTCCACCACGTGTGAGGCACGCGGAGACTGAAGTAATAAAGCCCTTTCGCTTTTCTTTCCTACCCGCACAGCCAAAGTCGTGCATCTAATGCCCTCACAGCGGCCTCACTGGGCCACCAAAATCTACAATGAAAGTCCCCATTCGACGACGAGGCTCCGACATCAGAGACAGTGAGTCCTTCCGAGCATCGTCCCCATGTCGATCACTACAGCCTTGCTAGACAAGCGACGACACTGATTGGCATTAAGGTCGAGGTGTTTCGGACCCAGTATGCCGACCGCGAGACTAGGCATCGAGCCGGGGTCCTCTCCACTCTTCAAAGTGTAAGTATGGATGCCTCAGATGGATCAAATGCTGCTTGCTTGACTGTGTCGGATCTAAGACTAACTACGGCAAGACCCTTCGATAAAAATCGGGTATCCATGACTGCATATCCGCATTCCGATGACCCTTATGACGTTCGACTTGTCTGTCGTTGGATCAACCTTCGTTCCGAGGCAGTCCGCTCTTGTTACGGCGTCCATGAACTATGTGTGAAGAGAAGCGGTTCTTCTCTCCTGCTCCGGCACGACTCTACTCGCCGAGACCGAGCTGCCACTTGGGTGGCTTTGTTCTTCCAGACATGGGAAAGTAGGTCATTTTGAATGGATTGTATGCTGTGATTTCGTGCGACAGTCTTGGGTTTGGTCTGTCAGAGTGCACCAGTGCAACGATGGTAATCCCATGTCGTCTCCGGCAACTTAGTAGTCGAAGTAGTGTTTGGGCACAATAACTTCTCAAGAGCAATCCCAGCTCTTTTGCCTAGGAAACCGTTGCATCACTCTCAGTTATGCCAAAAGAAACACCCCCAAGACCTCGCTAACCAAGACAGAGATGGTACTCTTCCACTGTACCTTCGTATCTCTAAAGGCACGATCTCCCTACACGTTCGCCATGCACCCAGATGATTACCGACTAGGTAACGAAAGGAGACTATTCCGAGAGTGCGTAACCTCCTTCGCCAACACTGAAATGACATAGACTAAAGTTATACCCATCTACAGACGAATCGTTGACGACGGCTATGCACACTACCTCTCCGTATTCAGAGATGAGAGAACCCGTGCTCTGCGTTTGCAAGCTACAGTGTGCGAAGGCGAGTTGAGAAAGTGCCCGGTATGGACCGCTTTTGGTAAGGCAACCCATCTCTTTTGTCCGATGAGTAAGTGCTGGCAGCTAACTCCTTCAAAGTCACATATCAGTCGGAATCCGTAGACTGGCTTGTACACAAAGACAGATACCGAGTATGGATCATGGATATCCATCTCTACGTCTTTTGCGATTCGTATCAAGAGGATCACCAGCGCAGGCAATATGGTGCATTCGAGATCCATTTCTTGGAACGTGAGGGTAATTACTTATGTTTCCTTGTTGTTCTCTCCCTCCCCTCTCAACTACAATCTTAGTGGGAGAAGGTTAAATGAGAACTAACCCTTCTCCAAAATAGCGGTCTATCGCTTTGAAGATACCTTCTACCCAGCACCCTCATCACCGGGCTCTTCGATCTCGGGTTCCGAGCCAGCGCATTGAAACAAACATATAATATTTGTCTTGCCACTCTTCGTTCCTATGTCGATCACGAACTTTGTACCGAATTTTCTTCTTCTGTTTTCAGTTCCTGGCGTATACCCATCCATAGTTTGGTCATTTCCACGATGAGCAGGTTGATCAAGGCATAGTTGAGCGATAGCACTTAGCCATTTAACTCGGCTCGAGAGCGCATATGAAGGATGATGCACTGAACCCTCTCTACCCACACGTACTTTCATGGCATGCATGCATCCACAAGATCTTAGTCAATAATTACAATTCTACTTGATTTGAAACCCCATATAAAGAGCGTGACCGCACGTGCATTCACTACTACCTACCCTCCCCTCCCTCTCTAAACCTCCGGCAAGGTTTGAATTTGGCACCCGCTTAGAGACGCCCTCGCTTGCCTTGGAACCCCACCCCCCCGGGGGGGGGCCAGACAGTCCTTCTTGCTTCGTACCCTACCAAAACACCCTACTATGTTAACAAAGGACCTCTGTATGTTCATGGGCATTTCCCTTCATGCGCATCGTCTCTCGAAAGCTTCGAGATCTGCAGGGCTCGTTCAAAAACTTAGGGTTGACACTCTTTACAATAGGGAAAAATACACTTCTGTTATCCTATGTATAAAATCACTCGTAGATTTTGTGGTTTTACTACTACCCACTTGATTTGAGCGCACCTTTTTTTCATGGCACCTAGAGGTGTATTGACCGTTCGCATTACGACGGAAAGGCAAGGTTCATTCGAAATGGCATAAAAATCAAAACTCCATTTTATCATACATAAGTAGGCGACCATACCCATCTCTCGCACTAGTGCGATTAAGCAAAACCGTCCGTCGCGCCATGTCTTGTGTTCCCCTAAGGCCGTGACCCCCCCATAGTTGCTTCCCCACCTGTACATACAAGAGCAGGCATGCGACATTATCATGCAGGGATTAATACGTTAGAAGATTCCTTCATGCCTTTCCCGCCCGTCGAATGCAGGAAGATCTTTTGAAAAAAAAGTAACCGACCCCTCGCTTGCTATGCAGGAAACAAATCGCCTGTAACAAAGAAAGAACGCCAGAGTTGTTAATTCAATAGTTATATAACAATGAATAGCTTCTATCGACATGAGTATTGTCGATGAAATAGAGTAAATTTGGGCGGTTTTTGGTTGACGCGGCTTTGTTCGTTATTTTGATCATTAAGGATCAAAAGAAACTTGCTTGAAGTTCTCAAATACGTGATGCAAGAGCGGCAAATCGTTCCGCAATCTAGGCACGATTAGCTATGGGTTTGAGAAGAAGTTGGAGTAACTCACCTCAGGAGAGGACTTCAAGTATGGCGATTCAAAGAACATGTACTTCTGATTTTTCACGAGCTCGATCAGGGTGATGATTAGTCCCCAAGGCTGTGGCCACTGCCCGATCATTCTCTCAAACAAGATTCTAGTTATCTGTTGCTGAATGTCAAGCTCTTCTTGATCATTTTGATCAGTTCCGAATATTTCCAACAAAGCCTGACTGAAATAATGTGTCTGGGCGTTGGGATACCGTAGCTGGTTGACAATGGTACTTAGGAAGTAATAACGTGCTTCAGGATGAAGCTCGTGAACCAGCATGGAGAGGAGTGCTGCATCAGGCGAAGCTTGTACATAAGTTGGACCTCCTTTTGCTCCAGCCCTATCAATTGCGTGCGAGCCTATGAAAAGGACAATGGCATTCACCAATTCCAGATCAACATTCACAGGCACGAATCCTGAGCCAGTCACGCGTCCCTTTTGGCGCTGAACAGCATGAGCTATATGAGCAACTGCATCCTCAGAAGGCCCGTTTTGAAGAGTCTGTTCAAGGAGTTCAAGCAGGCCAGCTTCTTTGAGAGGAGTCTCAACATCGAAGGTGTTCTCTGGGGACTCGCGAATTTCCTCGATTCGATCAACCTTAAGTCCTGGTTGTAGCGGGTCAGGAATCTGGCCAAATGGTGCTGGATTGGCGTTCAGCATCAGATTATGGAGCTGAACACAATGTGCTGGAATGTTGGCACAGAGTCTTGAGTGATTTGCAGCAAGGAATTCGGGGAAGTCATGTTGCAACACAACCAATAGCTTTAGAACTGCTCGATAGATCTCCTTGGTAGCCAGAGAGATATGAAGTGGCTTCAAGAGCTCTGCAACGTAAGACAGCAGGATATCCATAATCTCGACAAATGCTACCCAGCCTTCATTGTTTGGAAGACGCAGTAGGGTTGGCATAAAGTCTCGGTGAGCGATCAGCGTCATCCAACTGAAAGTAAATCCAGCGAAGTACGATGGTCGAAGATCCACAAAGATCTTTGCAAAAACATGTGTAATTTGCTTGCGTTCCAAAACGGTGATGTCCTCGGCAAAGGCATTGAATTCTGTCAGCGTCGAGGAAAGAAGGCGGCAGAAAACTCTTTGGTTGAAGTGTTCACCACGTGTAACATGGTGGTGATTCAGTACGAGGACCACGACTGACAAAATCAAGTGAAGGAAGGCAGCCTTATCACCCTTAACCTCCCCATCTGTGCTGCGTCCCTTCACAAGCAAGGATATAAGCTTGGCTAGAGCATCGGTCGTGCTGTAGGCATCGTTGATGTTTACGGCATCGTTGCTGCGACCGTAATCATCAAACCTATCAACCGCCGTGTCAATGCATAGGCGCAAAAACAAGCACAAGTCGTCCCTGCTGTTGATCGTTTGTCTATTGTACAATTCCTGAATGAAGTGTGAAATAGAATTAGCAGTAGCGTTTGGATTGTTGTACAATGCAACCCATTCTTCGAATCGATAATCCATCTCATCGTGTCTAAACACAACTCGGTCGGTACTTGGGAGACTATTCGTTGCGGCAGGCTGAGAGGAGGCCGTGAGTCTCTCTTTGAATGCTCTTCCTGCTTCCAAAGAGGGATCCTCTTGAACCCATTGCCAAGCATATTCCAAACTTCTTGCGAAGTTACTGTAGAGCGCCATAGGACGATCGACAAAAAGCACACTTTCTAGAAGAGATGTGAGGAACTCCAGGGAACCTTCCTTCCGATGTAATAGGGCTTTTGAGGTGACCAAGTCCACCCGAGACCATTCCAGCAAATCGGCGGTGACCAGTGCATTCACCAATGGAACATTCAACAAAGCCTCATCAGCATGTCCAATAATACTAGTGACTCTGGCCATTGCTCGACCTGGAATGCGGCAGATATTCTTCAATGAATGGACCAAACTTTCGATCAGCAGATTGTCGTCGGTGCCGCCAAGGAGAACGGTACACATTTGCTCGGCGGTGAAAATTGAGAACTCGTCCGAGGTTTGCATGGTTCTGATGATCATGCTGTACAAAGCATCCAGGATGTCGAGGATTGGATGTGGGCGTGGCAAGTCAGCGAAATGCTGTTCTGGCGCTTCTGCGACAACAGTTTGCAAGTCCATGATGAGCTTCGTAACACGCTCTACCAAACCCCTTGGGTCAACTGGCATAGCAGCCGGAAGTCTTCCATTTGGAATGGCGGCATTAGGTTGACCGTAAGCGGGCTGTTGACTGTTAAGGTGAGGAATTGGCATTGCTGGTGGCTCCGCTGGTGTGGGAAGACTTGGCACCGACGGGTATTGCTCCTGAAGCAACTCGTTCGCAATTGATCTCGTTGCGTCGGAAGAGTTGGCTGCGTGGGTAGTACCACTGAGAGATGGTGGTGCGCGTGGCTGGCGGGAAAACTCATCGTAAATTGCAAGCTGCTCTTGATTCAGGCCGCTCAATGATGGTTGGAGCTTGTATGGGTTTGGTATAGTCCACGCCCATCGACTAAGCTGAGGATCAATGTAAGGCTCGTCACTTGGTCGAGTCATTCTGTGGTTCCGTCGTTGCTGAAGCTCGTGCTCGATCATCTCCTCAATTTCTGGTACAGCACGCTCTTCGGCCTTCTTCTCAACTTGGCTGCAAGCTAAGTCAAGGTTTGCGTTGACTGCCATGACAACCGTGCCTTCTGGAAGCCCCTGAGGTAAATCAACCGAAAGAGAACGGATATAATTGGTCATTGCTGACCGCAACGGCTCCTTAGAAGTAACGAGGGCAAGACTACCAGCTGTCTTTTTGACCATATTAATAGCAGCAGAACGAACTCTGGCCTCGCTTGGCTCTGTAGCAAAGTCCTTGTGGATCATCTGGGCAGTGGAAATGGCCGCGATCGTAACTGAGCGCTCAACGACTGGCGAGATGATCTCATGTACTGCACGAGTAATTGCCGTTCTCATGATTTCCATCAAGCGAGCCTGGTTGACCAGCTCATTTGGAGGAGGATAAACGAGTAAAGGACCTAGATCTGGAATAGAGGAAGTAATCTCCTGAGGTGAGAATCTGCCATTAGTAACTCCACCGCCCATACCATTGAGTGACAAGTTTTCAAATCTATCCATTGGTTCGGGCATATGCTCAACGGGTTCTTCCACAGGTGGAACTCGTGTCATAATGTCTGAGGAGGGTTCAATGCTCTTGTGATCCAGGTTCAGTCCTTTGCATAAAACTTCTATCTCAAACTTCAGGTTAAGTTTAAGCTCGGCGTGGTGGTAAAGCTCGATAAGTAGATGTATGATATCCATAAGCCAAGGGTTCGGTGGTTTGAAAACTGTCGAATGTTCTCCCTGGATGAGAACCTTGCAGACAAACGGAATGACAACGATAAGTCGCTGAGTGTCAAAGGCTTCGAGGAGGAGTTGCTTGAAAGCGATATTCCTATGCTTGATAGGTTTATCCCTCGCCAAGGTCAAGGATCCCAGCCATCCCCCAAGATTCTTGAGATGAGTTCGCTCCACAGAAGATTGCATAGTGCTTTCGGCGTTGAGCATTCGAATAACACTCACGTAAGTCTCTCGAAGCACTTCAGACCACAAGGCCTTATTGCCAAAGAGTTTGACAAGATCAAGGTATAACTCATGGTAGTTTGGTTGCATTTTAGCACGCTCCTCAACCAAATGACCTGCAAACCACTGCTGATGCTTGTCGTCGATAACATCCTTGAGCTCCTTGAATTTTGCCTCGAGATTGCGCTCTGTAATATTGTTCAAGACGAACAAAACTTTCTCCTGTGTATCGTCACTGGGCTCTTCGTAGATATTGCTGAGAGGAGAGAGCTCAACATTAAGTGCAGAGAAGGGTGGGGCACTGGGTTCTGGTACAAGCATATCCTCGAGGGCACCATTTGCAATAGTTCCCCCATTCGCCATGTCACTGTGAGGTGGGCCACCACCAAGTCCATTATGAGCCAGCTCCTCTTGCTCATTACGCACAACCTCTTCGGCTTTGTTCCATGCTTCAGTTCCTTGCAAGCCAGGAATGAGCAGCAATTGCTTGCAAAAAGCAGGCCATTCTCTCAGTCTGGAGAAAAGTTGCATCAAAGCCTGCAGGCCAAATTTGTACATTGATTCATCAGGGGTGTGATCTCGTACAGCTTCGAGGATCATGCCGAGGCCGATTTCAAGCGGGATGGAATCGATGAGCTTGTGCGATATGATGCCCCCAAATAGAACTGCGGTTGTAGCTAGAGCCTCCAATGGGTAAGTTCCGTAGAGATTGTATTCATCGAAGAGGCCATGAATCATGCAAGCAAATACATCCTGGTCCGGAGGATTGCGAGAATGTTTATACCCATCCAGTGCTTCAACGACACTCCGAACTTGCAGGTCGTCGCTATACATTCTCTTGTAGTGCTCCTCCATTTTGTCATTTGCTTCTTGCGGCAGAGAATTTCGGTCTTTGCCATTGGCATCAATGATGTCGTCGTATCCCTCTCCATAGTTGATCAATCGAGGGTATGCAGTAATACATGCCCGTTGAACGTTGATCAGGTCTTTGAGAGGCTTCTTAGGAAGTAAGCTTTCAAGGATGTTCAGCAATGCAGATATGGTCTTGACGGGAAGCATGACACTGTAAAGTTGTTCTGGCATGCCTGGTTGTCGGCGCTGGAACTCAAGCTCGTGCTTGGCTTTGATCGTCAAAAAAGTCAATAGTGCCTGCGTAAGATCATGAGGTCTTGCTGAATTGATTTCTGCCCACTGTTCGAGATCGAGGCAGCCCCGAGCATGCGCCAATGCAGCAAGATCCAGTCCAAAGCCGTTGAGCATAGTCATAAGTTCGTTGAGCCAGCCATGTCTGACAGCGTGGTCCAAGATGGTTGGAAGCTCTAGAGGTGCTTTGGCATGAGCTTCAATAAGATTCTGTACAACCCAAATCTTGTCCTTGCGCCACAACCCTTCCAGCACGAAATCGTAGTTCGGGTCCACCTTGAATAGGAATCGATCGAAGAGGTTGTTTACAGTATCCTTTGCCAGTTCGGGCCAAGGTTTGGGAACCCCAAATGCGGAAACCAGAAATATATCTAAGTTGGGAACGACAACTTCTTGAAAGAGTCTCTTCGCCTCCACGGAATCAGAAGCAGTCGTCGACTGCAAGGCAACATGGAACATTGCTGATAGAGCAACAACTGACACTAAAGGATGTCGCATGCACTCAGCGGCCCGGTCCTGGACTGCACGAGTGGCCCCATCAAATTCCTCTACTGTGAATGATGGAACAAAACCCGGAATAGTAGTAGCATCAAGCTGATCTGGCCTGAGGGATGTAAATGCGCTGATGAAGGACAGCTGAGTTTCCGAATTGTGCCATTGCCCACCCCAAAGCTGCTGGATATCGAAGGATCCGTCAAGCGCGAGTGGCTTCAGGGCTTCGTATAGTTTCAGGAATTGCTCGCGGGTGATCCTCAATGATTGCTTATCGAAGTGAGAGATTACTTGCTGCCAATTGAAGTCTCGTGCAACCTCTTTTTGAAGGCTGCTGACCAAAATGCTTGGAGAAAATTGGACAGTGCGGCTGATTACCGTGTACAGGAGTGCCTCTGCAACCTGTTCCTCGTCGAGTCTGATGTTTCCCATCTTTCGAAGATATCCTCTGCATGTCTCCTCATCAGACGTAACTCCTGAGCCGACTGTTTTAACCCCCAGTGCCAAAGCGTTCCCACTGTTTAATGTTTCAGTTAGGTGGAGTGCTGCGAGGACTTCCGTGGGAGGGGCCTCTTGGCCCATCTTTCGATAGCGGAAGTTAATGGTGAGGGCAAGATGTTGCTTTGCTGTATCATCAAAGTTGGGAGGATGTTCTTGGATGAGACGATCGACAATTGTGGCCAGGAATATAGGATCTAGGTCTTCGTGCTCAGCACTGCTTGGAACTGTACCAGCAAGAACTTCTAGGAACAGGCTGTAATTCGTGGATAGTATAGCATCCGCTGTGAAACGTTAGATGGAATGAGCATGGCTATTTTCCCGGACTTACCCTTTGTTTTCAGATCCGACCTTGATCCAGTCTTAAATGCCAAAGCTAGTATTGTCTTCTCGAGCGCATCTAGCTTGAAATGTTCCATGAAGGTGGATAGATCGAAATCACGAAAGATATCCTCATTGGCTGTCTCTATCGATTCTGCGATTTTCCCAGCTTGTTCGATATCGTGGGATACTTTCTTCACTTCATTGACAAGTATTTGATAGTTTCCCTGGTTGGCTACCGCTCGATTGAGACCCGGGAAGATATGCGGAGCATTGCCAACCACAAGACGGCTGAAGTACTTTTGGAATACTTCCATACCGTGTTCATCGACCAGCTACGCAAAGAAGCTATCAGTGATTGCGCTGTGATAAGCTTTTAGAAGGAAACATTGCGACTTACTTTCCTGATCTGCTCAGCTTGTTGGTCCCACTTTGTGCGATCTTTATCTTCCTTGATAGTACTGAGGAGCAGATAGACCTGCGCAACAACGATCTTATTTAGAGAATTTGCGCCGGTGGGACTGCTGGTACTAGGGCTTGCGCTGGCACTGAAGGCGCTGTGCTGAGATCCGTGGGGCGAGTGACTGATTCCTGTGGTCTGGACTTTGTGTGAAGTTGTCCCTCTAGAGACGACCATCGAAGATGATTGTGTTCAGGCGCAGACCTACTCGCGAGGAGCGGCCTCTCTATAACAGAATGGCTGAGCTATTCAGGAGGTGCAGGTACGGACATCTGCGGCGCGTGCAATAAAGGATAGGTTGAAGTGGTTGTGGTGAGGTGGAGATGCAGTTGATTCAAACCTCGTGAACTCAGATGGTATTCGGCTGTCGAGCTTGAGCCGCACTAAAGATGTTCCGAATCTAAAGCTGAGGCGCCTCAGGCAGCTACTGTTCTCAGGTACCGGATGAGTCAGCTTATAATAACTCGTAGTCGAACAGAAACTGTTCGTCTGCTGTTGGGCTTATTGGAGAAATATTTCAATTTGTTTACGAAATTCTGAGCGACTTGTCTGTCGTTACGAGGTTTCCCTCGCGCTCGGCAGGTGTATCAGTCGTATTGAGCGGAAAGCATCTTATTACCAGCGAGTTCCAGCAAGTAATCGCCTGAGATCTGGCGATGCCTGCGATCTGTTCTCTTTCAAAGATCGAAAGCAGATCAGTGGATGTGTGATGCTTAATCAGCAGGTTTTGTATGTTAATCCTGCCCAACACCACTATTACGCAGAAAGAACCAGTTCTGCACAAGGTTGACTCCTGTAAAAGAGAAGATGGATCACCGAGGTTTTAATGATGTGGCTAGGGATAAGCTGATAAGATTGCTGTCAGAATAGCTCAAATGATCGACTGACATCATTCTAATAATTAAAGACACACGTACCACCAATATTACCTGGATTTAATAGGAAGGTTAGAAGTATCGACAATATTTAAGTATTCGAAGACACTCTGAGTGAGGTTGGCACTTTGATGTACTGTACCTCGCCCAACGAGACTAGAACAGTATCACGTGTTTACCCCGGGCTCAGCCGTAGTTTCTATAGCAACCCCGAACTCGCCTTTGTCAATAATAGAGGAGGTTGGGCATCTGGGATTAGCAGCTCCAAGGGAACCCTGGACATCGATACTAGCCATCTACATTCTTGATCGTTCTTAATTTACCCCAACTTGCTTTTGATCTCTGATTGAGTCTTCATTCCTGTCGAACGAAGGCAGTCAATCATTCTCCCAGAAGAGTCTGGGTTAATTAATACCACTGATAGACTCCATTTACGATCAGGCTTCACGATGCCTGGCACAATATCAGATGGCCCTTCTGTATCAATGAGCTTTGCCAACAATTTCTGGGGGAAGGATGATGCTGGAGTTGAGCCATTGCTCACGCGCATGCACAATGCGAAGCAGACTTGCGATGAGTTGAAGAGCTTCTATAGTGGTATGTTCTTATCTCTATCGACCAAGTACTCAGCTATATTAACATTCTCGTAGCTCGCTCGGCCATCGAAGAAGACTACGCACGCAAACTGCTACAGCTCTCACGCAAACCACTTGGATCCCAAGAAGCCGGAACACTTCGGGCCTCACTGGATGTGATGCGTGGGGAAGTCGAGCAGATGGGCAAGGCACACCAGAATATCGCGGGACAGATGAAAACTGAACTTGAAGAGCCGCTGGCGGCTTTCGCCGGAGCCATGAAGGAACGACGAAAGATTGTTCAAGGTGGAATCGAGAAGTTATTGAAGGTCAAGGTACAACAAACACAGCAAGTTAATAAGGTAAGACAAGATATGCTACGTCGACTTGCATCTAGCTAATGATACTGCAGACTCGAGACCGCTACGAGCAAGAATGTTTAAAGATTAAGGGCTACCTAGCACAAGGTCATATGGTCATGGGACAGGAGGAGAGGAAGAACAAGGCCAAGCTGGAAAAGACTCAAATAAACCTTGCCACTTCCAATACAGAATACGAGACCGCAGTCAAGGTACTTGAAGAAACCACAGGGCGATGGAATCGGGACTGGAAAGCTGCCGCAGACAAATTCCAGGATCTCGAAGAGGAGAGACTGGATTTTACGAAAAGCAGTTTATGGACCTTCGCCAATATCGCATCCACGGTCTGCGTCAGCGATGATGCTTCCTGTGAAAAGGTGCGACTATCCTTGGAGAAATGCGAAGTTGAGAAAGACATATTCTCCTTCATCAAGGACCAAGGAACTGGTCAAGAGATTCCAGATCCACCAAAGTATATCAACTTCTGTAGAGGCGACGTCAGCGATACTGAATCTCAAGCCTCGGAAGACGATAGCTATTCCGTTGCTCAATTTCAAAGAACAATCAATCCAGCCTACAGAAGCTCTTCTCCACAACCATCAACATACGAATCTCATCATGATCCAAAGTCTCAACTGGTACGAGATCTGGGTCATAGACCGGACACACCTCCAAGCCGCGAGACTACTTTGACCCCTCAGAAAGCCGCAGCTGAGAAGTCAAGACCACCTCCGGTTGACTACCAGCAGCCGCAGCAGCAGCAACCACGTCGACTTTCATACGAGCAATCTCAACGTGGCCCGTTGGCAGCTGTTCCGCATGATCCATATCCTATGGATGGCATGACAATGTTATGTCGCACCGGCCCGCCTTCAGAACGAAGCTCAGCTCATAGTCCTGCTAGACCTTCCAGCCGTGACTCTCAAAGTGATTACTCCAATCCAACATCTCTTTCCAGTCAAGAGCCACCAAGTGGCAAGGCATCCCCAATGAAGCAAAACGTAGCTCCACCGGTTGAGAAGCAAGTAATGAAGAAAAAGAGCGGGTTCTTCCAAAGCCATAGCCCTTTCAGAAGAAAGAGTATCAGAGAGAAGGACACTTCAGCTACCATGACTCCATCGAGCCGAAACACTTGGTCTACGAGCCGCCCAGCTCAAAACCCGCAGTCTCAGAGCGCATCTTCTCGACGACCTCAGATGTATGCTCAGGACTCTCAAAACAACATGATGCTCAGTGATAGGCCTAGTGGAAGTCCAGAACCGATCGATCCTCGAGCAAACCTCCAACTAAATATTGGTAACAATGTATTTGACGTTGCGACTCCAGACAGGAAGTTGAAGAATCAAAACAACTCCAACCAAGAGCAAGAAGACCTCGATCCAATCGCACAAGCTCTAGCTGAGCTTAATGATGTAACGAAGGCTTCCTCTACCCGTGTTTCGGCCGACAATTACCACGGTATTCCTACTCCTGCACCAGGCGCCACTCCTAACTCGAGGTCTGGTCCCGCTCCTATGGCAAATGGAGCGTTAGTGGCAGGACTTCGTGGTACACCTCCTCCATCGTATGATCAGCCAGTCTCAAGACTTGGTGCACCTCAGCCAGCATTCACTTCCAAGGCTATGCAACAAACTCGCCAGAAGTATGTTGACCAGACTCAGAATATGTTCAGTCAACAGGGACGACCAGAGTCGAGAGGATTTGGCTCCAGTACGCAATCTCGCCCTGGTACTCGAGGCAGTGATATGCCCAGAGCCACTTCACCAGCTCCACCACGCAGTGTATCTCCGCGTCCAGGAATGCAAGATCCCAGACAAGGTTATCGGTCAGCTTCTCCAAACCCATATGCCAATAGCCCGCGTCGTCCTCCATCTCAAGCACAAACCCGAGGTGGTTCAGATCAAGGCTACTATCGCCACAACTCTACAGGCGACATAACTCGCGCTGTTTCGCCAGCTCCTTATCGCGATGACCGTCCAAGTAGCGGTCAAAATGACATGTCTATGCAACTCGCCCAGCCATCTGACGGATGGGGATCTCAAAGTAGCCGTGGAGGTGGAAGAAGACAAGGTTCTGGATCCCGCCCTATGAGCAGCTACTACGGCAATGGACAGATTACACCAGCTTCACGACAAAGAAGCAAAAGTGTTGCGGATGTAAGACAATTTACAAGAGATGGACGCCCAATTCTTCATTTTGGTAAGTGAACCAGGCATTTGTTTAAGTGCGATGCTAACCCAGTCCTAGCTCGCGCAATGTACATGTATCAAGCTGCCATTCCCGAAGAATTGAGCTTCGCTAAAGGAGATATCCTCGCGGTACTCAGACTACAAGATGATGGATGGTGGGAGGCAGAGGTAGCAGGAAAGAATGGAAGACCAGGTCTAGTGCCAAGCAATTATCTTCAAAACTGCTAATTATTTTTTTGTTGGACTTTCGAGCGTAGGGTTTACGTCTATACTCACATGTTTATGTCTTTTCTGTCGAGCTTTAGGATGGGTCTGGAATTTGCAGCGTATTTTGAATTTTGTTTGTACACTGTATAAGACATGGTTCATCTGAGATCAATGATTTTACGTTTTACATTAAACTCCTACTTTCACAAGTAAAGCTCCTACTTTGACAAGGCGAGAGATTTAATAAATGACGTTCTGATGAAGTCGCGGTTGAGGACGGAGAGCACCAGTATTCTTGGAGAGAAACAGTCAGATATTAATTATCTACCAGATATCTACATAGACATTTAGAGCTATGTTTCTGGCATCTAACAAATACGCTGGCATGGACGATTTTTCAGCCGAATTGCATTATCATCAGCCTTGTTCACATGTAACCGAGAGTGACGACATCTAGGTCGCCAAAATATCTGGGGAAATTTGGGAGCTCCCTCTTCCTCAACAACAGGAAAGCGGCAGACTCCACATTCTGACAACAACCCTTTTGCACCGGCGCATGCCGAAGTTTCAACCCTAGAGACATGGTGAGATCTTGTGGAACCAAATCGGACGAGAACTATGAAGCTGATGCTTATATGTCGATCCCAGGAATACATCAAGAAGCCTTATCATGTAGCGACCTCCAAGCCGGCGCGTCAGACGTATCTGAACACGGCGCTGTTTCTGATCACATCGACAATCCTGCTCGGACTTGCTAGTGTTGCCTATGTGCTCTTCTACTTCCAATATGTCCCCCAGACCAGCCTTGAGCGGGTCATACACTTGCAATATGGGTTCGTCGAGTTCCTACCTCTCGCCCTTGCTCCGACGTTCAAGGCCTTGAATAATTGCTGATGATGGAGCTAGGGACGGTCCACATCCTTACGGCATTGCGAACCTAGGAACCTCACTCATCTCCCAGCAAGCTTACGATATCTCTCTCTCCCTCTCCCTCCCACGTTCTCCGCCAAACCTCAAACAGGGCAACTTCATGCTGTCGCTATCCCTTCTCTCCCCTTCCTATAAACCGCCCACCACGATCCCAGGCCCGCCAACGACCCTCGAGCCTGGCCCCTCATCCAGCGTCGCTCCCTCCGATATACTGCACATCTCCCGCCGACCCGCCATCTTACGGTACGAAAGCGCCCTCGTCTCGTACAGCTCCCGCCTCGCGGCTCTACCTCTATACATCCTCGGCCTTCGGCGCGAGGCCGAGACGCTCACGATCCCTATGGCGGAGAGCACCGAGTTCAGTCGGGGCTGGAAGAACGTGCCAAGCTTCGCACTTCTGGAACTACAGGCCGGGCAAGAAGTGCAGGTGTACGACGTGCGCGTGCACTTCGTAGCGCGCTTTGGAGGCATGCGTTGGCTGATGTACAACCATCGCATCCTGTCCTTCATCACCTTCACGACGATGTTCTGGCTCTCGGAAGTGCTGTTCACGGCGCTGGGTTGGCTGGCGTTGCGCGCCATGTTTAGTGGCACGTCGGAGGGAGGGAAGAAGAAAAAGATCAAGCAGGAGGGCGAGGGGACGGACACAACGGAGACGATCAAGAAGGAAGAGGAGACGGATGAGCCGGAGTTGTCGGATACACCTAGGAATTTCCCAACCTATGGGCGTCAGCAGCCGCTGAGGTTTGTACCTAAGATCAAGCAGGAGGATGAGCAGACGGGCACGGGCAGTGAAGAGTACGTCCTTGACGAGACGCAGATCCAGCCGCTTGTTGCGGATGAGGAGGATAACGTCGACTATGACGATTTTGAGGCGGGCGGCTTTAGGGACTCGGGGGTTGGGACTAGCTATAGTGATGCCGGGGCGGCGGGTGGGAGGGGATTGAATAGGAGGAAGAGTCGAGGGGGCAGGAGTTGAAGCTCTCTGGGGTTTGGAAAGTTTGTGATATGAAGTGGAGTAAGTGGTTTTGATACCCTAACTGTATGAATAATGAATCTCAGGGGATGTTCCAGTTGCGGTAGGGAGGATAAATATGGATATCTTGGAGTCACGGCCATACGTTGTAATTGAAGGAATAGACCCAAGTTCTTTCTCTACTTTGTAGAGATTTAAGTCGTGCTATTATCTTACATGTCAGGCTCCACCATTTAATCCTCGTCATCAGAGTCTGCGAACATATCTACAGCTCTCGGCCGCCGCCTCGGCTGACCAGGAAGAGGCAATGCCTGTTTGACTGGTGGTGTCGCAGAGTCTTTGATCTCTTCCTGTGGTGCCGGGGCCGGTGGTTCAGAAGGAACTTGTTGGTCCTCAACCATAGGCTCACCAACAACATCTTCCTCCATGGGGTCACCATCCACATCATCGTCGTCTTCCATAGGAACGCCATCGACATCCTCATCTTCATCCATGGGCTCACCATCCACATCCTCATCTTCCTCGACAACTGGCGTAGACTTTTCTGATTCTGGAACCACTTCAACAGCCTTCCACTTCCCACGACCTTTCTCCTTCTCAGCTTCCTCTTTCTTCTTGAGTTCTGCCTCCTCATCACTCTTCAGCAATGGTGGCTCATTGAACATCTTGACGAAATGCTCCTGGCTCTCTTGTGGAAACACGCACCATCCTTCCCAAAGACTGAGCATATTGCCTACACTTCGCTTCCATTTCTCTGCTCGTAGTCGACCCCAGTCCATCCGTTTTTCCATGCGGCCGAGCCGCTCAAAGACATGCCGTTGCTTGAGTGCTGTTTCGAAGAGTTGACGATAGCGCCACGCGTGTCGCACACCTGACGTAGAGGATGATGAGAGGATATCGGAGATTATGTAGATACCGATGAGACACGCAGAGCTAGTGTCTGTTTCTTGTTGTTCTTCATCTGGGCGATCGTCTCCACTGTTGTCCTTCTCTTTCTCCTTTCGACGATCCGGGTTGGCGGAGGTATAGGCGAAGGGCTTTTCGATATTGGAAACGATGGCTTGGACGACTTCATCTGCTCCTCGTCCAGCATGTGAAATGGCAAACGCTGTTACACGTGCCACATCTCCTTTGCGTAGCTTTCCTGTACTCGTAGGCAAACGTGATAATAGATGCGTCAACTTTGCCTTCTCGAGCGGATTCAGATAGACTTTCCCGTCATCAGCAATACTACTCGGATCTGGCGGTCCTCCACTGTGATGATGTCTCCGAGCACCCTCGTCTCCGGAGTCTTCGTCGTCTGACGAGTTATATTCTGAATCAGAGACAAACTCATCTAGTTGTGTGGTATACTCGTATGGTAGCGGCATATCTGGAGCCTTCCAAGCTGAACTACCTTCAAACAGAGGTAGATACTTCCCCTGCCCTCGACGAGTCTGAGTGCCAGTCAGTACCTCCCATAACCGCCATCGATACCAAACACCGCCAAGACTCCTTGGATTCCAAAGCCATGCCCATTTCTCCTCCTTCTGCACATCTGGTCTGCTCATGAGAAGTGCTTCGAACTCGGGCCCGTGAGTGAGCAGTGATTCGATGACCTTGTGAATGAGCTTAAGCTCCTTGATGTCCTGTGGTGGCTGAACAGGAACATGCAAAATAGGTCCACGACTACCTTGACCTGGGCCACTCGGCGCATAAGACGTGGGAGGTGCAAAACCACGTTGATGCGTCGGTGGGGCATGTCCTCTCCCAGCTGGTGCCGCAGGAACAGGTTTTGCCCCAAATGGTTGTGAAGCACTTGAACTCCCAACAGATGCTACCGGAGCCCCAGCAGAAATTGCAGCAGAAGAAAGATGACGGTGCAGCGACAGATAATATCCATAGCCAAGGTACTTGTTCTGCAAACTGTTTACCGCAGCGTCAATATCGTTCGCCGCAGTGTCACTGACCAAAGTAACAATTGCAGACAAGGATTTCCGCTCTGAGAAGGTACCTGGCCCCGATGGAGGAAGGATTCGAACAGCATCTACTTTCAGGCTAGCAGGCAGAAGAGCTTTGATCACGGCTGGCGATGTAGTAGGGGGTAGTGAAGCCAGACGCAACGTCGGCTTCGCAACAGCTTTATCCTCCGCCCTATCTAGCTTCTCATCCTCGTCATCTGAAGTCTTCAAAGATTTGAAAGGTGGTGAAGGTCGGTCGTAATCGTCAAAGGCCAACAACCCTCTATCATCCCTCCTGCGCTCGTGCTGAAATGTCTCATGCGATCTCTTCTTCGATAGACTCATAGGCGGCGGTCCCAAACTACCAGGCCCACTCATCGGCGCTCCTCTGCCACCTCCAAAGCCTCCTCTCCCACCACCAGGACCCGTCGGCAAGGAAGACGACGAAGTAAAATGACGTTTCGGAGGCCCAGAGAATCCCGCATTGCCAAACCTGCCATTGTCCTGGGCGCCGTAACCATTGCCGCCGCCGCTGGGGACATCTTCATCGTCGAAAGATTTTACAAAGTCCTCGAGGACCGCAGCGGTCTCTGCTTCTTCGCGCAGGCGTTTAGCTTCGGCTTCGGCCTTTTGGCGTTCGAATAGCGATTTCTTGGTCGGGGCCTGCAGCTTATGATCCACCTCGGGGAACTCCTTCATCTTTTTCTCTTTCTTATTCTCCATCGTGATTGCGGAATGAGCGAGCTCAGTTGCGCGCCTTCGTTATCGTGGTTGAAGCATTGGAATTGGGCGTCGTTGGCTTGGAGAGGTGGACCGACCTCGAAGTTCTGGAGCCTTGTCGCGAAAGAAGGTCTGCATGTCAATCGGCCGTCTAGGGCCAAAGATGCTGGTCCGGACCTCCACCTCTACAATCACACCACACGCGACCCCACCCTTAGTTGTTTTTCACAACTAAAACTCAACCGTCAGGTAGGTGAATAGATACAGAGTGAGCAGTTCAAGTGAACTCTTCCTTCAGGTTTTATACATACGTTCCTTCTTTCTGTTACCTCAATCTCCTCGTTATCCATCTCAATGGCTTCCAATCCACCACCGTCCTCCGTCTTGATCGTAGGATCAGGCGTGTTTGGACTCAGCACAGCATATTCACTTGCACAATCTACGCGCTATAGCTCCACCAAGATTACGGTAGTAGACCGATCACCATTTCCGTCCGCAGACGGATCCAGCATCGATACATCACGAATCATCCGCGCCGACTACAGCGACGCGGCATACGCTGGATTGGCAGCAGCGGCACAAGAGGAATGGCGCAAGCTGGGTCCCAAGGACCTTGGAGGGAGCGGACGCTACTCGGAGAGTGGATTGGCTTTGGTGGCTAACGAGGGGGAGCATGGAGAGGAGTATGTGCGCCATAGTTTTGAGAATGTCAAGACCCTCATGGCGCAGAGTGGAGACCGTGATGGCTTGGAGGAATTGAAGGGCAGCGAGGCCATCAAGCGGTTTGTGTCAACTGGCGGCTGTACTGGGACATGGGGTTATGTGAATAAGAGGAGTGGGTGGGCGAATGCGGAAGAAGCCATGAAATGGCTACGACAGAAAGTTGAAGAGACAGGCCGGGTCGAGTTCATCCACGGCGAAGTGGCACGCCTCCTGAAATCTGCATCGTCCTCCGCTCAGAACAAGAAGAAAGTCACCGGCATCCAGCTCACCAACAACACCACCATAACCGCCGACCTCACCATCCTCGCAACCGGGGCATGGACCAGCAAGCTTGTCAATCTCAACGGCCGCGCAACAGCGACCGGCCAGGCATTAGTATACATGGACATAACACCCGAAGAGCAAGCGGCACTATCCAAAATGCCCGTTTTGTTAAACATGAGCACGGGAATGTTCATAATCCCGCCTACTGGCAACGTGCTCAAGATTGCACGGCACGGATTCGGGTACACCAACCCGGTCCAGATCCAAAACCCGGACGCAGAAGAGAAGGAGATCATCGAGACGTCGCTGCCGCTGACGACAACCGATGAGCCAAACCTCGTTGTGCCAGCGGAGGGTATCCAGGCTTGTCGAAAAGCGCTGAGAGAGATGATCCCTTCGCTGGGTGAGCGGCCTTTCAAGCACTCTCGCATATGCTGGTACACAGATACGCCCAAGGGCGATTTCTTGATCACTTATCACCCGGATTTCGAGGGCTTGTTTTTGGCTACGGGTGGAAGTGGGCATGGTTTCAAATTCCTCTCAGTCATTGGAGATGCTATTGTTGACTGTGTCGACAGAAGGTGCAGAAAGGAGTTTGTGGAGAAGTGGGCTTGGCCTAAGAATGTGGTTGCAGAGGTTGTCACGCAAGACGGCAGCCGTGGTGGGCCATCAGGTATGATATTGAAGCGCGAAATGCAGAAGGGAAGCAAGATCTAGACCAAAGACATATATGTATAGATATAGATATATAGACATTGTATACGTCACATCACAGTACAATAGAATGAATATATATCGTGGTTGATTGATCTATCTGAGAGAGAACAAATCTACGACAGACCAACGCCAAGCTGATCAAGTTTCGCAGAAATCCATCCACTACTAGTCATCAGTGAAATTGGAAAGCAGGGAACTGCCACCACGAATTAGTAAGGCCAGCTAGACATTCAACCCGTTGTGTCTGCTGCCATGTAAAGTGTATATCTTGCTGCATAACCCTCTCTGATGTTTCCTGAGTGGAAATAAGGTCAGATATTTCTGACTACCCACTGGAACAAACTGTCATACCGAAGCAAATTATGACGGCATCTTCGACCTGCGCACATGCCATCGCGAAGCAGAGGTGTGCAATCTATGTTCTGATGTAACAAAGCAGATAATGCTTGGGCCCACAAATGTAGAGCCTTCCAAGCTCTTTCCATAAACGCCGGTTGCAATGCATAAAAGGGACAAGGGGACAGTATGGTGACTACCGCAAGACGTAATGAATTGTCAAGCCAGTTCGTGATTGACGTCAACCCACTGTCAAGGCTTTTTGAAATGTTCGTGATTTCGTGAGATCGAGTAGTTGTACATTATGAAGTTGAGGGTTGAGACACGAAAGGTGTGAGTAGAGCGATCGAGCCACTGATGCAATCGAGTCCAGAGACTGATTAGACTTTCTTGAAATCTTTGAAGAATGTCAGTAAGTTTTAAGAGATAAAAGAGCGATGATAGACTTACCTTGAAGCACAGGGTAGATCATCTCGAAGGCTTGATAAATCTCCTCACGAACTTTCGCACCAGTCAAGACAATCTTTCCACTGACGAAGATCAAGAGCACAATCTTAGGCTTGATCATTCGGTAGATAAGACCAGGGAACAACTCAGGCTCATAGGAGCTGAAATTGTGATGGCGGGACGCAAGACCTTCAAGTCGAATGGGGAACTTAATGTCACATGAGCCAACAATGTTCTGGATCTTGAAGTCGGTGAACTTGGCGTTGAAGCCGAGCTTCTGAATGATACGCGCATATTTTCGCGATGCAAGCTTGGAGTCGTCTTCCGACTTCGCACCAGTAACAACCATCTTGCCGGAGGCAAAGATCAGGGCAGTGGTCTTAGGTTCACGGATACGCATGATAACAGCAGCAAAACGCTATCTTGATTAGCAGAGTACAGTGCAATGTACCTAGAGTCAGCAAGTACCTTTGGGTTGTATTCAGCGTTTCTCGCATGAAGGGCGATCGTCTTGAGATCCAAACGGCAATCGAGATTGACGGTGGCAACGATGTTTCTTATGCAAGATAAGCCTCATGTATTCAAGATGAGGCAGAAGGGGGATACATACTGCAAGGTAGGAACAATACCAGACACACCCTGCGTCGCGCCAGGAGTCGCAGCAGGAGTAGCGGGTGTCACCCCATTGCCATTCTGAGCACCTTGCTGTTGACCGTTCATCTGACCATTCTTCTGACCGTTCTGCTTGTCTGCCTCAGATGAAGGAGGAGTCAAGTCGCCAGCACCACCTGGGAAGGACAGAGAACCTGGTGCGATGAAGTTCTTAGCCTGGACGGCCGTCGCCGGATGTGTTTGTATTGACTCCATCTTGAAAGGTGATGTGCACTCCGAGCGGGAAGGCTTGCTTTGATGAGCAGGTCTGTTGGAAGATGTCAGACGAAAGCGATGCGAAGGGCTGAGCTTCGAAGCGATAATGCGATGTAGGGTGGATGGGTTTGAGTATGCGACTCGATGAGGTTGGAGGTGGTGATGATGAAAATGATGCGTGCGCGCCGAGAGGGGTTTGTCGTACCGTTTGTGGGAGATAAACAACTCAATGTCTCCCCTACAGTCTCTGCTCGACGAGATCTATTCGACGTAGGTGTATTGACCGCGTGGGACAATAGGGATGGAAGGGGTAGGATGGATCAAAGGCACGTCAAGAATGCGACGTCCGCGCAAATCGACTGTCGCACGACGGGATGGAGACGTGACGTGACGGAGCTTGCGCGTGCAAGACGATGAGATTACTTGTGGCGAAGCCGCACTCCGCTTTCTTCTTCACTCGAGAAATGAATGTAGTGTCGACTACAGGGCACTGTGATCTGCGCGCGCTGTACTGACAGTGGAGGTTGAGAAAGTTGGATCGGAAGGAGGTTATCGCGGAGTTCGCTTAGAAACACTTTCAGAGGCCGAGAGGTCTTCAAAGGCAAGTGCGAAGGCTCTCTTATATATCCGTGAAAAGACCCACTTTTTCCCTCGCTCAGTGCCACTCCGTAGTCCACCAACAAAGCGCGCTAAGGCCGCTTTGGGCCCAGGCTGGGGTTCAAGGTTTCATCGGAGCAATAGGAGAAGATAAGAGTTATGACCAAAATATGCCACCGCACAATCATTTTCAGGCGCCAGATATCATATCATGGCGATACAGCCCGTCTGCCCTCTGCTTCTGCTCTCTCTGCTTCATCCCTCTGGACGGCTGCTGTCCGACGCGAGCGTTGTCGCGATATGGATGCATCTCGCGTTGCGAACAGCGATCGGGAAAAGGGCCAAGGAGCGAGCGACCGGCGCACAAGAATGCTCCCCCTGAGTCTGCGTCACTTATCTACTTTTCCAGCCGTGTCCCTTTGCCCCCTTCGATGCGCGCCCTCTCCTGTCGCCCATGGCCATGCTACGTCCCCGCCGATGGGCTCACCGAGTGATGCCAGAGGATGTCGCGAGTAGGGATATACGGGCTGAGCGACTTTGCGATAATTTGACAAGGCTGGATGAGAGACACGATGCAGCACAAAAAAAGTGGCTGCGAGTGGTGCAAGGAGCGACCCGGCCTGCCTCATGACTCACCTGAACTGCCGAGCATGCTGACTGGTCGACCGAGGCCCCAAGTGGTCCTGTACAGCCCTCACCAGAGGCAAGGCAAAGGCTCGTCGAAAATCCAGTCGAAGTGGAATTCGAATTCGAATTGGCGATTGCGAACGGAAGAAAGTCCAGTCGGTGACAAGATCTAAGGTCTTGCTTTATTTGTCCCGTTCGCGTCCATGATGCGCAGGACCCCAAAAGCATCGCAAGCATCCGATGGTGTGAAACTGGCCACATGTCATCCATCCCCGCGAATTACACCGTCTCTCCTCCTTCCAACGCGCGTCCGTTCCAGTGTTGAGTCTCGACAATGCGCAGCGTTGCGTTCGGTCGGTCTGTGACGGGAGGGTGGAATTTCGTACGAGGCTTTACCACGCTTTACCACGCTCTGACTGGTTGCAGCCACCCGAGAGGACGAAGCCGGAGCGGCGCCAAGTGGCTAGAAGAAAATCGAAAAAAGTCAAGTTGGCCGCCTGAGCGCTTAGCTCCCCTCCATCACATGCTCGGGTGAGGAATGGCTTCTGTCATTATTGCCTTTGGCCTCGGGCCTTTAGCCTTCAATCTTTCATTACTCGCTGCTCCTGCTCCTGCTCCAGCTCCAAACCCAACCCAACCCATGCCCGCGCCCGCGCCCTGGCCCTATCTGCCTTAGTCGCCGATACGGAGTACAGTATGCTCTCCACGTCGCTGCATGCATGAGGGCCAGAGCTGCCTGCATTTCCCAGGATCGGAGATCTGAACCCGTCATGTCAACCGCGCGCTTAAGCAAGCATCTCTCATGCGCCGAATCTTGAGTGGCACATTCTTGACACGTTCGACACCACCAAACATACATGGCAACATTATGCGCTGTGGAAGGTTTGGGGTCGATCTTGTAGAGCCCTTCGTCTTTGCCTTTGTCCCAGAAATGAACATACACTGCGAGTCCCCGTGGTGCCTCGTAGATTGGAATTCCCCGACTTAATGAATACCAACGACAATCCCCTCACATGATTCTAGGTGCGGAGGAACACCTCGCCTGCCACACCACAATCCTCTATAAAGCTTCCCGTGAGCCACAAGGGCCTTACTGCATTTCTGCAATGGCTTCCGTGGCCAGCCAGCTCCTAACGTTAATACCTAGTCTTATGGATGGCGTGTTAGGTAATCCACCGCTCGCACCTCCTCCCCTCGCCTCCCTCCCTCCCCACACATCTCTCCCCCACGCCCGATTCCGCACTTACGTTCCCCAACCCCAGATCTCCAAGCCGTCCCTTCTCACGCGTGAAACAAAAATTACAACATGACATATACCTCCTCTATCTCCGACCGATCGCGTTCCTCGTGTCTCAGCTCAACTTTGCTCCCAAAGAAAAAATATTCCCCGAGTGGCATAATGCGGGGTCGCTGGTGAGCATTATTGATCCGCGAACCCAACGGTCCTCCGTGGTCAGGGTCGCCGGTCGATTTGCTTTCTGGCTTACCTACCATGAAAGATGCTTTTCGCATCGGACCCCATTCTGGTACTGGTTCGTGCTGGTCTAGACGTGTTTGAGGAGAACTCAACGTGACTTCACTGAATAGCCAAGCGGACTACGTCAGGAGAAAGGTTGATATGGCATCCGGCATGTAAAGAGGAGGCAAGCGTGGCAAGACGCTGAAGTCGCAGGTCTGCGGCTTCGGCTTCGGGCGAACAGAATGACAATGAGTACACACCGTGATTTGATAGGGCAAGCTGTAAGCATAGAATAGAGATCAGAGTTTGGGCACACAGGCCTTTATATTCTGCTCTAGCTGAATGGTTATACAATAATAATTCCTCCACTCTAAGCTCACGTCATGAAATATTTAGGTCCTTCGCCACCTTGGGGTGTGCTCCAGTTGATGTCTGTTGGAACGTCAGCTATGTGTCGAAAACAGGGCTCGATAAGAAGCATACCTTGGTCTGGAACCTTGATGTCACAAGTCTTACAATGGATACAGCTACGAAGCATGTCAGCTCAGACAATCTAGCGCACCTTAGAATGACGGGGTCTTACTTTTGAGCATTAATCTGAAATCGAACACCGATGTCCTTAGACTCATCTTCCACGTATTCGTACACACCAGCAGGGCAGAATCGATTTTCGATACCCTTGTATTTTGGCCACTCCATTTGAGCATGCTTGTCCCAATCCTTCACCTGCAGGTGAACCGGTTGATCCTCTTCATGATTCGTGCCAGTTCGGCTGACACTGGTCAAAATGTCGAAACTGATTTTGCCGTCGGGCTTGTCGTATACGATCTTCTCGCATTGATCAGCCGTTTTGGTAGCCGATGCATCGGTGCCTTTGTGTGCAAGCGTCCACGGGACTTTGCCCTTGAGGATATATGCCTCAAGCCCAGAGTACATGATACCCCCATACAGCTTCAACGGTGTATGGAAAGAAGGTCGCATGTTTCGCACCTCCTTCAACTCCTTCCAAATAAACGACTTGCGCAATGAATCCTCGTAGTCGTATAGAAAGACAGTACCTTCCTGACTATCGCCAAGTGCGTTCCAGGTTGCTTCTGCAGCGAGCATTCCAGACTTCATAGCTGTGTGCGTTCCTTTGATCTTTGGAACGTTTAAAAATCCAGCTGTGTCTCCGATCAAAGCACCACCCGGAAAAGCAACCTTGGGTATCGATTGGAAACCACCCTCGTTGAGAGCTCTAGCGCCGTAAGAGATGCATTTTCCCCCTTCAAGAACAGACTTGTACAGTGGGTGATGCTTCATCTTTTGGAACTCGCCGTAAGGTGACAACCATGGGTTGGGGTAGTCGAGACCAACAACAAGTCCAATGCTTACTAGATTGTCATCAAAATGATACATCCAACCACCACCATAGGTATCGGCCTTCAAAGGATATCCCATTGAATGAACAATTTCACCTTTCTTGAACTTTTCGGGTTGGACCTCCCAGACTTCTTTGATCCCCAACCCGTAAGTTTGGGGCTGGCTGTCCCGTCGCAGGTCAAACTTCTTAATAACCTGCTTGGTCAGACTGCCATGGCAACCTTCAGCAAAGAGGGTGATCTTTGCATGGAATTCCATTCCTCTCTCGAAGCTGTCCTTTGCCTTTCCCGTCCTGGAAAGACCCAAGTCATTGGTTGCAACCCCCATGACTGACCCGTCTGACTTGTATAGAACTTCCGATGCAGCAAATCCAGGATAAACCTCAACCCCGATTTCCTCTGCTCTTTCTCCAAGCCATCTCGTAAACTGGTTTAAGCTTACAATATAGTTGCCATGGTTGTTCATCTGCGGTGGCGCCGGTATGGGAATCGCGCTGTTCTTCGTAAGGAAGCGCATCTTGTCGCCCGTAGCGGGGGTGACATGTTCAAATCTATTTTCATTCTCTTCGGCCAGCCAGTCCGGGATGAGCTCGTTGATAGCTGTAGGTTCAATGACCGCCCCGGAGAGAATATGCGCACCTATCTCACCCGCCTTCTCGAGAAGCAGGACTCGGAAGTCCTCATTTCCAGCTTCGTTGGCGAGCTGTTTCAGCCGAATGGCTGCACTTAGCCCGGCAGGTCCTCCGCCGACAATGCAGACATCAACCTCGTCGGTCTCTCGCTCAATGCTTTTAGGATCAAATTCCTCGTCAACGTTGGCGAAAGAACGAGGCGCCGAAACAGAGAACAATCGGCGCTGGTTCGAAGGAATTGGAGAAACGGAACTCGAGCGGCAGGTGGAGATAAGTGAGGAGGAGGGGCCAGCTTGGAAACGGGAGGCGAGTCGAGAGGATTGGGTTGAAACTCGGAGAGGAAGACGCCTGGCCAGGTTCCGTTGCAGGACCGCCGTGACAGATACTGATGAAGTCATACTGGGTGATATGTCACCGCATTGTCTGGCCTGCAAGTCCGAGGTTGCAGAGGAATGCGAAGGCGAGCTCTCGCAGAAATGGCCAAGAGCAGAGTGATGTAGTCTTGAAGCTTTGGGGCGAGCACCAATCAGGGCTAAGCCGATTCCAAGCTCGGCACGCTACAATGGTCCGGATGAGGCTGCGGGCGGAAGGACGATGGGAAGGCGACAAGGTGGGCGACGACAGCAGCAACAATAATGGGGGAGATTGTTCTCTGGCTCCCCAACGTCGTGAGCCAGTCGTGCCATTGTGCTGGAAATCTCTGCGCCGGACTGCTCTGACTGCTCCATTGCCCAGGATGCTCCTCCACTTCTTACCTAATCCAGACCCCGTCGTTCAACCACGCAGCACCGCACCACATCTCCAAAGAGCGCTCCTGGCCGGGCTCCCCCATTCATGGCCCGAGAGCATCCCCCGACGATGTTGCCGTCTCAGGGTGGACTGCGGCGTTTCCCTGAGACCTCGTCCCCGACGCAGTACCGGCGGCAACACTGTAGGCGGATCGCCCAAAATCCCCATCTTGGCATCTGAAGACCAGCATCGCTCAGAGACAGTGCTTGCTGCGCGGATCATCTGCACTCTAAAGTTCGGCTCAAGACATCAACAATGCAAAACACGCCCCAGAGGATCAGATTCACGGGGCCTCACTGGCTGCTTTTCGTCCCGAGATATATTTGGACTACCGACCCAGATCAGACCGCAAGCGCGAGGAAAACATGTCCACAAATAGGATTAGTGACGGCGGGAGCTCAGGCTTCCGGTATCCATCTCCATGCCACAGCTATCACGAGAAGTTTTCCAGGGAATCATGTTGCTTTCGATGTTTGAGCTTGTAGCCGAGCACGTTTGATTTTCCTGTTCCTGGCCGCCCACAGTCATTCTGGCAGGCGTCGTGTGGCTGGCCAGCAGAGACGCATGGACCCAGCACCACCGCTGCCGTCCCTTCTCTGCACCTGCTCGCCTCCCGGACCCCAGTGGACGGCAATACATTCTCCATAGGTCGCTGATCCTGTACATCCCATATTGCTCTTGTTTCGTCGGGGCCCGCACTTACGCTGGAACTCCAAGAGCTTCCCCTAAACACGCCATCTCAGCGTGAGACTGATCGTCTCCAGAGGATCGCACCCCAGCCCTCAGCGTTCCTCGCCCACTGTGGGCAAAAACGTCACTGGACAGCTCCAGGTCAGGGTATCATGGAGGTCGTGCCCCGAAGCTTGGTCGATCTTGGCAAAAAGGCTGCTATTTTAGACTATGGCGTGAAATTCCCCGATTCTGTATGCCGGGTGCCATACGCAAGCCCATCTATTCGTCTCAATCCTTTGACAGTACCGTCGCAGGCCCGTCAAACTTTGGCTGATAATCAGACGAGACACAAGCTCTCGTTTCACCGGATGTTAAACCAGGGTGCGGCTCTCTGCAGTTATTCGGGTCTTCATTGAGCGGATTGAGTATAAGATTCCAATATTCTGCAGATGTTACTCTCCGTTCTCCAAGCTACTTCGATTCATTAACGTGCCGGCCATTCTTTGTTTAACCTTCAGAGGTATCTCCTACCATCTACATCACTGACAGCACGTACTGACTCGGTTTACCTAGCTGTGCTCTTTTTTTCAATCACTTCATTCCTATTTTAGCTCAACTCCAATCTTTCAACTCTTCCAATCCTTCAAAATGAAGAACTTTGGCTCCATCCTCGCCTTGTTGGCTCTTTCAGCCAGTGCCGTTACGGCTCATGCCATTCCAAGAGATGTGGCCACCACTGAGGTCCAGGCTCGCTCCTATTTCCCAGGGCGTAAGTAACATCTGACAGCTACCATATTGGTGCGAACTAACGACTTCCCAGTTGAGATGATCTACACCCGATCACCGAAGAAGGGAAAGAAGGCCAACGGAACCGCCACCGCAGCTACCGCTGGAAAGAAGGTATGACAACTTGAATCCTCTCTCCATGCGAATCCGTTCCTGATTCATATTCTAGGCAAAGGGATCCAAGAACGCTACAGCCACGGCCAACACTGCTACCGCAGGCAAGAAGGTGAGCTAATTCCTCGTCATATTGAGAAGCTTATTAAAGACAATATAGGCAAAGGGATCCAAGAACGCTACAGCTACGGCCAACACTGCTACCACAGGCAAGAAGGTCAGTCTACCTATCTATCATCGATACAGAAGTCCGCTAACACTACAACAGGCCAAGGGAGCCAAGAACGCCACTGCAGCTGCAACTGGTGCTACTGCTTCAACTGCTACTGGTGCCGGTGCTGCTGATGCTGCCGATGCCGCTGATGCCGCTGATGCTGCTGATGCTGCTGGTGCTGCCGGTGCTGCCACCGAGGACAGGAAGCGATCCATGCCCGTCTGGTTGGTTGACAGAGATGGTGAGTTTGACCATGATTATTCTTGACAAGGCAATCAAATTACTAACACGCTCAAGTCGCTACTGGTACCGAAGCCGAGAAGCGTGATGAGTTCCACAACAACTTCCTCCGAGATATGCCTTTGTTGGTGGAGCGAAAGAAGAAGAATGGTACCGCCACTGCTGTTGCTGGAAGCGCTAAGGTATGTTCACACCTATCGAGCCTCTCTGGTCAGCAGATAAACTGACAACATACGTACTTAGGCCTCAGGTAAAGCTGCAAAGGGTGCTAAGGCTTCCAAGGCTGCAAAGGCTACGAAGGCTGCGAAGGCTACTGCTACAGCTGCTGCTGCTACCAGTGCTACCAGTGCTGCCAGTGCTGCCGGTGCTGCCGGTGCTGCTGACGCCGCTGATGCTGCTGATGCTGCTGACGCTGCTGATGCTGCTGATGCTGCTGGTGCTGCCGGTGCTGCTGGTGCTGCCGGCGCTGCTGATGCTGCCGGCGCTGCTGATGCTGCCGGCGCTGCTGATGCCACAGATTAAGCTCACAACTAGCTAGCTTGCTATTCGGGCCTATATATGAAAACAGTTCCAGGATAGTATCGTGGATACCGATGGATGTTTTGATGTATTAGTAACGAGAAAATGATTCTACCCCTTTATATAAAAGCCCATAAAAACGCTCTTTATCTATGGCAATATTGATAAATTCTGTTTGAGCGTGCACAAGTCGCTTTTCGTTCTTTGGTGGGTCCTTTCCTATAATATTCCGGCTAGTTTCAAGCCCTTAGAGGAACCCGTAGAGGAACTCTTCCTGCCATGTTCTCCACTGCGCTTTGCATTGTCTGGCATAGGTATAGCAGTCAAGTTGCAACTCTCCGAGTCATTCTTGGACATTCCTCCAACTCCTACGCCGAGCCCTCCGTCTCTCGAGGTCTAGACCATCTCGAAAGTTCAAGGATCAAGGAATGGAAATGCCAGGCCAGGCTCCGCGCCGTACCCCCTTCTTTTACGGAGCCGGTTCGCCACACCGTGTCAGCCCCCCAACCGCTTGCGATGACGGGCCGGGTTTATCAAACACTTCTCTGACAACGATCAAATCGGTGGCTTGCTCCAGGTTGATAACCTGCTCTCGGCGCCATGTCTTCATCGCTGCGTACCTACGCCAGATATAAACCAAGATATCAGCCCATGCAACGCCCCCGTCCCCAACCTCGGAACGACCTCTGAAGCAGCGAAGCGAAAGAAGACCCCGAGGAGAAAACCACCCATCGACCAAGCGAGCGACCGAGTTGATATAGCTACAAGCCATCCTCCCCTCCCCAACCCCCATCCATCTCAATCCATTCCACTCCCCCCCACAACCCATCCCCAATTCACATCCCCTCTCCCTTTGCGCCCATCGGGGAAGCGGCGAGGCACAGCGCGAGCGCCAAGACAAAACCCAACCAAACCAAACAATAAGAAAGCGTAAACGCCCCGAATCTCTAGCATCTAGCCTATGGACCTTCAATCCGCAGGAAACCTTAATAGGAGCCGATGCCCCACCCAAACACCACGCCTCGAGGTAAGGGAGAGCAGGAAAGTAAGAGGGCGGAGAAATAAAAAGATGAGGGGGGAAGGGGGGAGGGGAAAACAAAGAAGAAGAAGGTGATGATGATGGAGAAGAAAGGAATTATGAGCACGCTTTTGCCTCTTATGAGAAATAGAATTCAAGGATACGAATGGGCTCACGGTGGTAATATTTAACCCTTCCCTTCGACTAGATAGCTGTGCATGGAAAGGTCAAGTCCCTCACGTTTTAGCGAGCAATGTCCGTCAAATATTCGGAGAATCCATTCTCCGACCTATGCCATGAAGTCAGAGCAAGACGCGTTCACTTAGTGCTCAATAGCTTAGAGTATCCACTCGGAATCCACTCGCAGGTGGGTAGGACAGTGCAAAAGGCGATGGATACTTGGACAATTCTTGTTTCTTATTCTTGTCTCTAGATAGGAGTAGCGGGAACAGTTTGCTCAAAGAGCTCAAAGCAAGCTGAGATGTGAGAGTGGTAGTGAATATGTACAGAGCGAAAAGAGATAAAACAACATCAGATATCAAATCTCTCCAGGTATATCCCCTTTTAACCTCTCAAACAACCAGCCATCCAGTAGCAAACCCGCAGCCCCTTGAAATACAAGACACCCAAAAGCAAACCCCAAAGCGCCATGCAACCCAGATGTTTGGAAAGGAGAAAAAAAGACCACATTGATTGCAGCTGGTAACCGCCAAAGCTCACTTTTCTGTTTGCCTCCATCTTACTTTTCGCTGTGCCATTGCTTTTGTTTTGTTTGTTCGGATCGGACCCTCTTCTCTCTACAGACTTATCATACACATCCTTTCAAAACAAAAAGACCGCTCTGCGGAAAGAACAAGAGGTGTGAAAAGTCGGAGTAATGCAAGTTCGTGAATCGAATGTAATAATAATAGTAGTAGTAAATGGTCGTGTTTATCGTATCATCTTTAAAAATCGTCTAATAATCCATCCAGCTCGTCGAGCTCGATGTGCTCCGGGCTGCGATTATCCCAGTCCAAAGCGGAATCAAATCTCGACCACATATCGTTTTCTTCCAGAGATCGCTTCAAATGATTGATGCCGGTAGGTTTCATCGCAGGACTGCTCACAAATGCAGCTCCAACCGTGGCCGTTCTACCTTCTCCAAACAAGGCCTCGTTGTCGAGATACTTGGGCGTGTAGTGCTCCATTTCGGAAGGTACTCCACCCATGTGCATGTCTCCGCTCAGCTTTCGCTTCTGCATTCCCCTCGCCGTTTGTGTGAATTCCTTCTCATCCTTCTCGAGCGGTGGCGAGGCAGCACGGTGGTTTCGTGGTTCGATCTCGGACCTGCTGGAGAACGATCCGGTTGGGGTTGGAGGGGTAACCATGTCGTCGTCTTCGAATTCGGGAGATGAGAGATCAACTTCAGGTGATGGCGACAGTTCTCGTCTTCGCTCCGCATCGGCTTCGTCGGTTCTCGATGCAACGCTTGAGAGCGATGGTGAGATGATCGCTCGTTGGGCGTACTGAGGGTTCGATGGATCGGGAATAGGCTGATGAGCATAGGTCGTGAGGTAGAAGTAAGTTCGTCGGGGGTGTACCGTCTCTAACTCCTTGGCCAGCGGGCACGGGTTCGATGCGTTCCAGCATGGTCTTTTCAGATAAGTTGCCAGTCGGGAGGAAATAATAGCTGATGGGTTCGCGGATCTGCGCTTATTAGTTGAAGCCTAGCTGATGACGGCAAAAAAGGGGCAACTCACTGCTCTACGATTTTAACATTTGGAGACAATATCGCGGCCAGCTCCTTAACCAGATGAGGTCGGTTTCGCGTCTTCTCCAGTTGTACAATAACGCCTTCTACAATTTCATCGTTGATCCCATCCAGATCGATCTTTTTCCCGAGACTCAAATCCTCGTCACAGTCGTGCCTGATCACCTCAGCTTCCGGAGATGGCGGCGGCGTGTTCTCGTACTTGACCGGCTCTCGTTTCGGAGGAGGAGACATCGAGGGCGATTCATCGTGCGACCGCTTCATTCTTTTCGTAGGGTGCTCGATCGTTGGCATCGCAGAAGGCGGTGAGGCGCGCGCGGCCGCCCGGGAGGCGTGGGTAACTGGTAGATGAATGCCTAGAGATGGCAACGAGAGGGATTTCCGTCGAGTATTGTAAGGCATAGTCGTCGCAACAGAGGATTTCTCGACGGCAGTCATTGAGGATGATGGTGAGGATGATGGAGCGGTGCTTTTGCGATGGTGTGATAGGAGTTGTGTGGTTGATGGATGTCCTGGAGGAAGGGGAATGTTTGCGACAGCTCAGTTTAGAATAAAGGGTTCGGTTTGTTGTGCACGGTGATTCTTGGTAGCAACGACTTATTTGAGGAACCGGGCTGCTATTGGACGCAGGAAAGTGCGTCGGAATGCAGGATGGCGTGGTACGGCGTTGCAAGCGGTAAGGGATGGTTGGCAGAGGCAGCAGTAATTCTGCGTTGGGCGAAAAATAAACTGGTAGGATGTCGTGTGCTGCAGTCGTACCGATTTGTGTGGAGGTGGAGCGTTTGCGGTGGAATGCGCGCTGGTGAAGGCGAAGGCGAAAGGTCCCGGGGAGAAGACTGGGCGGGAGCGTCGAAGGATTTGACGTGGGCGAGATGGATAGGTGAGATGTGTCGATGGATTTGTCGGTGGTTGGATGCTGGTGGTGATGGATGGATGGCGATGGGAGAAATCGAGGAGAGGTGCCCGAGCAGAGCAGCTTGGTTTCAAGAGAGATGATCAAGTTTGGCAAGCACCAAAACCAGGCAAGCGCAGAGGATAGGCAGGGCAGGGAGCAACGGCGATGATGGATGGGTCCAAATCCTCATACGAAAATGATAAAATGGGTCCAAGTTGCCCTATTCATCGAGAGCATCCAAACAGTTGGCGCGGATTTGGTGCCAGTGGGGATCGTGAGCAAGGACAAGGGAGGTGCAGTGGGCGAGGATGGGACAGGGGAGCTGGCTGATAAAGGAGGGTCTGTGGAAGAGGCACGGCGAGGCAAGGCAAGGCAAGGCGAGGCCAGGCCAGGCAAGGCAAGGCAGCGCTGAGCAGGAGGGCACTTTGTTTAGCTTTGGGATAGATTTGCTTCGATTGTGCGGCGCAACAAAGCTGCACAGCTGCTGCTGGCCCAACCCAACCCAACAAGCAAGGCTTGACGGGTGAGGAATAGATGGCACACCCCAAAGCATCGTCGAGTCAGTAGTGCCCGAGCCAGAGCAGCTAGCTTGGGGAGTCAGGAATGGTGACGAGGACGCTCACGACGGCCGCTTCCCTGATTCTGCCCTGGATCCCGGCATTTAGGGGTCTTTGGAGTGAGCTTGGGGCGTGGCTTGACGTGGTTGTGCCCTCGAAATAGGGGCCCTTTGCATCTCGTGCGCCGGCCTGAGATCGCTGGAAACAGTGGGCTCTCTCGCGTGCGGGCGAACGAACGACTTGCCTCACCACGCCGTCGCCATCACCACCATCATCATCATCATCAGAGTTCGAGATCCGCATCGCGAAACATTGCTAAAGCATAGCAGGCCCATCATCGATGACATCGACGACCTAACCCAACTCTATTGCCGGCCCATTTCTCTGCCCATCTGCCCATCGCACGACGGCCGCCTCCCACACCATGCGTCCATCTCCATGCCCACGCCCATCCCCATCCCTTCTCGGACCGCAGCCCATTGCAGCTCAACCAGCACGACGGGTTTCGCACAGTTTTCATAACGTCAGGATCTCGTCCAAATTTTGCATCGCTTGTGGGATGACCCCTGCATGCGCCGCCTCCAATCAGACACTGCGCGCAGGCTGCTGCAGGGGCACCAGCGACGGTACAGTAGCCTTCCCCCGTCCGCTTGCCCGCCAATGACGGGCCTCGGTTCCCACCGAGTACCAGAATATCAGTCTCCTTTTCCACTTCCATCCACCACGTCTCCACTTCGCCATGCTTCTACCGGCATGCTTCCCCGCCAGCCCAGTCTCTTCGCAGAAAAGCCCTTCGAAAACCCGAGGATCGTCTAGACCGAACGCAACCCGGAGGCCAATCAAACCCAACAAATTCCCTTTTCCGGCTGCTCCGTTGGCTGGTCAGTCGAAGCACGACGAGCAAAATGCGACAGAGATTTTGGATGGCTGGCTGTTTGTTTGCGTCCGGCGCATAGCAACCACGCTGAGCAAACTGTGACGACTCCACTCTCCCATCTCAGAGGGGGCAGAGCTGGCCGGCACCCGAGCGAGCACACGAGCGGCTGGCGGCCATGGATCAAGCTTCCCACCTCTCCTTGGCTGGCGACACTGACTCGTCTGGGAACTGTCGCAGCTGCTTTGTTCTCGAACGTCTCTCCGTTAAGGTCTATGATCGCCCGGTCTTCCTATCCTTTTCTCGAAGACAATAGAAGAAGCTTTGTGCACAGAGCTTCCCTATCACTCCTCGCCTCGTGCTCTGTCATATCCGCAAGGGTCCGAGTCCGGATAGGGCGGATATTTCCACTCAGCAGAGAGTAGCAGCAATCTATCGAAAAGTTCTGAACACAGACAGTAACTTTGGAAGGAAGGTTGCGAATTGCGAAGATAGAGCCAATCAATGAATGCAATGATGCCGAGGCAAACGGCTAGGTATGATACGAATAAGTCGGGATAGAGCGGAAGTGTATTTACAGACTCTTGCCTTCTCACATCCTCCGTTGGCGCAAGCCTGAGCCGATGCAAATCTCTTCGGCTCACACACACAAACTCCCTCTCGCTCTCGCTCTCTCTGTATCTTGAGCGCCTTGCCTCTATTCAAGCGCACTCCGGCCCAGCAAAGCGCAGGAGCGTTGCACAAGTCGGCTTAACGCCCTAAGGAACCCATAAAAGTTTTTCTTCCTTGCATAACTGCTGCTCAACTGGGATTCCCGACCGCTGCTGCATGCGTGGTGCATCCATAGCACAAAGGCCAGGCCAAGCAGACGCTAATGCATGCAGCACACATGGAACGAGGACGATCTTAGATTGAGTTAATGACATCAATTTCCCTCTCCTCGCGGCCCGGTCAGAAAAGGAGGAGAGTTGGACGGCGCTCTCTCGTCCTCGATGGAGGGGCAATATTGGCAAGGTTCGCCGTGCCTGACCGGAGGCGAAACGGGCAACGACGGCAGGTCGAGTCGAACCCGTCACGTAGTGGGAACCATATCAATAGCATTAGATCTGCCTGCGCCTCGGGGAAGCGGTGTATCCTCCAAGCGACCGTTTTTGCAGCTCTAACGCAAAAGCATCTGGCTCATTTTGATTGTGAACAGAGGCACGGCGCTGCACCAAGCGGGTAGGGAGGATGATGCTACACGCACATGCGTCGACAAGGGGGTATGTTTATATTTGGCGTGCACCAAAACAGAATTCGCAAACATTCAGGAGGTGAGGATGGATGAGGTGAGGGGGGGGAGCCTTCTCGGTTGCCGAGTTTCTGTTCCTCTTTCCTCTCGCTTGCTTGCATCTCGTCTTTCGCTTTGATGGATAATCATATTTCTTGCTCTCTCAGCGTGCTTTGGTTCTCTGCCCGGTCTAGAACTGGTCCTGCATTTGATCATCTGAAAAAAAGGACGGCCTTGTCCCCCCCCTGGCCACCGCGAGATAACTCTGCTCTTCACCATCCCCAACCCAACCCCAAAGGAGCGGTGAATCATTCCTTCCCGATCAGCCTTTTGTTCTACTTTTTTTACCTTTCTCTCGATCCCATTCCTCTCCGCTCTCCGGTTACAATCGAGAGCTACACCAAAAGCCGTGCCGATACTATCCTTTTCCAAGTCTCGCATCTTTCCCCGCACCTTGCTCTTTGCGCTGGCGCAACCACTACATCTCGAATAGACTTTCCGCCCACTCCGGCTTTGGCGGTTCGTTTGGATGGGATTGGACTAGGTTTGATGTAGGTCGATAAGAGAGGTTATTTTTTTTTATTGATTCCAGCGACTCGATGGGGTTTGGTGTGGGGAGGGGGTTGGTTGGTTGGTTGGTTGGTTGGTTGGTTTGGTTGGTTGGTTGGTTGGTTGGTTGGTTGGTTGGGAAGATGGTTATCGACAAAAGCTAGATGGGTGGCTGAGGGGTGGAGGGGTATGATGTATTCCTTAGAATGCGACCTTCGTAGACCGAGGTGTAAGCGTGTATGCAGGATGTTGTCTGTCCGCCCCTCTTCCTGGAAAATATCCGGGGCAAGTTATCTGATGCACTTGCCTTTCTATGAGCTACAGTGCTGTTTGCTGGCAAGACGAGATGCTTGCTGTGAATGTCTGTCTACCTTCAGATTCACTAAGTTGCTCGCTTGCGACGGTTCTGCTACCCCCCCCCCCAATTTTGGTCTCCCTCTCCCAGCATTTTATTGAATCTCTGTAGATACGGGATGGATAAGTCCTCTTGTTGGATTTTTGGGGTTTCCTCCTCTCTGTAGTCTACCTGTAATGATTCCGTCACCTCCGAGTGCATTTGGCTGTTTGCACCAAGTATTGTTAAGAGGATTGGGCGGTTCGAGCTCGCTTATCCCGGTTGCTTCGGAATATGTCGACGCCTCTGAAGTACCTCAGAGGAGTACAAGGGCCGATACGGAAGGGTGGCCAGCAAAAGAAAATGTTATCATTGGACGGCTCACTACTCGCAGCTGCAAATAAGTGCATTGAAATATCGAGAACAGTACTGTCACATGCTAGAATAGTCTCCGAAACATCCGCATTTCTACTAAATTTAATTGTTTTGAGGCCTCGACTGTATCTCTACTGGATTCCCGGGAATTCAAGTTAGATGCTGACTGTAATGCACGAGCAAGGTTGAGTAACTTGTTGTTTGATTGGTGTCACCTTGGACCTGTTATCTGGGTATATTTCGAGAATGTGAAGGTGTAATATTGTACGAGGTTGATTACAATGCATCGGTGCACAGCCACGATGTGACTACAGAGAGGCACGAAACAACAATCATGCATTCATCATACAGATGATGTGGAATTGCGTCAGAATGACACCGACGCCCAAAGTATCACTACTAAGTCATTGTAAGTGATCAAGTTAATTGTTCTTCACAGAGAAGTCTGGTAGGCTGGTAGGCACTGTTAAGGGCCTCGGGTTGGAAGTTAGAGATGATTACAATTGTCACCATCTTGACTAGGGCCGTTTATCATTTTGTTGCAGTCCGATTTCCAGACAAGGACAACAGAATGTTGGAGGCGTTCAGAGTATTGGTCGATGTACCTAATTAGTCAGGTGACATATAGTAAACAAAAGTTGTCTGGCAGTAAGAAGCGGATTCGCCCCGCCTTGACCTGAGCTTGAATGCAAGACGTCGCAACCACAACAGCATGGCAGACAGACCAGGAAGACATCACAGAAGTGAGCACGAACGCCGATCACGGTCGCGATCACCCCGAAGACACCATTCACGCTCCCATCGGACCAGATCTCCGCATTCCAGCAAGCAGCGCGCACCGGCGCAACCTGCTGTAACTTTACCATTCAACTGTCGCGAACTGACGAAGCGCGATTATGAAGTGTTCAAGCCAATGTTTGGCCTGTACTTGGATATACAGAAGAAGAAGTACCTAGAAGACCTGGACGAGACGGAGATTAAGGGCAGGTGGAAGAGTTTCATCGGGAAGTGGTATGTTGGTTACACGCGAGAGATTCTCATGGTATATTGAGGAGATGAATATGGGCGTTGGCTAACATGTGAGAGGAATCGTGGAGAGCTCTCAGAAGGCTGGTATGATCCTTCTACACTACAGAAAGCTGTAGCTTCTGCTGCAGAGCATAAAGACGATGTCATTGTTGACAAACCTGAACCGTCGAAGCCTCATCAAGAGCCCACGAGATTTAAGGAGGCAGTTGCAGATGAAGATAGCGACAGCGATGATTCCGTGGGACCGGCGCTGCCTGGACAGGAGCCACGCTCCAGAAGGAATATGCTAGGTCCAAGTATTCCAAACATGGAAGATCTAGAGTTAAAGAGAGGTACAACAACCTTGTGGTATATTGTTAGGTCAAACTGACACACACACAGAGATGGATGCCGAGGACGGTCTTGCAAGACGAGACGATATACGATTCGCGCGGAAGCTGGATCGTAGAGACCAAAAAGAAAAGTTGGACGAACTTGTGCCGCGAGCTGAAGCAGGGACTCGAGAGCGGCAGCTCGAGAAGAAGAAGGAGGTCAACGAGAAGATGAAGTCCTTCCGAGAACGCTCACCAGGAGCGGTTGAAGTTCCGGATACAGAGCTCATGGGTGGTGGAGATGGCATTGATTCTTATAAGAAGGAGAAGAAAGAATTTGAGAGGAAGAAGAATGAGAGGGAGCTGAGGAAGGAGGAGATCCTTAGAGCGAGGCAGGCGGAGAGAGAGGAGCGGTTGCAAGAGTATAGGCAGAAAGAAGATAGTACTATGGCTATGCTGAAGGCTCTGGCCAAGCAGAAATTTGGTTGACGGTATCAATGCTATATAAATTCCATATTGGTCCAGTCAGGTAGATATATATTAGCCGACTCACTCGTTGAAGTCAGTCCCGTATTTCAGAAGAGATTATCCCATGCCCCTATTACTTATTTTAAGTGATGATGACATTCTGGAACGAGACAAGTCTTCATATCTATTAAGTCTGTAGAATTCCTTATAGTTGGTACAGCTGGTCTGTAAAACCGAACGACATTGAGAGCCTCGCGCAGCCTTGCAGGGACCCACTAAAAAGCTGCGATGAACTACCTCCCATTCAGACAGCTTCCCCAGGTCGCACGTCACCCCAATGGCTACAATCATGCAGGCATCCTGCCAAAAATTCGCAGCCAGAAGCTGGAGAGCGACATGGACTGAAATCGCCCGAGGCAGCGCACCCAGAACGTGTCCAGGATGTTTGCGATCCATGAGCTCAACGAGCTACATGCAAGCCGCGAAGAGTACTAAGAAGACGCCGCCCAAGGCACAACGAGTGATCCCCGAGTACAGGTTGGCATGAATCCAATCCACGCCAGAAGAAAGCAATTGACTGACCCAAACATCTAGAACACCCACACGAAAAGTTGCGCCCGCTGCCCCGCCCAAGGCAGAACCCAAGGCCAACCCGCTACGATATCGTACCATCCCGATCATCTTCGGCAGCATCACACTCTTCGCCCTCTCGGGATACTGCACCTACCTATATGTGCTGCACACACGCGCGGGATCCAGCCCCAGCGCGCCGTCATCCCCGGCCGAGCAAGCGGACATCTCCTCGCGGTACGACAGCATCGCGCGCAGTTTCGACGCCAAGATAGAATGGACGGAGAAACTGATGGGGCTGGAGAAGCTGCGCAAGAAGCTCGCGCAGCGAGCGTACGGCGACGTGCTGGAGGTTTCGATCGGCACGGGCCGCAACCTGGAGTTCTACGACTGGGATTTCAAGGGCTTCCACGGGGTCGGCAAGATGGATGAGCAGAACAAGAAGCTCAAGCGCGGGAAGGTGCGGAGCTTCACGGCGGTGGATCAGAGCGCGGAGATGCTGGAGATCGCGCATGAGAAGTTCGCCCGCTTGTTTCCTGGGGTGGTCGGCGTGCGGTGGGTTGTGCAGGATGCGAGCAAGCCGATTCCGGGACCGCCGCGGAGGGGGGATGAGCGGAGCGGGAATCAGGAGGGGAAGTACGATACGGTGATTCAGACCATGGGGTTGTGTTCGGTGGCGGACCCGGCGGCGTTGTTGAGGAATCTGGGCGAGTGTGTGAAGGAGGACAGCGGGCGGATCTTGTTACTGGAGCACGGGAGGGGCGAGTGGGAGTGGTTGAACGGGATCTTGGATAGAGGCGCAGAGGAGCATGCGAAGGAGTTTGGGTGTTGGTGGAATCGCGAGCTGGGAGAGATTGTGAAAGGGAGTGGATTGGAGATCGTCCAGCTGACGCGAAAGCATGGTGGGACGACGTGGATGATGGAATTGCGGAAGCCGGGGACGAAACAGCTGGATCTCAAAGACAAGGCTGGGGAGAAGGTCGCGGATATCAAGTCCGAGGCGGCACAAGCTGCGGTATCACCGTCGGAAAAGAAGGGATGGTGGTGATTTTTGTTCGTCTTTCGTGTGCAAATCACGCCAAGGATGACCAGGAAAGAGGTCCGTAATATATGTATGATAACGTATTACGAAATATAAGGAACATGGAATGCAATGCATTTATGTCTTCTAGCTTTAAGCCCTATAATATTGGATCCCAGTTCAGAACGAGAAGCTTCTGGTCTCAAGCCTCGCATGGCGAGGAACAATTTGATACACAAGAATTTAGAATATAATAAAGAATCGAATTAGTCTGTTCTCGGAAACAGGATGATTGAGAAAATCTCTACTCCCCTACGTAAACTTCTCCTATCATGTAACAGCAGAACTACCTCCAAGGTCAGGATAAAGCCTCCACGCTTGCTCAAATGCTGGATCAAAACGCCGATGCAAAAAAAAAACACACCAAGTTTACATATCTGAATTGCTTATGTGTGGTGGCCATCTGGGAACAAAACGTCGATGATCTCGTCTAGAAGTGTGAAAGCAAGATGTGCACTATTGAATGAGTCAGTAATCAAGATACTTTCCATATGAAAGGTGGACTTACTTCAATCGAGGATTATTGAAAGTGGCAAAGATCCTCCGACTTGCAGCCTGTGCATTCACTCTTCCAACCACGCTCGCGGCCAGGTCTGGAACAAGTGTTGCCAGCATCAGGCTTGCTTCTGTTCGAGATTTGGTCTTTTCACCTGCTGACCGAGGTTTACTCTCGCCTTTCCTTTGCCCTCCTGGCCACATAGCATCTCTAAGCAGAGTAATGTATCTTACAATGGCCTCGTCCTGTACGAAGCCTTTAATACTCTCTCTAACCTTTCGTTCGATTGTGCCTCCAAGAAGTTGGTGAAGTACAACAATCACTGCACGACCACGCAGCCAATTGTTCCCACGGTTGAGCTCAAAAACCTCAAGGAAGATGTCGCAAATTGGCTTCACAAATGGCTCGAGTTCGCGGTCTTCGAATGCATTCAACTCCGCTTCTGCTTCTGCTGCAGACATGGGATCTTCCCCAAGAGTTGTAGGCATTGTCATCAATTGACTTGTAGCAGCCGATAATAGATTTTGCCCAGCCACGGAGAGCTGATCAAGCACAGGGATATTGCCTAAAATGTCCTCCATCCCATCCGTGACCGAGTTGTAGAATCGAGTCATGATGTCCTTCTTATCGTCGCTATCAAGCTCAACTCCTGGAGCTATAGCACTCTGTGACAGGAACGCCCTAAGCTCACGGCTACGACATACTTCTGGCAAAACTAACAGTTCTTTGAGGTATTTCTCAAGGGCGAGACGTCGCTTGTGTAAAAAGTCAGTCTGTAATTTCATGACCATTCGCCTTCGTGGAAAGTCCAGATGTCTGACAGAAGGATATCTCATCCGGAGGCGTTGGTGGAGCTCAAGAAATTCGCTGTATCGACGCGTGATAGTCCATGTCGCTGCTGGCATCTGCTCGCCAGCTATGCGATGTACTTCAACTACATACACAGCATACTCCCGTCCATCATCTTCCTTGCCGACCATTATGGACTTGATTTTGATCGTAGAACGACCATAGAGGCTGTTGTCACTTTCCTGAACGACATACTGCTGTCGTTGAAGCTCTTTTCGGCGAATCTCTCTCTGCAAGCTCGCTTTCGACTTGCGAAGAATCCTTAACTCGGCCCCATTGTTGGTGAGTTCCGCTTTTCGAAGCAAAGAGTCGACAACCGCATCTTGGGCAGCAAGCCGGTCGATATCCGTTGTAAGTGCTGTAATAGCTTCTGCCAATCCCAAATCGCCAGGTGCTGCTTCAACTACCTCGTCTTCAAGTTCCTGATCGCGATCCTCATCCGGGTCATCATGTTCATCAGATATAAACTTCTCTTCATCGGGGAAGAGATCATCATCTGTAAATACACCAATTCTTGATGAGGTGTTAACCAAGCCTAAAGATGCGATGCTTGGTTTTTCTATCTCTTTGCCGAATAAGTCCACCCTCCTGTGATCAATTGAGCTTCTTGGGGATTGATTGGTAAGGCTCGGGTTAGGAGAGAGAAGAGAGTCTTCATCACCAAAAAGTGTATCTCTCAGCTCTCCTACGTCTGGCTTATCTTCCAGGATATTGTTGAGCGCTACCTCCATAGCCTGAACTACATGGTTATCGGGGGTGGTGACTTCAGGCTCAGGGTCCAAACTCTGTATGGAACTATTCATTGCATCGTTGTCCGTATCATCATCATCAAATAGCGGTGTTGAATCTCCATCCAAGGAGAGTCTGGAGGCTGACATAGGGTCGTCCTGCCGATTTTTTTGGGAGGCAAGATCTGAAGAAGAAACAGCTACTCTTCGCAAATCAGTCCTCCTATGCACAAACTTTGGCATTGATGCCCGTGAAACAGGTGTTGGCTTAGTAGGGACAGTTTGTGATGAGGTAGTTCGTGCAGAGGGTACAGGTTTGACCAGTGTTGACTCAGATACGGACGGACCCATCGGGGGCATTTCTGGTATCGCAGCCTTCGAAGCCTCCTGAGCTGTGAGGCATTTGTAGTATAGATCAGATTTCTTGAAATTGAGGAAATGATTTTCCTGCATGGTTTCCAATACAGCTGTCTGTACTCGTAATATGGCTCTTCGAGCCATGAAATATTGCTCTGGAGTTGCCTGCTTTCCAGCTTTCAAAAAATCTCGTACCAGCTTTTTGGAAATCTCTGGAACCTTCAACTCAGGCCGAGAGAGGTATGCATCGTTTATCTGAGCAAGATCCAACCTGTCCGCATCGGTCCATGGGGGAAGAGTTGTGGGAACTTCATCATCGTCTGCAAGAGCATCCTCCAGAGGATTTCTGAAGCCATCCACAACGATCCAGAACTGTACAAGTGGCATCAGGTTTTGCCTATCCATATACTCCATGAAATATGATAGACCAGAAGGGTCATGAAGTAATTCTACCAAGGATGCATTTTCAAAAGCAGAGGGATGATTTCCGTTTTGAACAGGCTCGTTTGATCGAATGCGTCTATCAGTACCGGCAGCAAGTTGGCTAACACACTGGTCAAGAATGCGTTTTCCAATGTCTAAACGACGAAGATAAGCTGGATCTTGCCCTTCTTGCATAGCATCTCGTTTCATTTGACTTGATACTTCACTTCGAAATCTTCTAGCATCAGAAAGATTATTCACACGTCGAATTGCTCGAATGAATTTCTCGAACTTTCGCTCGCTATCACCTGCAGCAAGGCGCGGAAATGGTACAGCGCGTTTGGACTTTGGTGCTGGTGATGCATGCTGATCAAGAGCAGCTCGTAGCTTTCGAACAGTTGACCTATCTTGCAGCATCGTCCGGCCCTGCTCACTGTTAGTTCTTTGGTCCCATGCAGATGGGGCTGCACCTACATAAGCCTCCATAATCTGGTTCCACGTATCTGGATCCGAGAGCATCTGCATGGTAGGTGCAAGCACGGCGCAAGACACCAGTTCCGTGACAAGGACGCTGACTGCACGACTTGCAGTAATGTTCTCAGGTAGCAACTCTGGCAGCAATCCTTTGACCACATCGCGTATGTACTCCTGTTGGACCAGTTTTGTATCAGAGTATGCCAAAGAAGCTGCTGGGTGCAGTTTCCCATCTCTGTATTTCCCCGCTATTGCCAAATCCAATTCTTCAGACTCGGTCACATTCCTGTTCAAATGCTTGCCCCGAACTGTTCTCTCCGCGTCGTAAAAGTCTTTAAAGTGAGTCGTCAAGATCGGTACAATGCGAATGGTTACCACCTCCACGATATCAACCCTCTTAAGCCGATCCAGGAGCCCGACCAACGCCAACCTGATTGTCTTATCGACCTCATTTGGAAACACAGGGTTCTTGCTTATGCCAGCATACCAAGACTTCACAAAGTCCCTTATGATCAGTTCCAATAAGTCGTCGAGTGCGCTGGACACTATAAAGGAGTCGGCGCAGAGGGGCTGTCGTTGGTACGTCTGTCGTGTTCGAAGTCCCGCCTTCTCCTGCTTCCAAGCTGCCGCAGCCAGAAATGCTGGGCCGCGGGGTCGTCGCAGATTGTTTCTTTCTCCATATCGCGAACCTCTTGAGGTAAGAAGTAGCAACGCGATCAATCCAAGGACTGGTAGGACCAAGCCTACCACCAAAGCGTATCCTACCCAGCGCAAAGTTGGTACCCAGTTCACGGCATATCCCCAAGCTACAAAACAGGCGATACCGGCGAGGATTACATCTCGTCTTCCAAGGTCCATAATCTGAGAGAGCATGCGCCCTCGTTCGGCATGGTTGGTGGGAATTGTGTTTTGAACGGTGAGGGAACTCTGGGAAGATGCGAGCCCATCTCCAGAACCATCGCGTGTTTAGTCATGGATTGCTGAAACAACATAGACGAAAGCGATTGTCAGGATGTACATCGCAGTCGTGCTGGATCCAAGGAGCTACAAACCTAAGAATATTCTAGATAATGCAAAAACCTACCCAAAAGCCAATTTTCATCATCAACAGTTTCCAATCATTAAATAATCCAGATACCTCCGACCTTCTTTTTATCGTCCCGGGTAAACGAGGCGCTGCAATGCGAATTACACGTGCTTTCTAAAAATTGGAGGTCTTTTGTTCCTTGCAAACGGGTATTGCGCTATATAGAGCCTACTACTGCATAACTCTAGCAAACTATCTACATCACCAGGGTGGATCTTCTTTGCGACGAAATAGCGCAACATACTTTGGCCCTTTATTTCGCTCCACTTTCTTGCCCTCCTCCGTCTCTGTTCTCATGACCTGCACGCATTCATCTGCTTCTTGCTCGTCTTCTGGTACCCGCTCAAAAGAAGGATGTGCCTCAAAGTGCTGCACCATCCAATTATGCAGATCCTCCACGTCGGTGATAGTATAGACAATCCCTCCCGGACGCACTACATATGCGTACTCAGAATTCAAGGTAGTGGAAACAATTCGAGCCTTGTGTTTTCGTGCTTTAAAGTGAGGATCTGGAAAGCATAGAAAGATCTTCGAGAGCTGGTCTTTCTTGAAGAAATTGGGTAGGAACTTCATAGTATTCGCGCGCAAACATGCAGCATTTTGGTAGAGCCCTGTGCCGGGATTTTGAGCCCGCAAAGCCTTGATTCTTTCCTGAACGTACTCCGAGACCTGCATTCGAATTTCCATTCCTGCATATGGTCAGGTCATATTCAGTACGCATATGGCAGCCCGCTCACCTAGTAGCAGCGTATTGGGTAACTTTGGAGCAAGAGCAACAAGAAGACCACCGAATCCACACCCAATATCTGCCACTTCCACATCTTGAGTCAACTTTCTGATCTGGTTGGTTGTCAAGGTCGAGTCATCTTTCGTAGTCGAGACATCAACGGTCTCCGAAGGCTCTGTCGGCGCATTCTCTTCTGGTAATTGTTGGACGAATGCAGGATAGTATGGGCCCCAGTTCATAGCATCGGGAGAGCTAGGGCTATTAAACATCAGTACTGTAAGCACTTGCAGATCCGACATCGACTTACTAGGTCAATTGGTGGTCGGAGAAGGGATTTGCGTGCGCGCGTTGTCTGTAAAACTTCTTCTTGGGAAGCTCTGTCGTGCCATCGGTGCGCGAGGTGCTTTTGTATTCCTCTCTTTTCTGTCGCTTGTTCGCAGGACCAGCCATTGTGGCTATGTGTATACGATGTGACGGTATGAATGCGAAATCGTGGAGAGAATTGATAAGTAAGTGCCTTGGAGGGGTGCAAGTAAATTATCATAAGGCTGAGCTCAGAATTAAAGTGGGTACCAGCCTCCAAGAAGCGACCCCTGCCAATGTAAGCACCTATGAATGATGATATGTATTTTGGAGGGAAAGTTCCCCTCGACAGCTTCCCTTTCGATCAGTGTCGCGTACCTGAAATCTCAACAGATAAATATGACAGGGCCTCGTATGTCCTTACTGACCACCCTTCGTCTATCCTGACCTCCACGGCCAGCTCATAACGCTCTTCTCTGTCCACGGCCCATGAGAACGCGTCATCTCCAACCCATCCAGCACAGTTCGAGGAGCGCAGCGGAATACTCGGAGTTTGGCTTGGCCGCTCTGCGACTGTCCTCACCACAGTCATGAGCTGGTTCTCAATTTTGCCCCAAAGTATTCAATTTATTGAAACTTGGGCAATCCGCATTTTTGTAAGACTTTGGTCATTCCCCATCGGCCACTCCCTCCACTGACTAAATACCTAGCTTCTCCTCGGTTTCTTAGCAATAGCCCCATGGCTATTACTTATTGTTTATGATGCGATATTGTTTCTCTTTCGCACCGCTACTTACGAAATACCGGTTATTGGAGGGCGGGCACGGAACAGACCACGGCCTAGAGCACCATCTCTAATGGAAAGACCGAGTGGAAGACCGAGGAACTTGTCCATAGTACCAGGTACTGGGACAGCCCTCGAAATTGCAGAAGATGCCGTGGAAGGGCTAAAACAAAGATTGGAAAAGACGGATCACGAAAAGGTTGAAGGGGACATTTCTGAGGACAGATGAACGTCAACTTTTATTCTATTTCGCTATGGCGAAATCAAGACAGACGATCAAGGACTTTCAACAAATCTCCCGTGACTCCCATAGCGGTAACATCTCCTCCAGCACCAGCGCCCTGGATGATGAGTGGGTTGGCGCCGTATCGCTTGGTGTAGAAGCTTATAATGTTATCACTTCCCTTGAGAGCAGCAATAGGATGTGATCGATCAAACTTCTCTAGTCCGACCTTGACTTGCTTCGTGCCAACATCAATGCTTCCAACAAATCTTACCACCTTCCCTTCCTTCTCTGCGGCAATCTTTGTCTCCTCCATCTGTGAATCAAATTCGGGCAGCTTCTCCAAGAATTCGTCTCCACTTGCAACACTCTCCAACTCCTTTGGAATCAAGCTCTGGACAGGGAATGAAGTTGGGGATTCAACCTCAAGACCTGAAAGTCTTGCCAAGATCGTCAACTTTCGTGCGACATCGAGACCATTCAAATCGTCTCTTGGATCTGGCTCAGTGTAGCCCAGCTCCTTGGCTTTCTTTACTTCAGCTGACCATTTACCACCCGTTCCCTCTGTAGGAGCAAAGGAGTTGAAGAGGAATGACATGGTTCCGCTGAAGACACCCTCAATCTTGGTCACCTCGTCACCAGTATCGACCAGTTCCTTCAGAGTTGAGATAACTGGAAGACCGGCACCAACGGAGCTCTCGTGGTAGACCTTGGCACCAGAGGAAGCTGCTCCTGCAAAGATATCCTGCCATAACTTGTATGAGCCCGAGAAGGCCTTTTTGTTTGGGGTGATGATGCTGATTCCCTTGGAGAGGAATGCTGGGTACTGGTCTGCGACATCTTGCGAGCTCGTGTTGTCGACAAGGACCACCTTGGCCGGGGCAGCAGCTAGGTAGTCAATGATCTTTGGGAGAGCGAGGGGTTCTTGGGTAGAATCTGCAAGAGTAGTTGCGAGGTTGTCATAGGACAGCGCTGTATATTTAGGGCTATAAAGAACCTTCTTGCTTCGAGAGACAAATACAAGAGACAGTTTTGGAGATGAGGGGTTGGCAGAAAATCGTTTCGTGAGGCCTTCCAGTTGAGAAAGGAAGCATTTTCCTACCCCTCCGGCACCTGTTTCATGGTCAGTTATTGATGTCTAGAAACAAGGACGAAATTCCTGTACCGATCACTGCAATATAGACGTCCTTTGGTGCCATTTTGAAAGAGATTGATCTGAATTGAACTTCAAGGTTGGAAGGATGACTGGGTGCCCAAGCTGCCCTGAATATTTATCGTTGGTGGGGTGGTATGCGATCTCGCAATGCTCCTGACTGCCCCGCCACGTCCCCAGCCCAGCCTTGCCTTAAGCCACACCAAAGTCTAGCCTTCCCTACCACTTCACTGCCGCTCAGATCAGGACCCGAATAACAAGAGTCAAAGCTTCGAGAGACGTCCATCAGTCCTTGGATACAAAACCCTCACTTTGATTTCAGCATGTCACAGAAACAGGTCACCAAATCTGCAGAAGCAGACCTCTATGGCTTCCGGCGCCCAAAGAATCCAAAGAAGGAGATCTCATCGTCTACTAGCCTTGCCTTCAGCTCCACCTTGTCCACCCTCCTCGCAAACACCAACAACGACGCTGAGAAGACGGCTTCTGGCCGCCAGCGGCCGTCAAAGAACAAGTCGGACATATTCACTGCGCATAATAAGAATACAAAGAAACGTGCGGCGCGGGATCTAGAAGATGACGATATGCATAGGCAGGTTGGACGACAGGACATTGGCGGCGTAGACTCTTCAGTGCTGCACCGCTCTAAGCGCAAGATGGAGGAGAAGGCACGACTTTATGCTGCGATGAAAAGGGGAGATTATGTAGCTGGCGAGAACGAGCCAGAGGCTCTCATCGACTTTGATCGCAAATGGGCCGAGAACGAAGCACGGGGGACGGGCAATGAGCTTGATACTTCCTCAGATGATGGGATGGAATCCGATGGCGATGATGGGGAGTTGGTAGACTACGAAGATGAATACGGACGAGCTCGCCGGGGGACACGCGCTGAAGCGGAGCGGATGGAGCGCAAGAAGCGGAATCAGGCCCTAGGCGCCGAAGAGCTGGATCGTATGAGTGCTCGCCCGAAGATGCCGTCGAATATCATTTTCGGCGATACGGTCCAGGCTGCAGCGTTTAATCCCGACGAGCCAGTGGTGCAGCAGATGGAGGAGCTGGCTGCAAAACGAGACCGCAGCGCGACGCCACCAGAAATGAAACATTACGAGGCAGACAAAGAAATCAGGACGAAGGGTGTGGGATTTTATAGTTTCTCCAAGGATGAGGCAACACGTGGGAAGGAGATGGAGAATTTGGAGAAGGAGAGACTACTTACGGAGAAGGTGAGGAGGGAGAAGGAGGAGAGGAAGGAAAAGAGACGGCAGGAAATTGAGGAGAGGAAGAGGGCAATTGGTGAGAAGAGGGCGAGGAAGCAAGCTGACTCGTTTCTTGATGACCTTCAGAATGATATGATTGCACAGGACAAGGGATCATGATCGACTTAAACGCCTTGCTCTCTTCATGGAGACTTCTACATACGCTTCGTGCTATTGAGACAGAAGCATTGGCCCTCCAATGTCCATGGATATCGACATAGAGGAAGAAAAGAAGTTGCTGCTTTTTTTGGTGCTATTCAAGGCGTTTTGGAATGATACCCACATGGCTATGCTTCAGAGAAAGACATAGAGACACTCCGAGAAGTTTCCGGAAAGGAGGGAAAGGAAGTGAGAATTTTATTTGGAATAACACCGAGTGTAGTCGGTATTTGCTTCTTGACTTGTGCATTTTCCCTTGCACTACCAAGCAGTATAACCCTAACGTACCTTACATACGAAAAGAAACCTTGCTCCACGCAAAAAAGGTCCCACAAGTCTACCTATTCACCTACCTGCCGTTTCTCAAGTGACCTCCCTCCTCACTCCCTGCACTCCAGACACAGCCTTCCTGCCTATAGTCCCGAAGACCATCGGAGAAATTACCAAACCACATAAGGATTGATAGACAACCATATAATAAGCATCGTTAAGCTTGAAAAGAACCCTCACCCCCCGGGCCCGGAGAGCCAAGGAGGGCAAGGCATAATCTCCCAATGCAGAGCCACAACAGGGCAACTCAAACAAACCCCCCCCCATCCATAATGCGCACGCGCTAAATCCTTCCTCCGGCCAGGAAGCGAGCAGGAAGGGCAAAGACGAGAGACGAGGAGGATTCCCGAGGACCCATCTTTTGATTTCCGGGTTTGAGGCGACCTAGCTAGGAAGGGCAGGGCAGGATTCAAGCTTGAAAACCCTTTTCTCTTTTCGTTCTTTCTTCATTTCGTTTCTTCGGGAGTGATGTTATTCAGAGGAGCAAATGTGGATATGAAGGCGGCGACGCGTTGATGTCATTGCCTTTGAGTTAAGAGTGGGTGCCTGGTTATGGATAGGTAGGCAGAGGGAAGGGTAGTTCTGTAGTGGAGGTTGTATTACGTGTGGTGCTTTGCGTGCGGCGTATAGATCCAATTGACTGACAAGAGTGATATTAATGTTGAAGAGAATCAGGACTCGAAACGAAACTGTACGATAAACTTGATCCAGAAGAATCTTCTAAGATAGGTACCTAATTTATTGTATAGATGCATATTCATAAGGTGCCATTAGATAAAATAGGAGTTTGAAAATCCTCGTCCCTATACCTCCAGGAATTCCATCCTTTCCTTGCCATTCCCATACACCGGATTCAATTCCGTTCATACATATATATCTTCGGCGCGCCCACTGTGCTCTACGCTGTACTGGACCCACTCGTTTCTTTCCTTCGCGCCGAGCAAAAATGTTGATTGTTAGTAGGGAATCCATGAGACCTATAATCGCTGTGAAAACATAGAAAATAAACACCCCAAAAGTGAGAGGTTGTCGCCAAAAATAAGAGGGATAACTATCCTCCAACGCCATTTTGCCAAACTCCAAATGCTAATATGGTTTCATAAAACTCCTCGATATAAACCCACACAAACCCTCTTGTCCATCTTTATGTCGCAAGCCATACACACGCGCAATCGCTTGATGAACTTCGAGCTTCCAAAGCCAAAGCCCGTTCGCCGACAACGACCGGCAGACTTCGTTTGGATACAGGCGACACGCTCGTAGGTTCTGTTTCGTTGAGGTATAACGTGACAACCTGTCCCGTGCTGTTCACATACGGGGAAGCTATACCGTTGCCATCAATACTCTGTTGAACACAGTACGGGGTTATGGCTTGCGATCCCCGAGGAACTCGTCGTTCTTCGATCTTGATGACTTTGGGGTATCCTGCCAGAAATTTCGGATCAGAAGTGGCGGTTGAAGCCGCCCCCGTGCTGGTTTGGGTCACAGCAGCACTCGATGCGGCGGCGGCCTGTTGAGCCGCACTACTCGTCAGGTTGACATACAAGAATGCTTCCAGAAGCGTTCCGTTCCAATAGCAAAACCATGGTTTATCTCCAGGTTGTGCAACCCCTTTCCTCTGGAAGTCTTGGATCTGATGATACTGATACGCATCTCGTTTTGTCATACCCGCATTGAGAGTTGATTCAGGAAGAACGACAAGTTTGTTGTAAGTGGTTTGGAAGAACCATGCAGGCCCCTTGGATGAATCTTGGTTATCAACGACAAGACTCAAGACTTGGGCCTCTGTCAATGTCGGTGGTTGGGCACCATATGGGAAGACTGGCATCGAATTATTTCCAAAGTTGATCTCAATCTCATTTGAATGAGTGCTATCCTGGCCAGGAATGGCTTGGACATCGACTTGCAAAGGGGAGCCAGGTAGATTGCAGGACCACGCAGCACTTTCAGCAGTGCTATCCATGCAGCTAGATTGCACGGTAGAAGGAAGTTGAATAGGAAGGGCAAATATGCCGGTGGGTAGAGTTGGGAGGTTGGTCGGGACTGTCGTAACTGGGGAGGCATCAAACGTTGTGGTTACTGTTGCTACGGCGCTTTGAGCATTCCTACATGAGCGTTAGTGAAATAGACGTGGGATTTCATAATAAACTAACCCTGATCCAGAGCTTTGAGGATGAACATTATGTTTCTTGTTATTATTAGACTTCGGCTTCAGAGCATAGAGTGTTGCCCCAAGAATAATGCCGAACAGGATGAGGGCTACCCCTACCAGGACAAAAGCCCATACTGGTACTATACCACAAGCCTTCTTCCTGGCAATCTGCTGCCACCTCTTTAGTGGAGGCTTTTCGGATACAGCATACGCAGCGGTATTGACTCGGTGGGAGCTAGCTTCAGAAGTGAAGCTGCGGGATGATCGGCCAGATTGTGGAGAGTTGAGGTCTTCCCGGGAAGCAAATTCTGGATTTCGTGTCGCCAAGCCCATCCCACCAGCACCAGTAACTGGAACAACGACATTCGGACGCGTTTTCCTGGCAAAAGCTTCATCAGGATATTGGGTATACGGGGGAAGTTCCTCAGTATGCCCGTCGGGGCCGATAATTCCGGCAATCTCCTCCCCGTCTGGTCCTAACCGTCGCTGATAATTGTTATTCAGTCCGGGAAATCCGACAGGAATTGGTGCCATAGGTGAGACATTTTGTCCATCAGTCTCCGGAACCGTACTCTGAGGATACATACCATACGGATGTGTTGGTCCGCTTGGCCCTGTATAATTTCTTTCCACCACGGGTGCCGCCATGCTCGTGGCCACACTCGCCGTACGTTCCAGCCTTGAATCTTGAGAGTACATCTGATATGAATGGGATGGCGCCGTAGGACCTCGGTATGGGCTCTCCGGCCTGACATAGGACATACCACTATCTGACGACACGGTCGATGATCGCGTTATGGATTGGCTTGTCGACGAACCGCCCACTATACTGCTCTCTGCGATAGGACCCATCTGGCCATCATGCCGTAAAGCGAACGAATCGAGGCCCTTTGGTTTCGAAATGCTCGAGGGTCGCGGTGGTGGTGATGCTGATCGTCTCTGCGGTGGGAGTTCTACGTTGGAGGACATCGACTGGGGACCAACCGTCATCTCTCCTGGCCTATAACCACCGTCGGAGATGCCCATCGCAGCCAAAGCAAATTCATCGTCCTCCTCGGGTTGCCTCGATAGCCTCATGGACGTCCGCATGGAAGCCCTCCGCTCGATGCTGGCGGATCTTTTGGGAGTGGCCATCTCGGAGCGCCTGGAAACCAGTTCACAGTCCCGAAGGCCCTTCACGACACGGCGATTCGATCCGAGGGTTGCAAGCGATGGACTCTACTGTATTATGGACTATGCATTGGCTGGCGTGACGAGAATTGGTGAGGGAGGTAGAGGAATCGGTCGCAGTAGTATGGGTGGAGGATATTGTGGGATGGTGTTGATGGATGGACAGAGGATTGAGTGGGCTCTGCGAAGGTCGAGTCGGATGGAGTTGAGCGACTGGAATGGAGGATGGTGTGTGGTGGACTGGGACGGGGACTGGACGGGGACGGGCCTTGGCCAAGGAGTCGACTGGGAGGGGCGGGCTGAGTACTGTACTGCAGTGGTTGGAAGACGTACAGGGGGATGAGTGAGCGAAAGAGGCCTGTTCAGGTGCCGGAGGATGAAACCCACCGGCTAATCAGCCTGTAATGATGCGTGAGAGTGCTGGAGCAGGGGGCCCAGAAGTCACAGATCAGCCCCCTGAGTTCTTCTGACGGTGGTCTGTAGCGCTACTACGGACGCTGCTGAGCCCTTCCAGACTGCCGCGGTGGGTCTTGAGAGGGTAGCGAGTGTCTGAACGTGCGGCTGGCCCTGCAAGAAGGACGGTGTCCAGAGTGCGTATAGACACCCGGCAAAAAAGACGTGACACTCGCCTTGCCCTTTGCTTCATAGGGACGGTACGAAAGGACTGCAGCATGCCGACCGAGAGTTGGCTGGCCCTCGCATCCGACCACGGCTGATTCCCCCCAAGCTCGTATACAATGTATTTGCACGGTAGGCGGTCTCGCCCCACTTTATTCCCCTGCCCAGTCCTGGATCGGCTTAGGCTTGCTCCAAACTGGCCTACTCTGCACCGTCGTTCTGACAGACGGCGACTCGACTGAGAATATTGGCAACGGCCGATAAGCATTAACCTTGAATAGCGTGATGAGCGCCCCTGCTCGACTTTTCCGTAGCAATGGAAGCCTTACCTACAGTACTGTACCTTACTTGACTGTGGCTTCTGACACTCTCAACTCACGATGCCATACCATTCCACACCATGCCATACAAGAATCCAGAGTTGCAAACATCGCTCCATGTCATGCCTTGGTTGCCTCATATTGCCGTGCCTGGATCGCCTCATGTTTGCTGTGCATAGCTGGACCTTGCTCAGCATCGAAGCAGGTAGCGTGGAAACGGTGAGCAGCATCAGCATCAGCATCAGCATCAGCGCCAGCGCGAGAACATGTTCTCAGACCTGTCATCCAACACGTATTAGGTTGCGATCATCTCTGTCTATCTAGCACCATCTCCACAAAAGCCGTAGGATCAACTTTCTGGTGCAGAGCGACGAGAGCACGGTGGAGCTTGGTTCATGGCCGGCTTGCCTGAAGTTCCGACTCTCCCAGCCTGCGCCGTTGCAGCCTGCCCGGTGTTTAAGAGCAAGTGAGATTCTTACGGTTCTCCTCTGACAGATTACTCACCCGGAGAAATGCCAATGCCCAATTGAGAACCCGAGAAAAGTGAACGGGCTGAGGTTGACGATGCATGAATACTGTACCATCTTTCCTACAGTTGTTCTGTCTCGTCTCAGCTAAGACACAACGTCGTAGAAAATTCACCTGATTTCCCTACCACCGGAGGCATCTGGTGCAACTTTTGCCGCCGGTCCGTCCGCCTGAGGAATGTCAAACGGCCACCAGAGAAATGCTGGATCTTGCCAAGTACTTGGGTTGAGACGAGTAATCATAGTACGGGAAAACCCCTCCAAGATCCAATCCCGAAGGAAATCTGCCCTCGCGGCTTGATGCTCTACCAAGATACTTCGGAGCTGCAGGCGGAGCCGGAACTATTGGCTGCAAAAGCCCCAGCGATGCTGCAAGTGATAAATAAGGTATATGAAGGGAACGGCTTGGTTGGGCGTGGTGGCTCGAGTGCGAGAATGGTCGGCGCTCGCGGTGGTCTCCCCTAGCAAACACACTTCTTTGTTGCACGCCTCAGAAGTACTCCGTAGAGCGAACACCGTCCGGACGGTCCACATCGCTGATGCACATACCCAAAGCAATACGCCTCGCAAAGGATGGTTTCTTTCCAGCATATGCGTGAGGTAATATAATGTCACCTCCCTTGACCGATGAGCAGCTTTCTTCGGCCACGATCCGGCAGGTGTTTCGTTCGTTCGTCGATGGGCGGCTTCTCTGCAGTACAGACCGCAGCATTATGGATTGTCCCGTTAAGGTTGGAGACGCCGTCGGCGGAGGTCCGGTCCCAATACCCGCCGTGACGCTCCGACGCTGTGACGAAGGCTGTTTGAGCTTCTGCTATTCTTTTCCCTGACAATGCTTGGCTACCCGCATTCGCTCCACTTGGCCGGCCGGCGTCGTCTAGAAGTGCTACGGCTGCGGTGTGCCAACGCATCATTATATCTCCGGACCAGACGTGACTGTACTCGAGTTGCACTTTGATGAGGCTACGAGCAAGCAAGGCATGTGTAGTCGCAAGCTGGAAGCATGTCAGATTGCCGTTCGCCTGCTTCCATCCCGCTTCCAATGCAGCTTTGAATTTCTTGACAACGTACGGCCATAATAGCATCTGAGGCGACAAGGTTCTAAGTTTGGACACGAGCCAGGTTTCAGTCATTTTAGCCCTGGGGTAGAACGTCCTCTTGCGCTCATAATGATCTGACATTCTTTTGCTGTGCTCAATGAAGACCTCCTCCGTGCCTCTACCAATCCTGGCTGGCCAGACTCAACCTGCTGTATCACACCTCTCTCTATAAACACATGCTATTTTGCTTCGCGATAATGCAACGCCGCACTCGTACCACAAACCCATCTGCTGTCACTTTGACATGCATCGAAACACATCAAAGCTTGAAATCCTTCCCGACTTCGTTTGCGGGGACTTCTATACGCTGTCGTCGTTCGGGACTAAATAGTTCCGTCCTGTGACATCTATAGAGTGGGTAATTTATGAAGTCAAAACTAACGAACCACAGATTCCGATCACCAGTAGGTTTTGATCAAGAGATACAGGTCTGGGGAAGTGCCAAGGGCCTGTAGAGCCTGGCCCATGGATTGTGGTCAGATAGGGCGACTACATAGCTCATCAATCCTCGACCGAATGCTCGACAGCTTGTAATCGGGAGAACAAGTCTGGAAAAGGGATTTCTAAGGCGAGATCGTCGTATATGCTATATCTGAGAACTTGGCTCTGCTTCAGATCAAGCTTAAAGAGGTCTTGCTCCGCATCTTGCATTCGAATGGGCGACGGTGGTTGTGGTATAGGTTTCTAGACGCTGTTCATATTTGCATCAGCGAGATTGCTGAGGAAATCTAGCACGTTTGAATCTGAAAGAGATAAATACAGCCAAGGGGAGGATCTCGATGAGATTGATGTTGCTTCTGTGGCAGAAAGTGTGCATCTTCTACTGGTTGCATTACTATTGGACCAAACATATTTTGTAGGGATTTTTATCGTCGGCTCAAACACTGACTCTATCTGAAGACTCCAGTGTTACCGTTCTCAATCTCGGAAGCCCGTCAGGGAGCCGGACTGCACACAATCTACTCTATGAATTCTGGCACCCAGTCACGGGCTTCGTACAGTAGTAAAGCGGCAAAAATCTGTTGCAATAGGTAGACAACGACTCCTTGCCATTGTGCAGTAGTGGCATTTCTTTTGTAGAAATTTTGTACGGCTTCATCAACCATCAGAAGAAGCCTCCGAAGTGGCGCGTGAAAGCACAACATATACGATGCATCTCGACCTGGTAAGGCAGTAGTTACGATAGATCAAAGCAGAAAGTTTGCCGCAAGCAGAGTTGAGGTTGAAATTCACATGTCGTGTTTCGTTCTCGGACATTACCAGCTATTTCCAAGCTCCTATATCATCCCGATTGCTTCGCTGCCTGGATCCCCTCCTTCACTTTTTCTGCCGGATCGTCCCTCTGCTGTGCTGCGGTTCGTTGACATGAAGACTCGGGAGGCGCGCTACAAAGACACTTCTTCGGCTTGAAGCTGGACAGGCAGCTACACTTATCTGAACAGGTGAGTGGACAGCCCTCAGCACTGCCCCTCCTGGCTATTCTCCATCCAGAAAACATGGCCGCATGCCTGCGTCCGTAGCGCACCTTTGGGCAGGCGTGCAACAGACACGTGAGAAGACTGGGTGCACAATGAAGCAAGTGCTTGCCAATGAGGGGTTGGGACCGAACCACGATAAGGAGTCGATAGGGAGACGATAATACCAGGTCGCAGACAGGACCACACGAGCTCTTCGACGACTTCTAGGAACGATGCTGAAGCGGCAAATTGTAAACGGTGCCATGCTTACTGACTGCATAGAGTGACGTGTTAGCAACAGGGCAGCAAATAAGCTGGAGCTGGACGGACGTGAGATATCAGTCCGATTCTGGCGATCACCACGGACGGAACGCCACTGGCACGTTCCTGCATACGGGATGTCAAAAAGTGCAGTGCTTCACGGGACCACGGGCGCTGCGACTAAGGCATTCGGTGCTGGGCAGCGCCTCGACCGATGGCGGCATTATGCTTTCTCTCGCGCCCAGTTGCAACGGTCGGCGACGAACTGCTGTTATCACCGTTCAATCTCGACGTGCGCCCGAAATGGAAATCCCATTACCTTATCAGTCCCTTGGGGTCTTGCGACACTGCCACGTTATGGTTGGATCCAGGGGTCCTCATTCGAGGATTGGACGGCGCGGTGGAGTGGTACCTCATTTATTATCTATCAACACACAAATCCTAATCCTGGCCCCTCGTCTACTGTATCTCTCGAACCATCATCCATCTTGTGGGCTTTCTTTCGTGCTGCCGCTCCAGACTTGTACATAAACATTTCTTCGCGCCCGACCATCTTCTCTCACCAGATCCGCATCCCTCTGCTCTGTAAGTGCCGCCATCGGCGTGGTGCCTGGCATAATTTCCTGCTCGTCCCTAGCCTTTGTTGGGGTTTCCTGGGAGGCTTAGCTGCGGGAGCTCCCCAAAATCTTTTGTTGCTCGCAATTCTATTGTTCTCCTTGTTTCGCTCATTTCCAGCTTCGTCTGCCATTTCACTGACGCAATTTTCATCCAGATCTCCAGCAGTTCCTCCAGCTGAACTCTTCACCTCTCTGCTCAAATTTCCAAAACTCTTTCCCCTCACATCCTTCACCGCCTCCCCACCATGGCCGCCCGCCCTCAGAATATTGGCATTAAGGCCATGGAAATTTATTTCCCAAGCCAGGTATGCGCAAACTCGACCCGTTACCTGTCTGCATCTGCAGCGCATCGGTATGCCCGGTTGACCGTTCGCACTAATCGTGTTTGCAGTGTGTCGATCAAGCCGAGCTCGAGAAGTTCGATGGCGTTTCCCAAGGCAAATACACGATTGGTCTCGGGCAGACCAAGATGAGCTTCTGTGACGATAGAGAAGGTGAGGAGAATGCGCAATTATGGGCTACAAGCGACTAATGGTCTGTAGACATCTACTCTTTCGCCCTCACCGTTACCTCCAGCCTCCTGAGCAAATACAACATTGACACCAACTCCATTGGCCGTCTCGAGGTTGGTACCGAGACCATTCTCGACAAGTCCAAGTCGGTCAAGTCCGTTCTTATGCAACTCTTCGGTGAGAACTCCAACATCGAGGGTGTTGATACGGTCAATGCTTGCTACGGTGGTACCAACGCTCTCTTCAACGCCATCAACTGGGTCGAGTCCTCTGCTTGGGATGGAAGAGACGCCCTGGTTGTTGCAGGCGATATCGCTCTGTATGCCAAGGGTTCCGCCCGCCCCACTGGTGGAGCTGGTATGGTTGCCATGTTGATTGGCCCTGATGCGCCAATTGTGGTGGAGCCAGGACTTCGTGGAAGTTACATGCAACACGCATATGACTTCTACAAGCCAGATTTGACCAGCGAGTACCCTATCGTTGATGGCCACTTCTCCATCAAGTGCTACACCGAGGCTGTGGATGCTTGTTACAAGGCATACAACAAGCGAGAGGTCACCTTGAACTCCAAGGCCAACGGCCACGCCAATGGAAATGGCGTCGCAGAGAAGGAGGCCGACAAGACCCCTATCGACAGATTCGATTACATGGCTTTCCACGCACCAACTTGCAAGCTCGTCGCCAAGTCCTACGCTAGGATGTTGTACAACGATTACATTGTCAACCCTGACGCCCCAGCATTTGCCGACGTTCCTGCTGAGCTCCGTGATATGGACTACACCAAGTCGTTGAGCGATAAGGCTGTCGAGAAGACCTTCATGGGTCTGTCCAAGAAGCGATTTAACGAGCGTGTTCAACCTAGCATCAACGTGCCAACCATGTGCGGAAACATGTACTGCGCAAGTGTCTACGGTGGAGTGATTGGTCTTTTGGACAACATTGACAGTGCAGCATTGCAAGGAAAGAAAATTGGTGTCTTCAGCTACGGCAGTGGTTTGGCATCCAGCTTGTTCTCTTTGAAGGTTGTCGGTAGCACCGATGCCATCAAGAAGGCCATCAACCTCCAGGAGAGACTCGGCGCACGCAGAGTCCTCAGCCCACAAGAATACGATGATGTAAGTTCTGAACCTTCGTACATATGATTACCAAACTAACAGCACTCAGATGTGCAACCTCCGAAAGCAAGCTCACTTGCAAAAGGACTACAAGCCAGCTGGTAGCGCAGAGACCATCATCAAGGGCACCTATTTCTTGGAGAGCGTGGACGACATGTTCCGCCGCAAGTACGAGATCAAGGCATAAACGATATCACGACGGGAAAGGCGAAAAGAAGAAAAATAGAGCGGGTCATCTTCAATCTATAGATTTTTCTTTCTCGGAGAAGATCTCCCACCCATCCCGCCATACCTTCGAAACGAGACACATCGGGGGTCCAGGGCGGAGACAAGAGCCTGGGGGAGAACTCTTTATGATCTCCAGTGACTTGGTAAATAATGCCGCGATCAGCTTCCTATTCCTTGGAATGCATGTCCATGATTTGTCCATTTGAATGATTTTGCTCGGCTATTTTCGACGAGGGCATTTTCGCATTCGGAGCATTAGCATACCATTTCCCCCCTTATAGCCAACCAGACATGACTACAATTTTTAATTTGCACAATAGAAGACCCGTCTCAATTTAATTGTGTCTTCTTATGGAATTTATGTTTCTGCGTGAGACATTCAGTGCGGCGAGGAGCGGAACAGAACATCCAAGAATATATTGACGAGAGCGTCCGTCCCCAACGGATCGTCGCCGGGTCCTAGCTTCGTCATGCTATATGCCGACTACTGGCTTACTAGTGGTAGCGATGACCGTACCCTGAGATGTGCCCTACCAGATTTCTACCAGTACCATATCTGCAAGGCCCAACAACCCGAGCAAGCTGTGCCGTTCGAATAGCGGAGGGACTACGCTTACGATGCCGGTAGACACTAGGAAATCGACGGCAGAGATACACAAGTCTAGCAATTGCTGCTTGCACAGAAAGTCTAGAAGGTTGCCCGTCCAGGAGACAAAGTGCCCCCGGAATGCTGCCAACCAATCGCATCTTCGAAGGCCACGCGAAATCACGATGACGCTTTAGCTTCCTCCACCCGCGCATTGCTCGCACATCAGTCGTTGCCACGTTCTCGTCAGTATTGCGTTTCGAGCTATTCCACGGACCAGTCCTATAGCTACAGTACGACGCCGGCGGAAGCTAAGTCAAAGTACGGATGGGAGCGACGCGATGACCCTAATAATGTCACACGCACGTTGTCGTCTCAATGTGAGTGGCCGGGCTACGGACGTGCCGAGGCATACGCCATCTGCCTTTATATCTCTGCCTTCTCCAATCTGCGCTCCGGTCTTCGATGGATGATGCTTCTCGCGCACATCAACTCTTTTCTGTCCATCGCTTCGTGACGCGATTTGGTTGCTGCAGTTGAAGCGTAAGGCCTGTTCACGGAATCCCAAGACGTCATGGAAGCAACTCCGTCCACGGTTCCAGATGAACCGCAAAAAGTCGTTCGCAGTACAACTGCACCTTCTGACTTGGGAAGCACTCTGGGAGATGCCATACCTATTGTCAAAGCCCTACTTCCCAAAGTCCCGCTGATAGCAAAGACAGCTCTCTGCCACACGCTCGGTGTGTCCGAGCATTCTAAGCATTGGGACTTACGCACGGAGGTTACCATCAACGTTCTGCGATCCTTTGTCGATGGCTCTACGAAACCCTCGCCGATCTCTAAGACTCAGAAATTGCTGAACAAAGACCCGGGCGTCAAGGGCAGGATATGGGTAGCCACGGCGGATATGAAGAGGCCAGCGGAGGACGACGTAAGAAAAGCGCTCTGCGAGGCTATCGAGCAGATGAAAGAACCAGGCGCGCAGCCAGGAGGATATACGATACCAAAACTTCAAGATGTTGAAGCAGAGTGGACGGGGTATCGAGCTGGTGCAACAAAGAGCTCGGCGCCTCCGAGGATCCCAGAGGCGGAGAAGTACAAGGAGATGATGCGGGAAGTGTCGTCGCCGGTGACGATTCTCTATTTCCATGGCGGCGCATATTACCTGATGGACCCGAGTTCACATCGTCCCACGACCAAGAAGCTTGCGAAGATCACCAAGGGTCGGGTGCTCTCTGTACGCTATCGCTTAGCACCTCAGAATCCATTCCCAGCTGCGCTGCTGGATGCGCTCGTCGCTTACCTCAACCTCCTTTACCCAGGCCCAGGATCGTTCCACGATGCTGTCGAGCCTAAAAATATCGTGTTTGGAGGTGACAGCGCAGGTGGCAATCTTTGCCTTGTGCTTCTCCAAACACTGCTCCAGTTCCGGCGGACCGGTCTCAAACTGCTCTGGAATGGCAGCGAAAGGGAAATCCCCTTACCAGCTGGCGTTTCGCTCAATAGTGCCTGGTGCGATATCACTCTCTCCTCGCCATCCTGCGACCAGAACGGCTCCTACGACTACCTCCCTGTCCCTTCTGTCCAGCTCTCCAGAACACCACCACCATGCCCAGCCTGGCCCACTACGCCGCCGCGAACACATCTCTACGCCGAAGATGCCCTCTTAATGCACCCACTTGTATCGCCCATCGTCGCGCCAACGTGGGTCGGATCGCCTCCCCTCTTTGTCGAATGCGGGACAGAACTGCTCACCGACGAGAACCACTATCTCGCCACCAAAGCTTCAGGCGAAGGTATCGTTGTCGTCTTCGAGGAATACACCACCATGCCTCATTGTTTCGGCATGCTCTTAGAACATATCCCCGGCTCGAAGCGTCTTTTTCAGGGGTGGACGGATTTCATCAGTAGTGTGGTGCTGAACCCGGGCAGCGTACAAACGAAAGGCACCAGAATTGCGGCGAAGACTTTGGTCGAGGAGCAGGTGGATTTGCGGTCGTTGAGCAGCTTCACGGAGGAGGAGGTGAGGGCAAGGATGCAGGAGAGGGTGAAGAAGATGACGCAGGGGCGGGGAGACGTTGCGAAGTTGTAATTCAAGGGGTGGATTCTGGACGAGGCTTCTCTGCCCTACATTAATAAGGTTTATTTGGATGATTAATGGTGGGTTGTGATATGTGATACAATTAGTGATCTGTAAAGTAGACGAACTCTGTTGCAATAAGCGAGCCAGATATGTATGTAGTCGGCAATTAAGCACAAAGCATGGTCAAACCCGCCGGCTATCTTTTCTCCGCCCGCTTGCTCCAGTTGTGCCGCAGCTGTACTGGAAGCCGAGGCCTAATCTTACTTATTCTAAGCGTAGTCGCAGGCGTGGCAGCTACCTGATAGCTCCCGGCTATCACTCTCACGCAGGTTGGCTGGGCGAATACGAAGTTTGTTGGTGGGCACTATTAGACGGGAGAATTCTCTATCGATGGCGAGTTGCCATCTGAGTGAAAGAGGCATGGGGAGGATTCAGAGAGAGTCCATTAGATAGAGTAAAGCATTGCCATATCTTCATACATCCGTTCCTCCATCCAACAAGTTGTAGCACACCCAAACTCCAATTCCAATGCTATTGCCACCACCACCAACCGGTCGCCAGAATTGAGTCCTTCCTGAAGTCCGCGCGGAGATATGGCCCCTTTTTGTTCTTATGATGATCCGCTCGCCTCTTGCGATCCACTCGCACCCGATGGAGTGGCATTCTTGTTTGCAGCTGCCATCTGCCATGCTGGGATGGCGGCTCGTCCTGCTGGGGCTCCGGTGCCGAATGGGCTGGAGCTTCGTCCCTGCAGAGACGTAATGGAATCAGTCCCCGTAGGAGTGCTTACTGTAGCTGGCTTGGGCGCGGCACCCTCTCCTGATGCTGTCGTGCTGGTAGTGTTAAGGCCGGTGGTAGGCGTAGAAGCTCCATTGGTCAAGGCTGCTCCTGCCGTGCGGCCGTATGAGCTTGTTGGGGTCGATGCTGAAGGGTTCATTCGTTGACCCATAAGGGTCTTGAGACTCTTAAGCTCGGCATTGAGCTCCCGTAGTCGGGTATCGGTGGATTCTTTTTGGCCTTCCATGGCTCGTGGGATGAGGTCTTTCAGGCTTCGCACTTCGTCACTAATCCGTCGTGACTCGTCCTCTCTTCTTCGGCTGGCGGCTTTCAGCTCTCCAACTACAGTCTCCACCTCAGTAAGAGCGGTATCTAGTCGCTCGGTTCTGGCCTCTTCTGATGATTTTAGGGTCTCTGTGTCCTTCGCTAGCTGATCAAGAAGTGCAAACGCCTTCTCAAACGATTCATCGATGGCTTGCTTGTCTTGCTCAAGTTGTGGCGCAGTTGGAGGTGCAATCATGGGGTATACATAGCGCTGTATCCGTCAGTACATCGGCATATTATGAAAACTAGTCGAACCCACCTTTGCCACAAAGTAAAGTCCATATCCTACACCCCCCATAACAGTCGCCATGATGAACCAATCTCGCCAGTCCCTTGTCGGCACCGCCGGTGGTGGTGGTGGTTGCTGCCATGGAGACTGTTGATATGCTCCATAGCTCGGTGGTGCTTGACGTGCTACCTGTTGTTGAGGCGCATAGTTCGAATAGCTTGGTGCAGCTTCTCCGCCAGCTCTGGCCAGCGCAGTGTCAACCTCCTCCTGCGTCAGGTTCTTGGATTGTAGGAACGCGATTCGGTTCTCGACTGGCGATGAAGCTACACTGGGATCCTGGAGAACTAAATCGAGATCAGTATTGCGCCTTGCGCTTTCGGAGGTGGACTCTCACATGTTACCTGAACTGGTGATTAGCAACGTTGCGTCAGGGGAGAAGGATGAGAGACTTACAGCGGACGCAACAAGATCCTCTCTGATCGCCATGTTAAAGATACGAAACGGATGACCACTTGCGTGGTACACTCGTACTTGATCTTTGCAAGACTGAAGAAGCCGGCACAGAATCTGGGGAGCCCATCATAAATTCGGGGGCCGGCAGCCGAGGCTCACGCTCCGAATGTGGCACGTGATCAATCGAGCGGGCGTTGCTGGGCAACCCACATGTTGCAGGCGCGATTTCCAGAAAACATCCGCATAACACAATCTCGCGCAATAGGAAGGAAGCATTACCATAGAAAACCCAACTGCTATATTGCACAACTACACAACAGAAGATTTGGCGCAAGTCAACACCAAAACATGTCGCAAGACACAGGGCTTTTTTCTGTGCGAAGACCAAGAGAAGTAAATAGATCTCCGGTCTGGTTGCTGCTTCATTCAGAAATACTAATTTTCATTCATAGACCCTCGGAGGTATCAGCTATAATTCTAACATCCCACAACCTGCTTCAGCGATGAAGCGCTCCAACTCTATGTCTGGCTTCGGCAATGCGCCTTTCACTGCAAACCATGGACGATCCATCTCAGGGCCCCGAGCATCGCTCGCACCGCGACCAAACCAACCAATGTTCCATCGCTCTTCCTCAGGGACGAATCTTGCAGACATGGGAATGTCATCCGTGAAGAGATCCTCTTTTCAGAACACTAGTGGCCGCAAGAGCTATGCGCCAGGGAGCCTGGGACGGCCATCAGCAGAAGCTTCTGAGCGCAGAAGTAGCAGCTACAAATCTAGAAGCTCCACCAGTGGACCAGGGAGTCATCAGAGTTTCTTTCAACAAGCACCACAACCGGCCGGTGTTCCCCGCGATCCACGACCGCTGAAAGACCGTTCGTATCAATTGCAGATCGGACAGGAAATCCTGGATTATATGTCTGCCAATAACTTTGAAATGGAAATGAAGCACACTGTTAACAGTATCAAGTCACCTACACAAAAAGATTTCAACTTGATGTTTCAATGGCTCTATCACCGGATTGACCCCAGTTACCGATTTCTGAAGAACATGGACCAAGAAGTGCCCCCAATACTGGCCCAGATGCGATACCCATTCCAGAAGAGCATCACCAAGAGCGCACTTTCTGCTGTAGGATCGCAAAACTCATGGCATCTATTCCTTGGTCTCTTGCATTGGATGATGCAGCTTGCTCAAATGCTCGAGGGATACGCATCCAACCGATACGACGACGCATGCATCGAAAATGGTGTAGATGTGAGCGGGGATCGTATCATTTTCCGTTTCCTCAGCGGCGCATACAGAGACTGGCTTTCTATGGATGATGATGCTGCAGATGGGGACCAGGACAGAGTGTTAGCACCACATATCGAGGATATGGCTCAAGAGTTCGACCAATCAAACTCGAAATATCTGGACGAACTACAAATTCTTGAAGCAGAGAATGAGAAGTTGCGTCAGGAGATTGCGCACCTAGAGAAGATGTCTCCGGATATTGCAACCTTGGACCGCAACTTCGAAATCATGGAGGAGGATAAGGTCAAGTTTGAGGCATTCGACGCCAGAATCAAGCAAAAATCTGAGAAGTCCGAGGCACGGCTCCAGTTCTTGCACGAAGAACTTGAGAAAGTCCTGGCAGAGCTGAAGGAGGCAGACGAGGAACGGGCAAGCCTCCAAAAAGCCGTTGACGACCAAGGAATCAGCATGCAAGACATTGATCGTATGAATACTGAGCGTGAACGTCTTCAGAAAGGAGTTGAGGCCGCCACACAAAAGCTGGAAGAGGCTAAGAAAAGAGTCGCCGAAAAGGAGTTTGAAGCAAGCCGAAAATTAGACGAGCTAGAGAATATGGTCGAGAAATACAACAGCATGGGATACCAAACAGGGCTGATTCCAGCTACAGCAGCCAATGCTAAAGGGAAGGATTACGAGCTACAAGTCACTGTTAATGAGGGACCAAACTTCTCCTCCTCGCAAATGGGAGGCTCCTATGCCGGTGGAAACTCTGACAGCGACAGGCTTCTAGCCGATCCGGTCACAGGTTACCAACCAGCTCATATTCTGAACCTGGATCTGAGAGGAAATGTGAAATCCACTCTGCTCAGCCTGAGGAAGGAGATCGCCGATCGCCGGACTGCCGCCGTGGATGAGATGATGAAGCATCACGATCTGCTGGATAGTATCAAGGAGGCTATTGAGGACAAACGAGGTGAAGTCGAGGCACTAGAGCACCGGGTGAGAGCTGCAGAGCAGGAGTATGAGAAGACTAGAGAGGTATGTTTATGAATACCATGACCGCAACCACATACTGGATGCTAACCACCTCATAGGTTACCACGACTCGAAAGTTGGAGTCCGATACCCAGATCGAGAAAATGGAGAAAGAACTTGCCAAGATGCGAGCCGGCCTCACCGAATCGGTGCAGATCATGGAGCAACGAGAAATGAACACCAATATTGAGTAAGTGACGCAGAAAATTATTACATGTAGATATGCTAACCGAACAAAGGTACGAGCAACTTACTCTCCGTGCAAACGCTCTCCGCGAGGAATTGCACACCGAAATTGAAAAGATGCTTAACGACATCATCAAGTTCAAAGTCCACATTCAGAAGAACCTTGAAGATTATGAGGGCTTCGTTGTCGACGAGGTTGAGCATGAACTTGGAGGCGACGACGAGGACATGAGAGATCTCACCCAGGAAGATGTGGAGATGACCTGAGTAGATTGTGCCAATGGCTGGATACGAAGCTTATGATTTGCTGGAGTTGGAGTTGGAGTTGGATTTGGAGGCAATTTATTGGACTGGCGGAACTCGTATGCACATTCGGAAGCGCTTTGAGTTGGTGTTGTGGCGTCTGGGCGTCGCGGAAGCAGTACAGAGATACCTCAGTTTGATGAACAATGAACTTTTCTTGACCGAATGATTCCAAGTGCGAAAATGGCCCATACCCCAATCCCAAGAACCGTTGTCCCGCAGAACCCTAAATCGTCCCGGAACAAGAGAGCTGTGGAAAGCCAAATCAGCACGCAGCGGTCCGTCGGACTCGACCAGCCACTCCCCATCACGTGCTTGGCATGGGCAGCGCTAAGTACGGCAGCCCGCCAGCCCGCATTTCCACATCTCGGCCTTGACTATCGCCTCCACCAAGTCTTTCCTCTCGCTCTCGCATCAACAACTTTGCGCATCTGCCATCTTCCCCTCCAAACATCGTCTGGCGCAAGACTGCATCGTCCCCTCGCGCTTCTAGGAACCGCGACTCAGACGGACACCTTCCTGTTCTTGTGCTTCCCAGATTCTACTTGACCGCTTCTGCAAGCTTTTCATCGGGACCAACCACTCCTCCCCACGACACCATGGGCGACGTTTCTTCCACCAGGTTGTACCTGGGCAATCTTCCTCGTAATGGTACGTAGGACTTATGCGACACTATCTCTGGCTTTGCGCAGTCCGGCAGGTCGTCTAACCCTCCGGGACCACTATTGACAATTGGATAGCCACCAAGGCTGATGTCGAGGCCCACTTCAACACTCATGGAACTGGAGAGATTACAGAGATCAAGCTCATGAACGGGTTCGGCTTCATCGAGTACAAAGATGCCATGGACGCACGCGATGTTGTTCCAGGTACGACCATGACTTCCACTTCTGCAGATGCGCGGCTGACACTTCTCCATAGCCTTCCACGGCTCCGACTTCATGGGCGAGCGATTGACGGTTCAGTTTGCGCGTGGTACTCGAAGCCGCGATGCTCCTGCATTCAACAACGATCGTTCGGCCCCTCGCCCTAGACGTACTCCTCATCGCATGGAGATCTCTGGACTACCAGGAGAAACCAGTTGGCAGGTCTGTTCTCCCCGTTCTTTCTTCCGGACTATTGGATCTCGTCTGTTGCTATTTGGACTCTGAGATGACGTACATATTTGGATGCCTTCGCTTTATGAGTCCGTCCTTTGGGGGTCTGTTTTCCTTCGTCCTGGCTAGCATTGCGCTCTGCCTTGGTCAACCACCAAGCTGCCTGCTAGTGCATATGCCTGCGCAGCCGAGGACTTGCTGGACTGTTCCCCTCTCTCTGGCCTTTCTTGTACTGCGTCGACTTCTTTTGCGTTATTTATTCCCACTTATGTACTTTCGGACATTGTCAGCGCGGCAAGGATTCCATCCTGGTGGACCTAGTACTTTCTGGATTCAATGTCTGGCTACTGAAGAGCAACATCGGATCGCTTAGCTGTTGTGTTGCCATAGACCTGGACAACGACTTACATGGATTCTGGATTTAGGACCTGAAAGATTTCGCCCGCCAGTCAAGCCTTGACGTCGTGTACTCCGAGACTGGTCGCGACCGCGATGGAAAGGGGTCAGTGTTTTCCATCCCATCCGTATACAGATCTTGCTAACAAGTCAGAAGCTTTGTCGAGTTCGAAACTGCTGCGGATCTCAAGACCGCAGTGGAAAAGCTTGATGGCCGTGAATTTAAGGGTGTCTCAGTTAGATGTGTCGCCAACGTGAGTCCATCTCAACCTGTGGTATGCGCATACTAACCATCACAAGACCCAACCAGACTTTCCCCGTGACCGTGCCCGTTCTCGCTCCCCAGGCCGCCGTCCTTACCCGGATGAGTTTGATCGACGAGGCCCAAGAGGAGGAGGAGGTGGAGGAGGAGGAGGGTACAGCCCACGCCGAGACGGGGGTTACCGTGACAGAAGTCCACCAAGACGTGGAGGCTACTATGAAGATGATCGTAGATATGGACGATCGCCGCCAAGAGGTGGCAGACCTCCTATGGATGACTACCCACCTCCTCGTGGCGGGCGCTTCGAGGATCCATATCGTCGGGACGATCCATACCGCCGGGATCCTGTCGATCCTTATGCCAATGGACATGGGCGCGGACCCCCACCCAGAGACTTCCCCCCTCCTAGAGACTATCCACCGCGCGGGGACTACCCACCAAGAGATGCAGGTTATGATAGAGGCCGCTATTGGTAACCAATCCTTGCATCTAGCTGCAATCCAAATCACGTCTCGCTCCCGCTGACCAGTGCAGATTACCCTACGAGTGGTATGATGACTAAAGCAGGGAAGATTTATCATAAGTCAATGGTTGTGGCTATGGTAGGCAAGGGCTGGAGGCAAAAAGCAACACGATTGCGAATGGGCATGACGGCCACGGATTTTTGCAAGTCTCTTTGTTCATTCTTTGTAAATCGGGGCCACTTTTTTGAACGCCGGCTAGGATTTCTGTTAAGTTAGGGTAGGGACTACGTTAATGGTTCTTGGATCATGCCAACGGAGACGAGGGGTACAAATGTTCAAGCGAATACACATGAAATGAAAGTCAGCCTTTGGGCAGCATGATCACCAGCATTTCTCTACGTTGCGCATCCTCGCAACACCTCTTGTGTGGAGGGATGTCAGCGTAGATCTCCTTTCCCATTTGTGAATCAAGATCGACCATGAATTACATTGCTTCCCGTTCCGTGCTAAAGTACACTTGACGTACAACCGTGCCACCATTTCCCGAACGCGGCTCAAGGCGAGGCATACTTGTAGTTGTACTGCTCCTTTGCCTTGTTGGCCAGCTCGTGCAACGCCGCGTCTTGGGCCTTGAACTCGGGATCCTCCAACAAGCGGCGCTGATAATTCGCATTGCCAAAGGGGCTGTCCCGCGGGACGGCCAATCCCTTCTTGACAGTTGGGCGCGCAAAGATCCGCTCCCACCACTTCTCCACATTTGGGAACTGCTTGAGATTGATCCCCGAGAAGTAGGCCGCGTTCACCCACCCAAACGACGCGATGTCCGCAATGCTGTACTTGCCCTGCCCCGGCCCGACTAGGTACTCGCGCCCTTCGAGCTGCTTGTCCAGGATCCCGTACAACCGCTCCGTCTCTCCTACGTATCGCTGTGTTGGGTACGGAATGCGCTCCTTGGCCAGTCGAAAAAAATGATTACTTTGCCCTTGCATCGGGCCTAGACCTCCGTGTCTGTACACGATGGGTAGTTAGTCGTCTGCGAGCGAGAGCGTTGGAGGGGGTGGTGTTGGGGGG
>PDLM01000011.1:718887-910271 GCA_003369665.1 Coleophoma cylindrospora
CCCCCACCCCCTTCACCTTTCCGCGGGAATACAACTTCCCACCCTTCTTCTCCCGGCAGACCCAAGCAACGACGCACCACGCACAATGCAGCAAATGGTCAGCGCTGATCCGGGCATACAGCCGCGCGCACAAGATCTTCAAGCTCTCGCTGATCGACGCCATCGACGGGGAGCTGTTCCACAACGCGGCGCTGCACAAGCGCCTGAGCCTGGAGGACGCGCGCGACATGCTGGACTTCATGTGCAAGGAGGGCCGCGCGGAGTGGATTGGCGCGGAGAAGAACGTCGCGTGGATCTGGTGGCGGAGTCCCGAGGAGTGGGCGGCGGCGATTGCGGATTGGGTAGGTGGCTGTTTTCTTTGCGTGTTGGGGGGGAGGGGGATATGAGAGAGAGTTTGGGGATGGGAATGAAATGTGGCTGACTTTTGGGGGTTGTGTAGGTTGATCAGACGGGGCAGAAGAACAGTGTGTTGACGCTATATGAGTTGACGGAGAGCGAGGCGACCATCTCGCAAGGTATGCGTGCTGGGGATGTTTGGCAGATATGCCTTGGACTGACTTGATCCTAGAATTCCATGGCATGGACCCGGAGCTACTTCAGAAAGCCTTAAGCATCCTGGTCAAACGAGGAAAAGCACAGGTGTTTGGGCAAGAAGACCAGCAAGGTGTGAAGTTCTTTTAGATACTATGTCAAACAACATGCTCTGGCAAACCTCGACACTGCGCTACAACATTACTTCATCATCAGACCGCGGCGCGCAACGACTGTCCGCAACCATATTCCCGAACTAGTCTACCAGCAACGCCAGGATATCATGTTTCATCAACCGTACTGAAAGAGAGCGCAAGATCAACATCTCAACGACTACTTGTTAGTCAAGTAATCGTCGCTCCACGAAAGCACCTGTGACATGGCTGTATCCAGTAGCCATTCTGCCATGACGATTCTTGGCTCCATGTTCCCGGCCCTAACCATTTCCTCAAACTTGGGCCAAAGCTTTCTTTCTTCTGGCTTCAAGCCTGTTATCAAATACACCGGCTCGCCTCCCCCAATGTCGTCCTCCGGGTTCGTTGGCTTGATGGCCATACCTCCCCTCCCTCTATAGAGACTGAACAGGCCACCATTCGCTTTGACAATGGACTCATACGTTTCAGGAAGCCCCTTGCCAATATCGGCGGTGCAATATACTGGCACGTTGTGAAGTAGTTTGCGCTTGTTTTTGCGGGCTCGTTGAACCACTTTCGTAATCGAGTTGCCGTTCTTCTCCTCGAATGCTTTGTCTCGAAGAAGGAAGTCTTTGACGTCCGGTACTTCTTTGTCGTCAAGGCACTTATCGACAAACTCAGCGGAGACGATGGTTGGTCCGGCAGCAAGAGCACAAAGAAACTTCTGTGTCCTCACAGCAGCTGGTGCAGCCATGTGAGTACAAGTCAGAGTATCTGATATCACGAGGATACCCATATCACGTAGTCGTTTCTACAGCCGGTCAATATTTCAAGCAAAAATATGATTGGATCATCTTACCTTTTCCAAGTCTTCCTTATTCGGCGAGCCCAGCCACCTATGTAGCAGTCAGTATAAGCAAGACTCCTCTTTCGATTGATCTGTTGGAAGAATGAAGATATACCTCTTGTAACCTGTGATAATAAGACGTATATCGATGGGTGGTCGGGCCTTTGGAGCATTGGTCTTGACTTTCTTCGTAGCGGGACCTGGCACTTCGTCCTCGCTGGAATCTTCCGCCTCTTCTTCGTCATCCGACGGAGTCTTGCTGGGTTCTTTGGACTTCCTTTCTCTATCAATTTGGTCTGCTGCACGCTTGCCACCCCAAACGCCCTTTCCAACACGTTTCTTCTCCTTCTCATAGAGGGCAATATCAGGAGCCAGTTCATGAAGCTTCGATACTGCCCTATCTTTAGCACTGCGACTGCTGGTGGAAGAAGGCGTGTCATTCTCCTTTTCGGTGCTTGATCTTCGATTTGAAGGCGTGGTCGCTGCAAACGTTCGGGTTGGTGCAGGAGTCTTGGGCATACGTCGAGGTGTAGGTTTTGCGAAAGGCTGTTTATCTACCTGCATCGCATCTGAATCATCATTCCCTCCGGCTTCTGTTGAACCCTGGCCATTCTTAAGTGTACGGAGAACTACTGGATCTTCTGGTCTTGGGGTTGGGTCGCGTGGGAAGTAGTTGGTCCTAAGGGTCTCCAGGTCGAATTGGGTCTGACCAATGACCTCACCTAGATTGGTGCGTGGTGGGAAATGTGTGTAACGAGATGTCGTGAGAGCTTGAACCTGGCATTTTGCATAACTTTCTTCGATCCATAAATGATTCACCATGTTGATGTTCCATTCTTCTGCAGCGGTGCACTTTTCACTGTTTTTGCGAGCAGTGATGAGATGCGTGTTGTCTTGCTTCATGCTCTTGGTAAATTCGCAACCAGCAGCCACTACTAGATTTTCCAGATAGATTCGCGCCTCGCCGCCGTAGTTTGAAAGGGTGATCTTGAAATTCTTGAATCCAGGTATGCCGTCGCGTGGCAAAGGATAATGCAAAAGCCGCTTCAACGGCGAAGTCCACTCGTTATTGGCAATCAAAAAGTACAGCCAGGAGAGATTTCCAACATCAATCCCGAATCGGGAGGCAAATACATAGTCTCTGCCATCTCGATACTTGCAGACGTACATATCAGCCTCATGTACAGACGTAACGATGCTCCCCTTGCCACCTTGGACGAGGCTTTCCAAGATCTGGCGCAGGTACGGACTAAGCCCAAGATCATTTGAGAGCATAACACGGCGATCCTCAAAGACTTTCAGTTGGCGTGTGCTGGGAAGTGCTGGAGGTGCCAGTAGTCCTGGTGGCTCTGGTGAGGTCGCGCCTTCAACACTAGGAGAATGAGGAACGGGCAAGTTGTCATGGGCTTTCTTTTCGAATATCTCGGGGTTTGGGAATTCGTAAGGCTTAGAATCGATTGCCTTGCCAAGCTTGAGACAATCATCGAACCTAGGCAGCAGTCAGCGTCGAAGAAGTCCCATGCTAGAAACTCATATTTACCAATGAGGCAGGACAATCTTGCACTTCAGTTTCTTGCTCAGGGCTGTCTGGCATTTGGGATGCTCCAGAGAAAGCGCACAGATATGTGTTGTCAGCCTCGTTACAGCGCTCGACTCCATGCCACCCAATGCGAGTACAGCGCCGGTTATGGCATCTCTATCACCAGTTGGAATGTCGGCACATGAAAGATGAACCCCAGAGAAGAAAAGTCTAGTATCGGGAGTATATGGGCGTATTGGAGACTGCTTATTGCGCATCAACGACGAGGAAACCCAGCTCGGCGTCACAACTGGAAGCATTTGAAGCCGCGCATTTTCGTACTGTGGAAAGTCGCTCGTGGACGATATAATATGGGTGATCTCGTTTATATCAATGGAACCGTTTGAGACAATCACTACTTCGCCACCGTGATCTTGAAGACTTGTCTTGAGCTGCAAGTGTGGTTAGACGCGGGCGCAAAAGAAACGGGTTCTGGCGCACTCACCTCTTTGGCAAGGTTATTGGTAACTTCCTTGCTAATGACGATGGCAAAGATGCAGTCTTCGAAAATCGGGGGCGTCTCTTTTGCTTCTGCCATGATGAAGCTCTTAAAATATGGTAAACATGAGGTTGCTGGGAGGCGCAAGTATATTGTTGCGAATGTCGCGACTTCGGATCTCGACACGCGCCACTCCGACGCGTTCTTGTAAGTATTCACGTGACCAAAGACCTTTAAGATGCTTATGTCACTCTTTGTACCTCATTTGAGGGAGAGATGACCCGCAACTAGTCAGTCTTGAGTAGTTTTCAAGTTTTTGGACTCACATCGATTGATCAATATAGAACGCATCTGCTCTCGTCTGGCTGTTCGCTGAGTGGTGACCATACCCGCCTCGTGGAACGGATCTTGATACCGGCGCTGCCACGGCACCTCGGCTCAACGAGATCTGGGGTACAGGGGAGACTCCACAGAAACTACATGCCACAGTAACGACCTCTATTTCCCCCGAACTCTTACTGTATGTTTCATGCTCTAAAACCACTTTCCGCTGTCTACTATGTCGGCGTCTACCTTCAAAATCATAGATCATATTCTAGAATGCCAGCATGTCCGGGAATATCCTCGCGCAACTGCACACTCACAAGACGAGGTGCTGCACCTCGCTATCAAGCAATATAAACCCCTGGATAACCCAAACCCGAGAGACGGCGATATCACCATCATAGCAACGCACGCAAATGGCTTCCCTAAAGTGAGTTGGAATTCTTCGGTCTGCACCAGTGATCTGACCTGTGGTTCAGGAACTTTATGAGCCGCTCTGGGATGATCTCCATGCACGTTCCAAGCAATGCGATTTTCGGATCCGCAGCATCTGGATAGCAGATGTAGCTACGCAAGGTGCCAGTGGTGTGCTGAATGAGCAATTGATCGGGGACGATCGTTAGTATTACCTCCCGCCTGATAAATACGTGCTGTTAACCACTTGCCAGCGTCGTGGCTCGACCACACACGAGATCTGTTGCACATGATCAATCACTTCCGCGCCGAAATGCCACGGCCTCTTGTAGGTGTGGGCCACTCGTATGGATCCAATGTACTCGTCAACCTCTCGCTCATCCATCCGCGGCTTCTAAGCACGCTCGTCCTCATGGATCCTGTGATCCAACCAAAAGCTCCAGCACCACAAGGACCCAGCCCAACTCAAGCGTCCACCTTCCGACGGGATCTCTGGCCATCAAGAGCCGAAGCTGAAATCTCAATGCGGAAGTCACCGTTCTACAAGTCATGGGACCCTAGAGTACTTGACCGCTGGCTTGAATATGGCATCCGTGAAACCCCAACGGCGCTGTATCCTAATGAGAAGGGTGCAGCAACTTTGACGACAACGAAGCATCAAGAGTGTTTTATTTTCCTGAGACCATCATGGGAAGCCGTTTCTGAAGAAGGCCATATTGAAAAGCGGGATCTGGTTCCAGATATGGATCCAGCTAGCTTCGACAGGTTCCCCTTCTATCGACCCGAGCCACCAAACACGTTACGCAGACTTCCCGAAGTAAGACCTAGTGTACTGTACATTTTTGGAGGGGACAGCCCGATGTCGACGCCAGAAGCGAGGCAGCTCAAGATGGAGCTCACAGGTACTGGAGTGGGAGGCAGTGGGGGCGCCAAACTAGGAATGGTCAAAGAAGTCGTATTGGAGGGCGTTGGACACCTGGTGGCCATGGAAGACAGTGAGCAATGCGCCGATGCTGGAGCTGCTTGGCTGGGACGACAACTAAAGCACTACGAGGCGGAGCAACGGACGTACCTGGAATGGGCGAAAAGAAGTCTGGCAGAGAAACAGACCATGTCCAAAGAGTGGGAGAAAAGAATAGGGGGACCAATTGTGAGGCCATCAAAACCAAAGTTGTAGAGTTGAAGCATATCACCGAAAATAGATTATGATGAACAAATATTCTATGGCTGAATCGTGCCCTCATTAACGTCATACAATATATCAACCTGTGTTACGAACACCGTCTTTGTTCATTTTATAAGTGGATAATCACCCAACTTATCCCACGAGTTAACCACATACTGTCCCACCCGTGTAAATGGTTCAGAAGTTTGATATCTACCGCTATGTATCTAGATCGTCTCCCAACGGTGGTACCCAGATGAGCATGCCGTCCTTCTCTATCTTCATACCTTCCGTCGGAGCTATTTTTAACACCTTCTGGAAATATCGATCACGTATGATGCATCGGACCGGGCCGAGCCAATCTCCGGACACCGATGGCAACAATTGGAATCTGACGACTCGCCTTGAAAGTGGCACAAGTTGAAGAGTTGATTGTTTAATGCCAGAAAAAGCAAAGTCTTCGTTTGGCTCCATGTTGAGGCCAAACGTGAGGAAATGGTATGAAGGATTCTCAATCATGACGTCGAAATGGATCAGAGAGGGTATGACAGTCGAGTATGAGATAGTAGCGAGCACTCTAGGTTCACTGCTGGAAACGAGAAGTCTCGGAACTGGTAGGACTGTGGTATTGACTGCAGCCCCGTCTGCATCGCGGCGCCACTTGATTGCGAGCGAGACGTCCAGAGTTGCGGTCCCACGGTCATCAAGAGAATTCTTCTGTGTAAACACGGAGAACTGAGCTTCCTCAATCGTTTTAGGCATCATCTTTATGCCACCTTCTGGTATCGACGCTGTTTTTTCGGTGTAACATTTGATGCCGCCATTTTGGCCAATCACTTCAACATCAACATCTTCGATGTATAAATCCTGGGCTGCAAAGGATCCATATCGGCTTGTGAGACACCATTTCTGTGCCAATCCTTTAGCAGATGTGTCTGGCTGTATCCCTCCACTTGCATCTGTTGATTCTTGATGGCTGAAGAAGCTGGGCCAGGGATCAGGATGTACCCGAGGAGAGAAGTCGTAGTTTGCTTCGAATGGACTAATAGTTGGAAGTTGCATTGACACGACACAGGATATTGGCGTCTCGGGGTCAGACACAAGACTGTATGATGCTTTGATTGCAAGGTCATGAACTGCTGGGTAATCAACAGCAGATAGAATGATATCCACAGTGGTCGAGGCTGCGCTGGCAATCTTTCCCAATGCGAGATGAGTACTAGCTTCGATGTCTGCATCTGTTCCTGTCGTATGTTTCAGCGTCGCCACTGGAGCATTCTCTCCGGTAATTCGTAGGTCAATATCTGCGATAGAGTCTTCTTCTTCTTCATTGAGGACTTCTACCTGCAGGGTAATGGATTCGTTTGTGTAGTATTGTTCTTTAAGTGACACAAACCGAAGCTGCATCTTCGGTGGTTTGGGAAGAACGTTGAAGGAGGAGGCGTTGGTGCGCACCACTCGTCGACCCCTGGCAGTGTTGTTCCACCAGAATTCGGGAGTGCTTGTCCCAGAAAGCTTCAAAATGTAATCCAGATCGAATGAGTCCGAGGCAATACGAAATGTGGCCGTAGCAGCTCGGGCCTCGCCAGCTTCTCTGAGGAGACTACCAAATTCGAACACTCTTGTTTGCCCAGGACGTAGAGTGAGGTTATCACCGCCAAAGTGAGCTGGGCGACCATCCTCAGTTGAATCATCGGTCGAAGTAGTGGAAGAAATAAATCCGTCTGTGAGAGATATTTTGCTAAGCTGAACTTTAGCTGGATCGTCTTGGCTGTCGAGCTTGTGCTTCAAGACAACTGGCTTTATGCTAATGCCTTCAAAGTCGATGATTATTTCAGTAAAGGTAACGGCAGCAGCTGTTGGCAAAGCGGTAGAAGTGAATGAGAGTTGCGATGTACACAGCTCACCGACTTTACCTTCGGCCTTTTCGAAAATGTAAGTGCCCGAAAGGAAGGAATGAACATCTTGGTCTCGAAGAACAACAGCAGGCTTAGCTGTGACGGTATCAAGTCCTTCAAGCGATCTTGCGATGTCGTAATGCCACTTTGGTTGTAATTTAAAGCCTGATACTTGTTAGGGAGTACCATAGACACGGAACATAGAAGTCTTACTTCGATTCATGAGTTCCCAATCTACAGCAATGATGGAAACACCGTCGCCAGTATGTGCTGCGGCGTTTCTTAAGGACCATGATATTTCTTCAACAATATTCCAATATCCTTCTTGTCGGTAGGTCATCTTTTGCCACAATGGCCGTAAAACCTGTAAGACGCCAGGCCAGTCTTTTGACCTTATGCTCTCGTTAGCTATCTGAAGGGAGAGCTCCTGTACCAGATGTGTTTGGCTCCGCGCATCAAACTCAACGATAGCCTTCTCCAGTAAGCCAATAACGATTGCGGAGTGGTCGACTCCTTTTCCATAGCGTGGCAACGGATTTTCCTCGTGGGGCTCTGGACAGAGATATGTATCGTATGTGAAGGCCCTACTTGCAATCTGACTTGCTGGACTTTGCCCCGGTGGATTGCGATCGTCTTCTGGCATAGCAAGAGCAACATCACGCCGTATGCATGCATGCTTTACAGCAGCTCGGTACCAGTATCCAGGATGATGAAGATATTCCCACGGCTGTAGTCTCTCTCCAACAGTGACGGTCTTATCTGCTGGCGCATAGATAAGCGAATTTGATGGGCTGAAGTCTGCTAGGTCGGCTCTTTGGATTAATTGGGCCATGACTTCAGAAAATCGACTGACCCAGGCGTGCCAGCCGTAGGTGGAGGATCCCTTCCCTCTCCGGTCCACCAAATCCCTAATTCTGTCATAATGCAGTTGCCAGCGACGAACAGCAGCTGTCGAGTTTCCAGTCCACAACAAACAACGTATTACACGAATTGTCAGAACATCAGCCAACAAGCGTGCTTCATTCCATCTTGGGCTCCAGCTGGCAATTGATTCGAGAACGTCTGTACCAAGGAGTGTCTCGTAACCATTCTCATAAGATCGCACAGCAGCATCAGCCTCTTGCCTGAATTCTGCAAATATTCCAAGCTTAAAATCATAACGTACGTTCCAGCCCTGGCTAGATAGTGTCTGGGATGTCCCAGTAGGAGCCGTTGGAGGAGGAACGACACCTCTGTTTCTCTTTCTTCTTGAGTGCTTGCTCAAGTCGCGGTAATACTCAATGCACAAAGGGTATATGGTTGACAAGGTTACTTCAGCAAAGGCCTGAAGCTCAACGGCTGAGCTCTGAGGTGGCAAGAAAAATAACGAAGTCTTGGGATCGAGTCCTGTTGCCTTGCGTATATTTGTAAGGCGTTCTTCAACATCTGGCTGGTCTTTTAACTCGCTAAGCAAGACAGCTATAAAGCGAGTTCTGTATCCAGACTGAGCCAGCACATTTTTGATATGGTTTATATCTGTTTTCAGCTGGTTGTCATGAAGAGTTGACAGACTCGGGTCCGAAGAGAGTGTGTAGAAAGATATGTACGCGCTCGGAACGATCTGCTGATGCTTTTGTATCCATCTGGGATCGATTAAACCGTCCGGAAAGACTCGCGACCCAGGAGTCAATGGCGATAGTGGTGAGTGCAAGACAGAACGTGATGCAGGGGATCCCTCGGGTTTCGAAGCCACTTGGGCATGACGAGGTGGTAGAGTGTACCCCTAGTCGAGATTCAGTTACTGAGACATCTTCAGTGCTTGACCAGGTAATACCCCCTAGTCTACAAACATACTCTTCCAACTGACTTCACCCAAAACTTGTTCTTTACATTCTCTTCACGCCCGTTCCAAGCTAACTCTCTGCCATCATTCGCTTCGAAATGTTTGAGGAGGACCTCCGCGTCCTGAGTCTCGACAGGTGGAACTTGAGAAGTTATCTTGATGCCATTTTCCCAACCGCTGGTACTGCTCGATGCTTCTGTAGGTTTCTCAGGTCCCAGCCCAGCCAGCACCAATAACGGCAGATTGTGCGTCACAAACTCCGGCTCGTAACCGTCCATTTCTAAGTGGTGTCTGATAGCTCCATGCGCTGGAATGGATCGGTTCTATCTGACCGTAAGTCTGTGGGCTCAGCAGTTGCGCATTGTTTAAAGGGTATCAGAAGGGCCTCATCCAATCTGTAATTTGTCTCTTCCTTTCATGTGTATGTATAGTCAACATATTTGACAGGTACTCTGTCCTAGAAAGCTGGCTGCGTGATTGGGACGGAAAAACAACTTGCCGAGAAGTTCAGCCTTCAGCCTGATCAGCGAGCTTTGTCCGCCTCCTCCCAGTTTGTCGTCTTTGCAAAGACATGCTCACACGCCATTCCCCTCCACTGTTCGAACTCGTTCCTGATCAGAGATTCATTTCTAAGTGCCATTAGATATCCTGTCCGTTTACTGGGAGGCTATCGTCTATACTACAATAAGTGGACCGCGACTACGGAGGGGTGGTTTCTGAGTTCCGGAGCGTGTTGCAGCTGGACCTTATCTTCAGACGTACCCAAAAATGGCGTCGCAAGCTGCAATATTTGCAGAGACGATTGCAGGCATGAAAAGGGCCGCAAAGAGAAAGGCATACGGTATGGAATTGAACTATACTTCCCCATATTCTGACCGGGTTGGCTGATTTCCTTCGTGCTACAGAATCCGACTCCGACAGTTCGATAGAGCACCTTTCGAATCGCGGAAACAAATTGAGAAAGAAGGCTAGATATGTTCACGAAGGTCAACTTGCTCCTCCGACAGGTCCCTCGGTCTACAGAAGAGTATGTTCTCAATCACTGCTCCAACAAACAATATTTCTGTGCTGACGAGTGATTTAGAGGATTGAACATGCAGGCTTTCAACGAGATATCATAAGTCGAAATCCACCTTTGATCGACGAAGATGGCTACGATGTGGATAGTGAGGACGACGACGACAGGGCACACGCTGCTATCGCGATGGCAGCAGAATTAGATCCATATGCCGATGTAAGGATAGAGCGTAGGTATCCAAAGCGCTAAAACCCGTTCCAACGCTGACATTCTCAGATCTGCTCACCCCTCTGACCGCTGCTTCTGATCTGCCTGACCATCCTACACTCTCGAAGCCCTTCAAGTCGAAAACCCTTACGGAATTAACGCGACAAGCTGGAGAAATGGCACAGAAGGAAAGAGCTTCGCTCTGGCGAATCAAACACCTGTTGACGAAATTGAGCGGCGACCATACTTGGGTGCCCTGCGAAATGGTAGAGACAGAAAACGATATTGCCTTATTTGGCAACGAGTTTGACCGACCAAGAGGGCAACATGGCTCCAAGGTCGACGAGGAGCCAGCATTGGCCGGTGAGGTGTTAATGGAGGATGTCAATGACGCCGAAGTGTCCAAAAACCCAGAAGAATTAGATGGCGTCGAAAAAGAAGTCGAAACTTCCGAGCAACAATCGGCGAATGGGATTTCTGAAAAAGATAATGCCCAGACCCTAGCACCCGAAGGCACAGAAATCAAGGCAACGCATGAATCCGAAGATACGATTGCCACAGCTGGAGAACAGGAGAAAGCCGTGGACGATCCTGAAGTACCCAAAAACGAAACAGCTATGGATTTGGATTCTACTACCGGCGATCTGCAGAAGGATACCGAGGGTCAAGATGAAGAAACGGCCGATAGCATTAATGCTGATATACTGGAAGAAGAAGACGAAGATGCCCCAGCTCCATCTCGCATGAGAACTCGTGCTCAAGCAAATGCTGCGTCAGACAACACTCCCACAAGTAGGACTAGGTCTATGACCCCAGAATCGGACATTTTTATACATCCTTACTTTTTGGCTCCACAGAGCTCTCGCCCGGATCGAGATTTTGGCTTACCACAGCTCGAAGCAGAGGAGCTAAGAAGGCTCCTACAGTTATACATTCAAAAACAGGAAGAAGTGTGTCGAGGCGCTCAGAAAGTTTATGACGGACTGCTCAAAGCAGATCGTTGCCGGCTTTTGGTCATGAAGTGGGCGAAAGCAGAGGCCCATGTTGGTCCCAACGCAGACATGTCGGATGGAGAGGATTGGTACGACAAGGAGGAATGGGGTCTTGATGAGGATCTCAAGAAGGGCCAGGATGAAGAAGAAGAGGATGCTGCAACTACGGCAAAGAAGACTAGGACTCGGCGACAGTAAGATATCGAGGAGTTCAAGGGGCGATTTACAATCGTGCATCGGTATAAAGGGTGGCATGATACTGTTTCAGACATAAGGGTGATATGCGAATGTTTATGGGTTCGGGCATATGACCAGGCAAAAGGGCGTACGGGAGGAGCTACAGGCATGAAATACAAGGGACTTTCTGGGCTCAAGGCTGGGCGTTTCTTTGTCCGGCATAAGAGATCGAGCATCGTCAAGTAATGTGGTACTTTACATATGTGCTTTCACGCAAGTCGTCGAGCGGCTTAATTATGTTCTCGGGATTGATACCTTGGCTCATTAGCACATCAAAAATTTGTAAAAGTTGGTAGAAGCAATGGCTGAGCACACAATGGAATTTGGCAGAAGTTCCCCTGGGACTATCTGGCAGAAGATACATGAATAACCCCATTCTCCAGCGCACCAAAGCATGTGAATGGACGGCCGGCGCAGGGGTCACAGCCTAAAGCACGGAGCACGTCACGCGAGCGAGGGAGCTCCAGGAGTATCTTATTTACTTTCGCTCCACCACCACACTTCCACCTCCGCAAAATCGCTTCCGAGCACAGCTTTACAACCTCGATCCTTCTCTTTTGCACCGTCTCCCCTCCGTTTCTTTCCCACCATCCTGCCACCATGTCAAGCTTCTTAGGCCTCAGCAAGGGTTTGGTCGACTTTGATCAGAAGAGCCTGGCAGGTACTACACTCCCCCACCACAGCTAAAGCTACCTCGCTCGCTGCACCAGTCAATAGCTAACCCGGGTCTGCCAAAGTTGCCGCGGCGTCCATTGCCTTCAATCCCATCTTCTGGAAGTAAGTCTCCGATCCAACCGGCCGCTCAATCCAAGCTGACCCGTTCTGCCCCCAGCACAATAGCACGTCAAGGTATACATCCCCCCCCCCCTCGCGATCATCCAACCCAGCCCCACGCGCAAACCTGCCCAAGCACCATCACATCATGCCCATCGCACCCATCTCTAACGCCCGCGTCGCGCCCCGCAGAATACCACAACAAGGTCCTCACCAAGCTCGCGGGAGGCAACTCCCGCCTCGCATGCTACGGGCTAGCCGTGACGATTTTCTCGCTGGGCATCTTCCGCGACCTGCTGTACGAGCGGGCGCTCCGCGCGCAACCCGCCCACCCCATGCTGCAAACGCCCCTCGCAACCACGCTCGCATACGCGCTCCTGGCCGCTGGCAACGTGCTCGTCATCTCCTCCATGTGGGCGCTCGGCGTCACCGGCACCTACCTCGGCGACTACTTTGGCATCCTGATGGATGAGATGGTGACCGGTTTTCCGTTCAATGTGACCGATGCTCCCATGTACTACGGCTCCACCATGAGTTTCCTAGGCACCGCTATTCTCTTTGGCAAGCCGGCTGGCGTGCTGCTTACCCTGGAGGTCCTGGTGGTGTATCTGATTGCGCTGCGTTTTGAGGATCCCTTCACGGCTGGCATCTATGCGAAGAGAGCGAGAGAGCAGGGAGAGGGCAAGAAGTCCTCGTAGGTTTCGTCCCGACCTGCTTTCCGTGTATGTAGGTGTGTGTGTGTGAGTATGAGATGGCGTGTGAAGGAGGGGTCATAGAGCACACAACTCGCCCAGCTTCCGTGGGGAAGGTCTTGCGGTGAAGTTGGTCAGGTTGAGCAGAGCCATGAGTTGCGGGAAGTGGCGGCATCATAGAGGAATTGGGCATAGAAGAAGTGAGAGCGAGGGATACGTGCTAGAAAAGTGCTTTATTTTTCAACATTAGCGAGCATTGCATAAGATATCAACTACTCTGCATCGTAAGAGAGTCAGTCAACGAGACAGTTTTAGGAAATCGATGGATTTTCTTCACAATCACTTGCTTGATTAACCTTGTGGTCGAACTCCCTCGTACATGCAACCCCCCACAAGTTCCACAGAAGGACATGAACTCGGCTAGCAATATACACAGGTTAATTGATGATCTGCATTTCTATAATGTATATCTATAATATCTATTTGCAACACGCCGTCACACAACTCCCATCAAGACTGCAGCCGCCCTTTTCTATGACTTTTTACAAAACCTTGGCCAACACCAGCGATACAGCGAAGTATGTAAATCTAGATGGCCATGATAGCCTTATGCCGTTTGACAGTGGCAACAGAGGTGGTGATCTAGGAATCAAAATCAGAATCGCATATTCGATAAGACGGGGTGGGGGGGGGGGGAGAGAAGTTAGACAGTGAAGGAAAATGCTTACCTTAATACTCATCCTAGTATCTAAGACATAGGACTCGAACGTCTGCGTCTTCTGCAGCCATTCCTCGCAATCGAGAACCTTGGCAGTATGGTCTTCGCCTTCTAGGTCCTTCTCGAACCATGACAGGCAGGCCATCTCATAGTGTGCTGCAGGACAAGTCCAGTCGTCTTTTAAGGGGCCCTTAAATTTCAATCTGTGGCACGAAGTGTCAACCATCACGTCTCGTGTCTAGGACCAAAAAGGGGAAATACCTGTCATGGATAAGAAGCTCAGTCTCCAAGATATCTCTCGCCTCAGAAAACTTGCGCATGTTTCTCAAAACACAAGCTTGAAGCAGGTGATGCATGGCCGCCTCGTCAAAATCAGCCTTAAACTTCTCTGGCAGTTTAGTTCTCTCCCATTGAACAGCGCTCCAAGACTTCTCCAGCTCAACGCTGCTCATTTTCTTGAGGCCATTCCATAAGTATATCATTTCCAATATCGGGCTAACTCCAATCGCGTCGATGAATTCGACATCCCATTCTTTTGCTCTCTCTTCCCATTTCTGTACCTTTCTCGTAATATATATATCGAAGGGCAATTGCTTGGACATAACCTTCTGCTTGCCTGCAAATGAGGGGGCTTGCCTGATGTTCTCGGTCGCCTTGGTCTTGAAGTTTACAGCAGCTTGTGGGTTGCTCAGAAGTGCATTCCGATACAGTTCCACATAGGCACAGCCAGCCATATAATGATATAGTGTTGGAGACCAGGTGTTCAATTCTGCACACATCAACCACGAGTTTGCCGCCTCCTGATAGTCGTGGTAGAACATCGTCGTCAGACTTTTCTCGAATATGTTGATAGTCGCGATTTGTTTCATGTTTGACTCTGTGTTCTCCTTAAGCACCACGATTGCATCCCCAAGTCTTCGCTCAAAAGACATACTTCGAGCCTCCTCGAGCTTCCATAGTTTCGATTCTGGATTCAACCTGACCATTTCGGCAAGCAATGCTTTGCACCTGGCTCGGGGATAACCACTAAGATCATCCTCGGCTGCAGCATCCGTTGGCAAAATATCACAGAAGCCAACTAAGCCATTATAATACCCAAGAAGTCCCAACCCTGCTGTGGCGCTGTTGAAATTCTCGAACTTCGTCGCTTGCCAAAGCATCTCAACCCCTCGCTCACGATCTCCCTTGAATCCAACAATGTACAAGATCCGATTGAAAACAGGATTCTCAACCATGGAGAGGACGATTAGCAACAAGCCAAAGCATACATGGCTTCCAGAGTAGATGAAGATATCAATATGGCTGGTCAGTGCCTTTGAGATCATTGCAGGATCCAGATCCAGCTTCCTCGACGGTTTGTAAGACGAGGTCGTCTCGGCCGTGCTCGTATCCGGATTTCCAGCCTCGATAGCCTTGAGCAATTCTTCCTCGGTCCGAGCAAGATCGCTGCTATTGCGGTTGGAAGTGAACCCGGGGGTAGCAACTCCACTCGAATTGCTCTTGGTACTGCCAGCCTTCGACGATGGACGACTTCCCACTCCATTGGCCACACCCTCCGTTGGCGTCGACCCGGACGGACCAAGATTTGCTCTCCTTCTTTTTATAAAAGCGGCTTCGATTTCCAAGATGCCTTCCAGAGTTTGGTATGCCCTTCTTAATTTGTAGAAACCCTTGACGGCCTCGGTGATGCTCCCACTCAAAACCGAGGTGATGGCGCTCGTCAACATGGCAATTGAAAAGCAGACGGCATACTCAGTCCCCGGAGGATATATAGCCGACTGAAAAGCATCGGGCTCCTTCTCCGCCTTCTTCATATCCTCCCAGGTCCGAGTTTCCGCCGCCTGCAAAAGTACCGATGCATTCTTCATCAAGTCCTTCTCACCTCCGAGCATAGACGCAAGGAATGCGGAGATGCCCCGCCCCAGCAGATGAAAGGACGAGTCCTGCTCCTTGAGGATCTTGTCCGCCTTTTCAATGTCGTCGTTTAGGAGGAGCATGAGCGCTTCCTCGGCGTCTCGCAAATATCTCATCTCATCCTCTGCTATCATGGGGTTTTGGCCCTTGACGGCAGACCGGAACCACCGACTCATCCTGGCGGTTCTGTAATTCGTGGCGGACTTCGCAGGTGTTGGGCGTGAGAGAGGGGGAGAGCAAGCGGTAAGCGGTGGAGTCTGTGAGGATGATGTAACAGTTCGAGGCTAGGCAGTGCAACTTACGAACTCATCTTCTGAGCTCGGGAATGGCAGGGTTGAGAGAGGAGACTTCAATGGGAGCAGATTGAGGAGGAGATGGAAGTCGGAACGGGGTGGTAAGCAATGCTGATGGGAAGAAGTAAGGCAGCTTCGGGGTCGACGCGGGGCACAGGACAGCTGCAACGGAAGTAGGCAGAGTTGAGTGAGTGGTAGCGATGTTAGCTTAGCTACCGGGGCGGCTTTGCTGGCAGGATTGAGCTAAGCCAGGCATTGTTATGCGTCCTGGGAGCGGGAAAGATGGAGAAGCGCGAGGAGAGGAGGAGAGTCGCAGGGCAATGAGTCGCATCGCAAAGCCATGGCCAAATCCGATAATGCGAGTCGGCACGATCAGGGCAGAAGGTACGTGACGAGTAAGGACGCACCTAATGTGGTGGCAGGGATTGCGGCGCATTAGGCTCGGCTTTAACGGCCGACGAGTCCCAGGCCAGGCTCTGCAATTCAGTTCAGATCAGGGTCGTGTCCAATGCAGTTCGACTTAAGTTAGGTACGAACGAAAGCGCTCGCCGCAATCGTCCGCCCGGAGCCCCCAAGGAAGTTAGTTAGGTAAGGTAACTTAGCTACAGGACTGTGGCGAGTGGGCTAAGCAGGTGGCAGGTGGAAGGATGACGGCCGGCTCGACCCCTCTCCCGCCTCCCTCTCTCTCTGTCACTCAAGAATCCGCCCCGGGCTCGGACATGATCGAGCCGTCCAACCGAACGGCCGCGTTTTGCTCGCTGCGCTGCTGCGTGCGCGTGCAACCTCTTCCCACCAACTCACAGCCTCGTGCCCTAGCCTTCCACCTTCCCCCTTCCCCTTCCACCCCCTCCGCCCTCACCCGCCGCCCAACATGTCGGCCTCCAAAGGACAAGGCCAGACCGGTAAGTCCAGCTGCACGCCCTGATAATCTCCCAGGGCGTGGCGTAGCGTGGCGTGCATCCTGACGAGGCATAGTGAACCTAGACAGCCTCTCGACCCAGCAGCTCAGCCAGGTCAAGAAACAGCTGGACGACGAGCTCGAGCACCTCACCAGCTCCTTCACGCAGCTACGAGCGGCGCAGGCCAAGTTCCGAGAGTGTCTGCGATCCATTGCGAATGGCGTGACCCCCAAGATTGAAGGTGCGTTGGTTCTGGGTGCCCCGGTGCCATAACTGCGTTTCGTTGACCCCTTCTAGAAAAACCGATTTTGGTCCCGCTCACCACTTCGTTGTATGTGCCGGGAAAGCTGGCAGATCCCGAGAATGTGATTGTCGATGTGGGCACTGGTTTCTATGTGGAGAAGGTGCGTGAGGTGCCCCTCGTAACGGGGTTATACTGATTCGGGGATAGAGCACCAAAGATGCAACCAAGTTTTATGAAGCCAAGGTGGAGGAACTAGCGAACAACCTGAAGGATCTTGAGGCTATTGTGCAGGGCAAGTCAAATAACTTAAGGGTGGTTGAAGATGGTACGTTCCTAAGTTCAGTTCCTAGGCCCTTTGCTAACTAGCTACTCTACAGTATTGAGGCAAAAAGTGTTGAGTGCAGGTGCTCCCGCAGCATCCTGATATAAATCATACGTACTTCGAAAGAATGTGGCACGCTATGGAATGGTGCCTGTGCCCACTATACTATGTAGTTTGGGAGATCATAAACAGGATCAGGTTCCTCCCAAGTGACGACGGTCAAGCCAAGCCGATGAAAAAAAAAAAGCTTGACAGCAGGAGTAGAGGCGGCATCAGCAAGCCACAACCTCGAGAAACGCTGCTATACTAGCCCCAGAAGATAATGTGAAATCAACGGCCGATTCCATTCATGCTTAAAATTTCCCGAATGTGACGTATCTGGTCAACCAGATCGACAAATCCATTCCCACCAAGCTGGTCTGGCGGGAAAAGATTACTCAAATTCTCCTCCCAGGTTCGTTCTGCGACGACTCCTTGCATGGATGCCAGTTCATGATCCCATCGTTGATGCCCAATGGAGATAGCACATGAAGTCTCCGGCTCTGAGCTGGTGTCGCGGCCGGGCCACTTTCGGAAGATTGTGACCTCAACGACATAGCCACCTCGCTTCAGAATGTATTTCAGAACGCTCTTGATGCAGACTGCTTCGACATGTACTCCGTAGATCGGCTTTGGCAAGACTATGGGATAACCCATCCCGTGCTCGTCGAATCTCTCCTTGGTCGATACTTGGATGCTACTCTCAACAAGCTCGTACAAAGTACGTGGGATGTCTGAGACAGAGTCATCCGCAACGACATCAAGATTCCAGTCGAAACGACTAATCAAGTTAGCTTCAGTAGATGAAGGATTCCGGGCAATCATACTTTTCGATATCGATATTCCTAACCTCAACCACTCTATATCTCTTGTCATCGTGATACAGTTGGATAGTGCCGAGTTGATACCAACGGTCTTTCTCCGTCGAATCTCCGAGGACATCCAATTCTGCTTCGATACGGAGCTTTTGGCCACCATGGCCTTGGACAAAGAGCACTTCGGTATATATTGGGTGCACATCCTTGAGCTCGTAGACTTTTGGACTCGCTGGCACGAACAGATCTGGCCTGCTGGTGATGTTTTTGATTGTGTCAAAAGCAACACTCGCTCCACCGATACTACGAAGCGTTACTACTAAGCCACCCAAGACGAACAGATGCTGTGAGCTTACTCTCTATCAAACTCTGCCGTGAACCGTGGCTGCTTGATCATATTTTCAAATTTATCCAGAGAATAGTTGCCACCAGCAAATCCTTTCTCGTACTGGGTAATTTTGACATGGCCAAAGTTGACTCGCAACCGCATCCAACCCTTGTAAGGACTCTGAGCCATGATCTTCTCGATTAAATTTGCCTCAAAGCGTGCCATATTGTCTTCCAGTTTCTTGAAGCGCACAAGGTCGTATTTCTCTTTCGTCATTTCCCCAAAGGGTAAGGGGCTCCCAGAAAGCTCCAGAGCTATAATGTTACTTTTCTTCCGGTCCGGAGTATCGTCTGAAGTTGTGGTTGCGAGAACTGGTTTGACATGTGATCTCCAGTTCTTTATTGTTGGTGGTACAAGGATATGGACTGGAGCGGATATCTTCTGCTGCGACTTCTTGTGCTCATGCTCTTGTCGAATGGCATTGATTGCCGAATGCATAGACTCCCCAGTGCTCGACTTCTCTTGAGAACGAACCCTAATACATCTTGTGCTATCAACCCAATCAATATAGACTTTGAATTTCGTTCTAACGGGGTTTAATGCTTCCAGCTTCAGTCCTAATCTATCGGTGGCTCTCTCATCCTTGTCCGGCCAGATATAATAGCCCTTGAAACGGTTAGATTTAAAGAAGAAAACCCGTCGATGCTCGTTTTGAATGCCCTTTCCTTTAGGGAATGTTGGAGTAACTTACAATGCTATTGAAGTCTTCATATTCATCTGGCTGACCAAGGAACTTCTGTAACTCATTTGCTTGAGTGCTCCGCTGGTCAATTTGCTTTCGCATTCGAGTGGAAACTAGGCCCTCAGCTGCTCCAAAACTTGACTTGGCGCCCTGAGAAGTTTGATATGGTTCACGACGAACCCTTCTTGGGGGTTTCTCATGATGCGGTGGCCGCCCAATGGAAATTGGTGCACGAAAAGGTAGAGCTATTCCAGAAGATTGTTGGCCCCGATGAGGGGGTTCATGACGAGGAGCTGGTCGCTGCGGGCCGTGGTTGTCTGGATAGCGTACTCCCCTTCCTCTCCCCCTTCTAGGCCCCCTGTTTGGTAACACAGCAGGACGAGACGGGTTGACTGTGGGAGTAGGAGCGGTATTTGTGGGAAGTGAAGCTCTAGCCACTGGATTAGAAGTACCAGCTTCCTGTGACAGTCCGCTGACCGCTGTAGATCTGGGCGCAGTACTGCCAACTATATTTCCCCAGGGCCCTTGACGACGAGGTCTTGTAGATAGGGCATGTCGTTGTAATTGGCTCCTGTCAGTAGTAGCAGTGGCAGCAGTCTCGCGGCTGCCATGAACTATTGAAGCTGAATCAACATCATCACTCTCAATATCAATCAAAGTTCCTAATCGGTTAGATGCAGAGTCTTGAGACTGATGCGGATTTGACTGTTGAGGCGGCCGTTGGCTTGATGAGGCGACTGAAACAGCATCATCATCATCAGAAGACTCGTTCCATTCTAAGTCCGTCAGAAGAGTCTTTGATTGGAAGTTACATACTTACCGCGAGCGTTGTCGTACTCGAAACTAGATTTCGTGTCAGATTGCCCATGAAAATAAAATCAAGTTACGTACTCTCGAACGTTGTCCATTGTGTACACTGAGATCTGATGTTATGCGACAAGGAGAGAACAGGGAGAAAAAGATGAGGAGGAAACGATTGACCCTAGAGGCTGAATCTTGTGACTTTGAGATCAAAGCCGGGACTTTTCACATAGATGTCCAAGTTGAGGTGCGTGAGAAGGAGATTTGCGCTGAGCGCCTTAGTGAACGCGGCGACAAGATGTATTTTCATTCAAGACTAGGAGGCCACTAGCCTGATCAACCTAGACAGAACTGTTTTGTTCTCAACTCAATTTGAAGCTGAGAGGACGGGCTTGATCCTGGAAGACAGAAACCTCTGAGGCGCTGCGGTAGAAGAGGTTGTTGCGTTGTGCGGGAAGGGGCGACCTCATATAGTGTTGCGAGGCCACGGTTTGGGCGACCGGACAACTGCTTCGGACATATGTAACTACCCTCATATTGATGGCAAAGAATCTTGCAATGGTAGATGCACTCCTTGCAGGGATTATATAGAGGTTAAGTTTTATTTGGGTATCCTTCTATACAATACAAGAGATATATGCTTCACAACGGCGAGACATTCGGGGCTGCTGCCAGATATCGTCCCACGATGGCTGACAGAAGTGTCCTACATAGCAAGAACAGCAATACTGATTTCGAGCGACCCAAACTCTGGTCATACTCTTGCACGACTGCTCTCGTGTAATAGCTTTGCCATTTAGAAAAACATATCAGACAATCAGAAAACTTCAATGCTCCGACAGCCAGGATGTATGCCAGCCAATAGCATAATACATTCTGAGGCTTGAATTGAGTTCTTACAGATAGTAAACACTCTTTAGAGGCTTCTATCCGGCTGACAAGAACGATGGACTCAGCGACCAGCGCAACACGCAGTTGAAAGCAGAGAAGCAAAAAGAACCAGAAGAGTGGGGGAAACTTCTGTACTTGAAGAGAACAACTTCCAAGTCCTGAGTATCGGATGATTGCTTCTGCTCGATATTGTCCCTGTTTGTCGTAGATGGTACAGATGGGTAACACAGCTTGACCCCTATTTCCCCCGGCTACATCCTCGCTTAACCAAACACGAAAATACCGCGTCGCTCACGCGTCCACGTCAATACCGCGTAAAGTGCTTGCAGCACAGGTTAAGCCCAAGGAGCAACAGATCGAGATTGACGTCAACTATCAACAGCGACAATGCCTCACAGGACTGCTGCCTCAAAGTCCCCGGATGAGCAAGCTAGAAAGGCTCGAGAGACTCGAAAGTATCTTTCCGGGGCAGCACCGACGGGAAACGACTCGGAAGCAGAGCTAGAGGCCGACGACCACCAGTGGCAATGGGTGTATAGAGAAGGTTATGAGCAAGAAGGGAATGCCGCCGAAGAAGAATCAGACGATGATGCCACAGCAAAATCTGCAGCCAAGAGCAGGAGGAGCAGTCGCCATGTCACTAAGCAGCGATCGCAGAACATTGTCGCCGCACGCCGCGCAGGTTGTGAATATAGAATAGGAGATTGTGTGCGACTCAGAGCCGAAGGAATAAATGAGACTTGGGTAGGGATCATCTGCAATTTTGATGATGATGATCCAGACGAGAAAGCTGCTGCTTTTATGTGGTTCTCGTCGGAGAAGGAAATCAAGCCCTTGAACAAGTATAAAAAGCGGACCGACTTCTTAGAGGTATGTTCCGCAATGCCATGTCCAAGTCATGATCTGACTTATCTTGCAGAACGAGCTATATATAACGCCTTCGACGGACCCGAACCCGCTGGAATCGATCATTGACAAAGCCAATATAATGTCAGAGAAAATATTCAACGAAAATTATCCGACGGGCAAGGTGCCGAAAAAGTCGTCTGACTACGGTAAGACTTATATCTGCCGGCGAGGTTGTAATCTGCGGACTGCGACTTATACAGATGAGTTTAATTGGGAAGAGCTATATCAGGGTGGTGAGGCAGGCAAGGACTCGTTGCTGGAGTGGGTCAAGGAAGCTACTGCGAAGACGACGAGAAAGCGGCGGCTGCAAAAGCAGGATGACGAGAATGGATTCGAGCCAGAAGATGAACCTGAAAGTACAGTGCAAACACCCCGTAAGAGACAGAAATTCTTGGCAGCGACACCTACCAAAATTCGAAGCCCATCAAAACTCTTGACTCCCAGTCACCGAAAAGTAGTGATCAAGAAGGCTTTAGAAATTACGCCTTTGGGGACTCGGTTTCTCTCGCCGGGACATACGCAAGCGTCACCATTTCAAACAGCCAGATCCAAACTTCATGTCTCTTCGGTGCCAACATCACTCCCATGCCGAGAGGACGAGTTTGGCTCTGTCTACTCACACTTAGAAGCCGCTATCACTGACGGATCAGGTGCATGCATCTATATCTCAGGCACGCCTGGCACCGGAAAAACAGCCACAGTCCGTGAGGTTGTTGCACAACTAAATGCCTCTGTCATGGCCGATGAGCTTGACGATTTCATCTTCGTTGAGATCAACGGCATGAAAGTCACAGATCCCCATCAGTCATACTCATTACTTTGGGAAGCCTTAAAAGGTGATCGAGTTAGCCCCACACACGCATTAGATCTTCTAGAACGAGAGTTCAATCACCCAAGTCCACGAAGAGTGCCCTGTGTTGTTCTTATGGATGAGTTGGATCAGCTTGTCACGAAAAACCAAAGCGTTATGTATAATTTCTTCAACTGGCCTGGTCTGAGGCACAGTCGTTTGATCGTTCTCGCCGTAGCCAACACTATGGATCTGCCCGAGAGAACACTCAGCAACAAGATCAGTAGTCGTCTAGGTGAGCCTCTTCACGAGTCCTTTTAAAGTACACACGAAACTAACCCTGGCACCCAGGATTAACAAGAATTACCTTTCCTGGCTACACGCACGAGCAACTAATGAAAATCATCCAATCCAGGCTTGAGGGCGTGCCAGGCAACATAGTCGATCCAGACGCCGTGCAGTTCGCCAGTAGAAAGGTCGCAGCAGTCAGCGGCGATGCACGTCGAGCACTAGATATCTGCCGACGAGCTGTTGAACTAGCAGAGGCTGAGAGCGTAGAGGCTGGCATACAGCCTGGCACACCATCAAAGACGGGCAAGTCCAAGTCCGTAGGCCAGGTCACTATCGCTACCATCAAGCGAGCCATCAATGAAGCAACGACGAGCCCATTACAGCAGTACCTTCGCAGCTTGCCCTTTGCATCTAAAGTCTTGCTCGCTGCATTACTGACGAAGACGCGTCAGACGGGGTTAGCTGAGAGTGTTATGGGCGACGTGCTGGACAAGGCAAAGCAGATGGCGAAGATGGACACGGGGAGCAACATGATTGAGCACCTGCTACGAGATAAGGCCGATGGTTCTTCCAGATCCAAATCGTCTCAGCAAGTCGGGAGCAAGGGCGCTAAGATCCCCCGAGTTCTTGCAATGGGCACGTCAGCGGTTGATCTGATGGATGCTGGGATCATAGGGCTCGAAGCGAGGCGAGCGGATCGTACAGGCAAGGTGAGGCTAAATATCGGAGAGGAGGACGTCAGGCTGGCGTTCAAGGACGATCCAGATATTAAGAATCTGGGATTCTCTGTCTAGACTGCAGAGAGAGCCGCATGACTGAGGATACAGGATATGACAGAATGTCTCTCTCAAATTTTGTCTTCTACTCTCGAAGTGATATCTTGTTTTGCTTCCGGAGGCAAGCTGTTGTCCTTTACACAGCCATTAATGAACCCATATGAAGCCACCGAAAAAATAAGCGCCATTCGCCAATCCATGCATGCATGACCTCTTCTTTCCAAAACCTTCCTATCAAAACATTGCTTAATACTTTTGTCTGCCGAGTGTAGGTTTCCATTCCAACGGATGCGTCTCTGGAGTTGCTTCTTCATCCTGCTTCCATACTTTGACTAGTTGTATAGTTAGCGTCGTGAAAGAGAACGGAGTTATGGAAAATTAGCTTACTGGTCTTGTCAGCTTCTCCACAGATCAATCGAAGTCCTGTTCGATCATATGTCGAGCTCATGAGGCCTGCTTCCGCATCAAGCGAACCAGGTTGGGCAGTGGTTTCCAAAGATTGGAACCTGTGACCTGACTTCCAATCCCAGAAACTCATTGAACCGTTGTCACCTAGTAGTCAAGAGTTAGTGGAGCTTCAAAGTGTCAGTTGTGATGACGTACCTCCTGAGAACAGGACATTGTCCTCGTTCACCGACATGGTGTTGATGATGGAATTTTGTCCTTCGAAGTTTTGCATGAATGCTCCCTCTGGGCACTTCCACTGCTTGATGCTGCCCGTACTACCAGACGCGAAGGTAAATTCCTTAGGATGAATAGCCAATGCTCGGACTCCCTTCTTGTGGTGGGTCAAAACGCCCATTGTCTTTCCTGCTGCCAAATCCCAGAGCCGGACAGTTGAGTCGAGAGATGAGGTAATGACTTGAGGATCAGCTTCTTGGCACTTTACGTCTGAGACGGTGCCTTTGTGTCCGGCTAAAACGTGAATATTGCTTCGCGTCCGCATGTCCCATACTCGAGCAACACCATCTCGACCACCGGTAACCAATACATCGAGGGTTGGATGAAGTGATAAAGTATAGACACCACTCAGATGCCCATGATAATGCCTAATAACTTTGTTCGTTTCTAGATCCCAACACTTGACCATCTTGTCCTCGCCGCAGGAGAAAAGATATGGATGTCTTGGTGAGACTGCGAGGCCTCTGACTGTGGAGATGTGACCCGTCAAAGTCAATCGCAGGTTTCCCGTGGCAAGATCCCAGATCTTAATCGTCCTGTCTCCAGCACCACTGGCAAACCACTTATTCTCGGGTTCTACAGCCAAGCTTCGAACCCATCCCAAGTGACCGGAAATCACTCGCATCAGCTTCCATGGCGCGTGCCATTCTGGCTTGACCTGCACAATTGTCTGCTTGCGAACCAAGCTCGAGGATGGTAGCTGTCGCTGTGGTGTAGGCCCGTTTGCATTCGGTGGTGTGTCTGTTGCCTGTCGCCCACGGACCGTCAACGCGGTTGATGAGGTGTTCGCACCGCCGGGGTTCTTCGACGGCACGCCCTCTATAAGCTTTGCGGTCCTGGATTCAGTCGCATCTCCCTCTTCTGTCTGTGTCTTTGCCTTCTTCTTTCGACTGCCAGCCGCAGCAGCTTGTTTGGCAGCAAGGGCCGGTGGCAGTTCGCGGACATGATCGTATTCAGAGTGTATTCGAGAAACGAGCCCCAATCGATCAGCTACTTCTGTAGTCGGCTTTGGTTCCACTGATTGTCCTTCCGCGAATATTGACCTTGATCGTTTCGCGTTCTGTTGTATGAGTGTTTTGATATGTTCCACTGGAGCACTGGCAGATTCTACAGAAGTCATGATCGCAGACTATGATCTCGACCTAGGTTGAGAGCTGTGTCGTTTACTGTTCCTTGAATCTGAGAAAAGTCTCGATGCGACGCGATAACCTCAAGAAAGCTTCGGCCGCAAGGCTGATAGTTGTAGTTCCAGTTGACTAGTCCCGATTTAGTATTCACCCTATAGTCACGTGGGGCATGTCGTCTCTCTTGATGCCTACTTTCAACGATACTTTTGAGAGCATGCTGAAGATCCATTTTCTTTTCTAGAACACCTTTGCGCCATTAAGATACTTCTTGTCTTTGATACTTTGCAAGCATCGCACGAAATACAGCGCAAGGGATTAACCATAAGCCACCTTGAAAATGACGGACAAGGATGCAACGTCCAAGTTCCAAATCCACGAAGCAGCTCGAGATGGCAAGCGTAACGACAACCTCAAGTATACCAATGAAACTGTTTAGATGCTGATCGCCCATCATAATAGTTACCGTGGTTGAATCGCTCTTAAACGTATATGCATTCCCCAAGCTGCCACTCCCGTTTCCCCGCTCGGAATAGCAAACAGCAGGACTAATACCCTTTACAGGCAAATCCAAAACTTGCAGACCAAAAAGATGATGATGAGCGGCTTCCAATCCACTGGGCTGTCTCATACGGCCATCTAGACATTGCAATCCTACTAGCTTCACAGAAGAACTTTGATCCGGATGTGCAAGTGGGTCTCTCTGTTCCTGGCAATGAGAAGTACAGAGGCTGATTTCTTGATACTCAGGATGGATCTGGATGGACGCCTCTGATGATAGCAGTCAGTCTGAAAGATGGAGAAGAGCTCGTAGATCTACTACTTCGAAAAGAAGCAGACGTGAACAGCAAAAGTAAGCCAGCCTTCTTCCAGACGTGTTCCGAGTACATTACCAACCACGAATTGCAGATTTCAATGGCCAGGTATGTTTTCTCTGCCATACTCTCTATGCTGTCCCCTCTTGTTTCCACTAACACCATCCCTACAAAGACAGCACTGCATTTCACAGCCTCCAAAAACAACCTCGACGTGGCACGTAAGTTACTCGACAGCAAACCACCAGCAAGCACACGCGTAAAGGATAAACGCGGCCAGTACGCCATTCACCGCGCCGCAGCGGTCGGTTCCGTACCGATGGTCGAGCTGCTGCTAAAGAACCGGAGTCCCCTGAACCCTTCTGATATCGCGGGCCAGACGCCATTGCATCACGCGATTGCTGAGGGACATGGTAAGTTTTACCGAGTTCCTTCTCCCTTTGGGTGGTTGAGATGCCATTGTCCCTTACAACCCATTGTCTTTGATCAACCAGTTTGGGTTATACTCTTTCGAGGTAAATACTGACAACCTGGCTTCTTCCTCGATAATAGGCGATACTGCAGTTGCGCTACTCAAAGCCGGAGCCGAAACGGACAAAAAGGACGTAGATGGATGTCTAGCGATGGAACTTGCACCAGACGCACAAGTAAGCCTACCTTGTCCTCTTTGGTTTTCAATTTCACTCTCTCCCATGGGTGCCTTTACTGCGAGGAGAAATGTACTGAACATTTTCTGCAGGTCAAGAAATTCATCTTACAAACTGCAGAGCGAGAGGGGATAGATTTATAACAGGCAAACAAACCAAGCTAGACACGAAATTGTGTTGAATGTCGAGGAGATACATGTAATTTAGTCTTCTTAATCATACAACATACAGCCGTCAACCTACATAATTGTATTACATGTAAACGTAAAAAGAAGGCTTCATATAAAATGCTCGGTTGTCCACATTTCTCCACACAACTTCATCCTGACGTAGCTCAAGACTACAATCATGGAAATATATTTCGTTCCTCATCAGCCTATCCTCACCAGACATATCCCCATATCTGACCACTCTCTTCTCAAGACCTATTTGACCGTCCGCTCAACTAGCTCCCTGTACATTGCCTTAATATCATCAATATCACTCTTTAGCTCATCGACCTGCTCGCTCTTCTCACCCAACATCTCCAATGTCGTCCCATACCTAGCAGCAATATCCTTAACTTCAGCCTCAAGTTCTGCAATCTTGGCATCGGCAGCCCGCTTAGCCTCAACCTCACGCATGAGAGAGACGATTTGGGAGCGGGCCTCATCACGCTGCGCTGATAGTCTTGCTAAATCCTCCTTCGTTGCGGCTTTCTCGCTCTCCAGACGACGCACTGCCGAACTCATGCGCTCGACCAACTGAACTGAAGGACCTGCTGCGGCGGTTGACGCCGATACCATGTCGTTTATGGTGTGGTGGGCCGATAATGGTGATTCCACGCGCTCGAAGAAATCATCATGATCTGTTGTGTGTATTGAGGGAGTGTCTGGAATCTCTCCGTCGGTTCTAAGTGAGAGAGTGGAATCCTGCCTTGATGGTGTGCCGCGACCAGATGATCTTGGAGGCTGTGCTGACGGTCGACGACTAAGGATTGATGGTGGAATTTCTCCGGTGGAGGATCGTGCAGAAGCTCGTCTCATCTGGATATTTTGGAGACCTAGGAACTCAGAGGTGAGACTGAGGCCTCGTTTTGTAGAAGCGACGGGTGATTCCGGCCGGAAGTGTGATATGGAAGACATCTCTTCCTGTATCTTGTGGCTTTCCTCTTCTATTCGTTGCTGCATTTCGGACTTCAGACCCTCCTTCTCTTGCTCAAAGGCAGCTTTGCTTGTAGTAAGGGCTTGTTCTGCTTGTTCTGCTCGCTGCCTCAAGGCGTCCATTTGTGCCTTGTGATCAGCAAGCTCTTGCTGAAAGCTAGGTAGCTTCGTTCTTGCGTCTTCAAGCTCCTCTTCATTGCGTTTCGCTTTCAACGTCTATAATCTCGTCAGTGAACTTGAAGATCACCAAAACCTATTTAAACATACCACTTCTCGTGCCTTCTTTCTGACATCTGCTTCCCTGCGAGTAGCTTCATCTCGTTCCTTTTCGAGTTTCGTTGCTCTAGCAATCAGAGAAGCCTCAATGCCTTGCCAGTTCTCACTGGCCACCGAGTATTGCGTTTGTAAAGTTTCAATTTGGCGTAGCAGCTTCGCTTGTGCATCTCCAGTAGCTCCTGACGACACTTCCTCTGCTCGAGCTCTCATTAACTCTAGCTTGCCTTCCAACGACTGCTGCTCATTTTTCATCTCAAGTGCTGCAACTCTTGTCCGCTCTGCTTCAAGGTCCATTTTGTCCTTCAGTTCTTTGATCTGTGCTTGTGCTCTATCCGCTGCAAGTTTTTTCTCAATGTCAGCGTTAGCTAATCTCTCCTCAAGATCTGCAGCTCGTTTTCGCTCAGCCTCAAGTGATTTCTGCGCAGCTTGCTGCTCGGCTTGTTTTTCTTGAGCAATGGCTGTCTCTAACTGTTTTCTCAAGTCCGCAATGATGGTATCCTGAGTATCTCTCTCCAGCTTGAGAGTATCGACATCCTTTTGCAATTGTGTAGCTACCTTGACCTTCTCATTTGCACGTCTCTCGTTCGCTTCAGCATGCCTCAGCCGTTCCAATAAAATCACACTATCATGCTCTGCCTTCTCTTGTTTCTTCTTTGCCTCCTCCAGCTCTTTACTATCTTCAGTCTGTTTCGCACGCAATTTCTTGATCGTGGTTAAATACTTCATCTCAGTCTTCGACAATTTCTGGCCTTCGGCCATTAGCAATGCTATTTGTTCATCTTTCTCTGCCAGCTTCTTCTGTAGACTTCCCGCAGGCAATGAATTGACAGTCTTCCTGGCAGACTCAGCACTCTCATTTGACAGGTACTGAAGTTTTGCCTGCAAAGCATCGATTCTTTCTATGTAGCCATGAATCTCTTCTTGCCTTTGGAGCTCCACTTTTTCAAAGTCGGATTGTAGTTGCGTGATCAAGGCTTCGCTTTCGGCGGGCGTCCTGTTATTCGGCAATTCAGTGGATAATGGTTCTATAGAAGATGCGGGGAGGGCTTCTATATTTCTACTGGAGTCTATCGAGTCTCTCGGGATATTAGACCTGGCAGAGTCTGTAGACAATCGAGGAGTCTCATCGTCTAATTTCAAGCCATTAATTGGCTTTTGGGATTCAGTCGCCGCTGAAATTGTGGGACTCGTAGGCTGAATATCCACAGATGGGATGGCTGATTCCTCGCCCTTGTTAATGGTCTCACCCACAGATGTAGAACCTTCAGGCTTGGTCGCCTCAGTTGTGGGTGGCACGGTAGCAGCTTGTTCACTTTCGTCCGCATCACCAACGGAAACCACATCTATACTGCTTCTTGGAGAATCCAACCTCGTAATTGGCGTGCTGGTTCGGGAAGGAGGTGAACTTGGGGTGTTTGGTTCGGCAGCCTTCTGTGCCGCAGCATTCTTCGCAGCAACTGCTCTTGCCAAACGTTCTTGGAGTCGATCATTGGGTCTGCTGTTCGCGGAGGCAGGTCTCGAGATGCCTGAAGCAAAAGTACATTAGCGCCAGTGAATCTTCTACGATCCCAGACGATGACTACCTTCTTGTGCCTTGGTCACCGCGGGTGGAGTTACCGCAGGCTTTTGCGCACCAGCTTCGTCCGCTTCGGCCAGCATGTTGTCCAGTCTTGACTCTACACCAGCTACAGCTTGCTGTAGGAACGACCCCCATCTCGAGGACTGCTTCGAAGGGGCAGCCATGGTTGAAGTTGTTCCTTTCTCTTCGTTGCTCTCAGCCCGCTTCCTTCACTGAGACACGTCGCGTCGTACGTACTTGCGCCCGATCATACATTACAGTGCATAGATTGAGACATTGGATGTTGTTCGCCCTAGAGCTGCGGCCCGCGTATAGATGTATCCAGTGAGACTCCTCAGCTAAGGAGCATTCTAAGGAGTGAATTCCTTACGAAAGAATGTTGAATTAAGTACACGATGAGGCTGCCTGTTGGCCTCAGTCCATGGTATGGGATTAAGCTATGCCGCTAATTTTTACCGGGGTCCCTTGTCTGCTCTCCAAACGCACATACCTGCACGTTCACTGTAGATCTTCGACTAGAAAGTATCGACATGATATGACTACTTTCGATCTTTTTGTATGAAAATGTGTAATACCACCAGCTGTTTTCCCTGCTGCTTCCCCTTTGTTGAAGACATTGAACGAATATGTGCTCCTGAAAGCAAAAATGCGCTGGATCCTTCCTCGTAGACATACTTTACGTAAACGACCTCTAATCTCGAGTCTTAACTAATGAAGATAGACCAATCCCATTTGAACTTAGGTACTTAACTTGAGGTGAGTATGATACGTGGTTTTACAAACATCAGCTGGTGGCTATACCAATACATTCGGGACTAGATGATACTTTTCAATTAAGCGATGGCAGGATTCTATGCTATTATGGAGTACTTGACCCTTCAGGTACTTTCGGAGAGTAATGCTATCTACACTCTATACAATCTTGTAGCCTCTATGTACACTTTCACAGGTCTGTCTATATCCATATATGCGACACACCCGTCTCATGCTACGAAATTGGCGCAATGCAATTTCTTACATTGACTTTCGATGCTCAGCCTTCGAAGAACCACTAGTACCATTTGCAAACTTTCCATTAGCGATGCTGGCTTGTGCTTGTGGATCTAGAGTGGAAGCTGGAACAATCTCGGGTAGAGAGGTGAATATCGATGGCCAGTGCAAGACGAATTCCTCTTGCCTGTCATTGAGGCAATGTCTCAACCAGATGCCCCATATAATATAGAAGTAGCTAGAGAAGTTAGTTCCAAACCTTGGGAATTAACCAGATAGTTCACTTACGCTCCTGTTCCTGTCATCAAATGCCTACAAGGAAAGTGTCAGTCGTACACCGTCTGAAAATCGGAGTTCTTGTGGGCTGGACTTACCACCATCCATGACCTTCAAGCAATATTCCCCAGGGCAGGCCAATCTGCTTTCGCCAGCTTCTTAATGTAGAGCCTAAAAAGGTGTCAGTTGCCAAGTGCTGCTGCCAGAGTTGCCTCTCTCACAATAGTGGTTATCCAAGTTCCAGATGCCGAAGCCGCCAAGGAACACGATAAGACCCAAGGCGACCATCAACCACATATCCTTGAGAATCTGTTTATCTCTACGAGCATTTGCGGCACGTTGACTAGGTGAGATGCTTGGATCATCGCCCAATTTCTTCTCAGAAGTTGCGAATTTGGCACGCAATGATGGTCTGATATTGACCTGCACGCATATGAGCATCATAGAATTGGCAAATCTCGAAGCTTCACATACCTCCATCACATACATACTCCGGAAGACAACCACAATAGCCAAGATTGCAAAGGCATTTTGGTGGAAATCCGGATCTTGCAGGTAGTGATAGTATGTCTGCGTTCGTGTCAGCAGTGCGCAACACCCACTGACAGAGGTAACTGACCGTTATGAAGACCGAGAGGAAGATCAACCCGACAGCAAGAGCCTGACGGAACAGCTGGGATCTCGAGAATGAGAACGTAGCATAGCACATAATGCAGGTGGTGTAGATCATAGAAAGTTCATCTACCAGTTGCATCGGATCTGGACATATCAAGCTGACTTAGTAGACTTGTTTATGAAAATGAAACAACTCATAAAAAACTATCAACGTACATTTCAACGTGCTAGGGGGGATTTAGTCATGGTCCAATAGTGTGAGATGAGTGAGAGACGTGATATACCTGTGGAAAGCCAGAGAGCCAAGGCCTACGAGCAAATAGCCGAGGAAGCTAATGAGAAAGATCTTGTCATGGCCATACTTGAGGCAATTCCGAGCTCCCCTAACTCCTAGGTAGATGAATAGCAAATTGGTGGAAGCGTTGACTATCTCCGCAGAATACGGTGTTAAGTAGTAGTCCTACCAGAATGCACCCCGATCAGCCCAGGGAACATGAAGGTATTGCATGGAGAACGAATCGCACCTCTTCACACCAGTTGATGGTGCTGGTTACGGGATTCCAATAGCCTTCCTTCGCAGGAGGATACGGGATCGAAGGGAGGCCGAAGTTGGCTGACATGATTGCCGTGGGCAGCGGAGGGAAGTCTCCGGCTTCTTCGGAACTCTATGTACGCCACGGAATCTGAAGCGAGGGAGGGATCGATATGGAGAGGGCGAGAAAGAACTGCCAATATTAAAGTAGTTTCAACAGTGTGAACAGGCACATGATCTCAAACAACATAAAAAGTAAGTCACCCACGAAGAATTGGCCAGCGCGACTTTAAAGCGCAAAATGTCAGCCGGCTGATTCAGGCATTACATGCATTACTATTCCTCTGACCGTCCGCAACGTCATGTAGCGTGTCGCAAGATAGCCCTTGCGGCCAATCAACGCGCTGCCTGAGATCCCGGACGCTGTGCCGGCTTCCTGTTCCTGGACTTCTGCTATTTTACGCTCCCGCTGCGGCCGGGCGGCGGACATAAAGGAAGAGCCAGGCTGAGTCACGTGCACGAGGCTCTCTTTTCGCGGCACATGAATCTCGTCAAGCCGGAACTTGTCCCTACGATTGCAACCTTGTCGAGTCTACGGCAGCCTCGCATCTCGTCTAGCACACCTGTTGACCATCTGCTCGACTATATTGTACGCCCTTTGCAGTCTGATCCGACTAGTCCTAACTACAACCAGAGCCAGCATGTCCATCTCCAACGAGGCCTTGCAGAAGGTGCGTTGTCCAGAATTCTCCTCGTGCTTCCGTGCATCAGCTGACCCCAAGTTGCTAGCTTGTGCAAGAGATCGAGACTCAAGCCATCTTGGCCCAGCAGCAAATCAATGTGGTGAAGACCCAGATCTCAGTCAAGCAGCGGGAGATCCGGATGCTGCAACTGACCTCGAGTGAGGTATCCTCTCTACCCAGCGAAGTCAACGTCTACGAGGGTGTTGGCAAGATGTGAGTCTTCACCCATCTCCCTGACTCACGACAGCACACACCATCTTTTTCTTCAGCGTCTGCGCCATTAGATTTGCCATTCATGCCCAATTCTCATGCTGCATCGTCACGGGACCACCTTACTGACATACCATTGGCAGGTTCGTGTTCAGCCCTATAGCCGAAGTCGATAAAAGACTGACAGCTGAGACGTCGGAGCTGAAATCGGACGTCGAGAATCTGGGCAAGAAGTTGCAGTATCTTGAGACAACTCACAAGAATAGTCGAGAGCACATCGACCAGATCTTCAAGAGTGGAGGAAGGGCATGAGGAACGTGACGAGCTCACTATCTCTTGCGGTATGGAATGGCGGCAACACCGAAAGAGTTTTCATCGCCCGGCAACCCAAGAACCCTAAGCAAATGGGCGGAAGAGGGAAAAAATACATTACTGCCAAAAATAACCCGGTTGGTTAGGCAGCATGTGTCGTTGACAGGTAGTAGCAGAACCAACCATTTCTGAATGTATGGCGTTGAGACCTGTGGTTTGAGGGCCAAAAGGCAGGCCAACAGGGCCAATCCTTGATGATAGACTATGTCGATATGGAAACGACCGAAAAAGAAACCTTTCCCTCAAATAATAATGTCCACCGTCTCAAGACGAGTCAAAGCCAAGCAAAAGCCAACATTGTTGCGGTGAGGGAACAGCTATTGTAGCAACAAGCGCGCGCTCTGGCTGGGTCGCTTCCCCCCGACCATAGCTGCCTAAAATCTGACCTGGCGACGCGGCGCATGGCGGCTGGCATTATTGAGCGTCCCAGTGTGTGGTTTATCAGCGATATCGTAACCATCAGGATTTGCGGGGCGAAACCGACTCTGTCTTTTGAACACCACTTGCCTCCCACTATTTTGGTCCGTCAATTGAACCGGAAACCAACCGTACGTAAGATTGTAGAATTAAAACCAGGCCTGGGCCTTGGTGTAGGCTATCTCACCCTGCACAGCACGATCGGTCAATGAGGACGGCTTGCTTTGTGAGCTTGTCTCGCGTCTGCAGTTCATGAACCAACGCCAGGAACCCTGAGTGGCCGCGTCTTGCCTCAACGGAACCACCCAACTCTCGGCCTGCATCTGACAACAAGGAAAGAATGGAGAGCTAGACTGAAAGGAGCTGCATGGTGTGGAATGCTGGCAAAGTGCATGGCTTGTGTGGTTCGCTGTGGTACGAGAGTGGTAGAGCTGCAAGAAAAAACAGCCCCCAAATTATAGGACCCATTTTGGAGCGTAAGCCAGCCAATATGCCTGCCTGCCCGGCACCTTCCTTCCTTACCTTTATCCGTAGTCTGGATTTGACGTTACATCAGGCGTGCGGGTGTGAGGGTTGCGCAACAGCAAAAGTGGCGGTGGTGCTGGTTGACACGGCCCAAGAAGCATCTCCAAGCGTGCTTCATGGCGGAATGGTGGAATGGAGAACGATCAGATCTGTAGGGCTGCTCCTCGCTAATACAAAATACGCAATCATCATGTGCAAGCCGGCCAGCAAAAATGCAGAGGGCGGGGGTGTCAGCGGAAAAGTGCATGCGCAAAGCTTTGGGGTGGGCAGACATCCATGGAACCGATCCTGGTGCCCAATGTCACTGCGAGCCGCTCCCTCCCGTGCCTCACAGCTCCAGAGGCTCTTTGCTCTAGTTCTCACTGATCTCCGCTCGCCTGACCTACAGTATGCTTTAACGTTAAAAAGTGCTACCCACCCCTCTTGTCTGCTCGTGCTGACACCCATTCCACTACACTTGACCTTTCTCCTCTGTCTCACTCATTCTTGCCTGCCTTGTTATCTTTGCCTGTCGCACCTTCGCCGTCCATAACCAAGTTCAGCTGTGCCGATCCCGAGCGGGAGAGCTCATTTATCGCAGTATCGCAATCCAACATCTCTTATCGCCTACAGATAAGCCCGACCACAATTCGGACGAACTACGAAAATCAAACACAACCAGCTCAATCTGATAGGGTCGCGGAATCCCTCAGATTTTGCTCCAGTCATCATGGCCTACTATCATGACAGCCGGCGTCGGTATGAGGTGGATGATGATTTTGATGTGCATATTCGACGGGGCAGAGTCTCACCCACACCATATTATCCAGACCCACGACTTCCCGTGGCTCCCATGCCACGACCAGCAGTTTACTATTCATCCCACACATCTGATTATCTCGTGCCCGAGAGCAGCATGGGGATGCGACGATCGCGCTCGCACTCCCACAGTCGCTCCAGTCGTCGGGAAAGTCCTCCAGCTGTTGCGCCTGCACCTGCACCAGTCATTATTAACAATCCTGTATTTCGTGATCCTTATGAGGAGCATGACCGATATATGCAGCTGTCTCCTCCAATGCGTGCTCGTTCGCGATCCAGATCGAGAGCTGGATCTCACAGTTCGCATGGATCACATGGCTCGCACCGCTCGTCGCGTACCAGGGAGGATTATGAGTTGGAGAGAACGCGTAAGGAGTTGGAGGCGTATAAGCTTGAGAAGAAGCGCGAGGAGGACGAGAAGCACCGCAAGTCGAGGACCAGGGAGGATTATGAGCTGGAGAGAACGCGTAAGGAGTTAGAGGCGTATAAGCTGGAGAAGAAGCGCGAGGAAGACGAGAAGCAATATAAGAAAGACATGGAATACAAACGACTGCGCGAGGAGAGGCAGGCTGAGGAGGAGAAGAAACGACTCAAGAAAGAGGCTGACGAAGCTGTGGAGAAGTTCAAGGTCAAGGAAGCCGAGCGCATTGCCAAAGAGAAGAAGGAGAAGGAGGCTGCTGAGAAGGATTATAAGAAGCGCCTGGAAGAGGATCTACGCAAATCAGGCTTGGATGACCGGCAAATAACTGCCATCATGAACCCGGAGAAGGCCCTGGCTACACAGCGACCAACATACACTCGCATGGCACGCCGCCACCTATCTATCGAGACCTTGAACCGGTATAAGATTGACTATGAATTTGATCAGGTAAGACCTAGCTGCACCACTTGCCAGGACCGAACTAACACTTGGCAGGATCCTGAGTTTGTCTTGATCAAGAGACTGGTTCCAGAATGGGAACAAGACTTCTTGTGGAACCACACTAGGGAAATCCGAGAGAGGAGAGAAGTCCACACTCGGCAACCAATGCTTGTTGCTATTGAGGGAAAGCCAGCTCACCACCATCATCATCATGAGACTGAGTATGCATTCGTTAGGAAGAAGGAGAAGAGAAAGCCATCCCCATCCCCGCTTTTGACCTACCTTGCTGGCGGCAAGAAATGAGATTGGATTTGAAGGAGACTTTGTTCGTTGGGCGCTTTTCGATTCTCCGCACCGTTTTATTGGCAACAACTTTATACCCAGGATTTAAATGCAGCTCAAAACCAAGAACAGGAGAGATTTTGTGTAGCAATATGCAACTTAATGTGATAGTGCTGTGATAGATTGAGAAGTGTTTGAAACCCTTTGGGGTATCCCATTCATAGGACACCTTCCCTTGGTGTTTTCCAAGCAAGCTCAGCTCGTCTGATAAGCTCTTCATAGAGAGTCCAAGCCAAAGCGGAACTCATCGCTTTTCGGCCCATCCTTAGACCTAAGCCATCGAAGAGAGACTTCACCCCTTCCTCCCTAACCATTTTGCGACCTGCATGTAAAATGTTTTTGTAGTGTCGTGGTTGCAGTTGTATCCTCGTCTTAATAGCATCGAAGGGGTTGGTAATGGCCGTAGCCAAACCTGCAGCCAGTATTCCTGATGCAAAATTGATCGACGCTGACGTTGATCCCTTCATGCCAACAGCTAATTCTCCAGCCACTGGGACCTTGTGCATAAACAAGCTAAGTCTCTTTTTCAACTGCTCGTAGAAGACCACGTATAACCCGGCGTACGGAGCATCTCTCACAGCCGTGGCGCCGAATCCCGAAAAGAACCCTCGAATGCCCTCCGTCTTCAGTATATCCCTTCCTGCCCCTGCAATTGACCGGTATGAATAGAGGTTCGATTCGTATCGGACCTTGATAATGGTCATGGGCATTAGGATGAACCCTGCTGATGCTCTCGCAACAGCACCGGTCATGAGGTTCGCCATGTTGGAAAGCTTGGGGAGCGAAGACGAGTGTGTAGGTCTGCCACCTTGCTCTACGGCACCCATGGAACGCAGCACGTTCGAGCGCGCCACATTTTGCCTTAGAGCATTCAGGCCCGTGAAATAGATAGCAGAACCAAAGCCGGTGCGTAGTGCAGATGGCGCAGTTCCACGCCAGAAACAGAGGATTGAATTCGGCCCCTGTGATATATCGCGGATCGTCGCGAGCAAGGACGTCGAACCCGATTGTTGCACACGCGTCTTGAGGAGGTCTGCTGGCTGTAAGAGTACTGCTGAGAGGAGGCCAGACCCCAGACCAGCTATAAAGTGGAATGCTACAAGTCAATGGTTAGCTACGATGCAAGGCTATGAGACGGCGGAGGAGGAGGACACACAAGTTGACGATGAACCTGATCGGCCGCCATTTGACATTTCGTACTTCCTTAGAGTGTCATTTGGAAGACGAAAAGGGGAATAAGAGCTCTTGCAAGTTATGTCGTGGCCATTAAGAAAGGCTTTCACCCGGGCCTCCTTGGTGGTACTAAGAACCTGCGGAAGCCCTTTCGTTGTACCTGAGAAAATATTCCGGAGCTCGCTTCTCAGCGTCATACATTCGTCCCAATCGGCTGACAGGCATCAATCAGCATCGATCCAAGTACAGGCGGAATTCCACTGATGACTCGACACGTAAGTTTCATTCCTTTAATTGATCCTTCATCACATGTATAGTCTCAGAGAGAAGGTCATCTGGGCTCTTCCCATGTTTCCGGGTAGTGCTTCTGTCAACCCGGTTATTGCTCGTGTCAATGGTGTTAGCTTGTTCGAGATCAAGTCCACCTCAAGAACTATCCATGAGGAAACATGTTATTTAGGAACTCTCGGTCTTCTTTAAGGATAATGGGTTTGCCCCACATTGAAAATGGATATTCCTTTATGATCATGAAGTACTCCAAGGCGGGACTCGGATGATCGTCAGGTTCACCTTTGCTTATCCATGTCGCGAGTTAAATCACATGCTATACCAGTTGCTCTGACGTTGTACCGAGCAATAGTTATTGATAGGTACCATCTAGGAACAGTTCGGAAACATTAAAATATCACTCCGTTAATATACAAGTAATTTGAGAGCCGCCAACCAGATACGGCTCGTAGGAGACAGGATAGAAAGCACTCACACAGGGTATTATCCTTCGGGAACAAGACTCAAGATGACACTCGCTGTATGCTGCCATTAAACATCCTGCAGCATGGCTTAGGGACTAACAATGCCACAAGGCAGTGGGCCAATTATGCTCGACAAAATCCATGAGCCACAACCTCGCTCTATGTAAGATACTTGTCAAGAAAGCTGTTGATGCCGGTGCAAAAGTAAGTGGGATGATAGAGTCCTCATTAGAGGATAGGGAATCTATCCTCTCTTGAGTTTCACTTCAGAAGGCCCTAACAGCACCTACTAATAGGCGTTATTCCTCCCCGAGGCAACGGACTACATCGCCTCCAATCCGCAAGAATCCATAGCACTGGCACAACCGATGGAGAGTAGTCCATTTCTATTAGGGCTGAAAGAAGCAGCACGGGATTCATCTCTGGCCATCAACGTAGGGATCCATGTCCCAGCCAAAAGCGGCAAGATATACAACCGCTCATGCTGGATCGATCAGACGGGCACGATTAAGCCTGGGTACATCTATGATAAAGTGCATGTTTTTGACTACGGTGCTTTGAAGGAGAGCAATAGTGTCGAGCCTGGGAGTTCGATTGCCGAGCCTGTCGAAACGATTGTAGGACGGGTGGGCTTGCTGATCTGTTTTGACGTGAGTACCTTGAAGATCTCGGTGCACAATCTTGGAGCTCTGATATCTTGTCACACCAGCTGCGATTCCCCGAAATCAGTCTAGCACTGAAACGAAAAAATGCCCAGGTTATTACATATCCATCAGCATTCACAGTCCCCACCGGCAAAGCTCACTGGGAAACACTGTTGCGAGCAAGAGCCATAGAGACCCAGGCATATGTTATAGCTGCGGCGCAGGTGGGAGCACATAATGAGAAGAGAACAAGCTATGGCCATTCTATGGTTGTGGATCCCTGGGGTAAGGTGCTGGTGGATCTGCCCGGCGAAGGCACTGATCCCGAGATGGGTCTGGTTGATATCGATTTGGACTATCACGAGAAGATCAAACGCGAGATGCCATTGTTGAGAAGGACGTAAGTATCTCCGGCCTCACCCTGCGGTGATGGTTTGACTCATGCACAGCTGCTGACTTGTGAGGAAGAGATGTATATCCAGAGGTGTAGAACGTTTGTAGGACGTCCAGAATGAAATTGAGCGTAACACGTGGGGTTAGATTACATTAAGTGCCAATGCGTTCTGTCTAGGGGAGAGCTGTAGACATAAACTCACTGCACCACATAAGGACTTAAGACAGAAGTTAATTTCCTGTTCGTGTACACGTAAGTAGTACTGAAGGTCATGATATTTCTATGATTACAAATCCACCATGCAAGCCATGCCAGACTTCCCAGATATACCCGGTTATGCGTAGAAGTTGACAGTCTATTGGAACAATTAGCATCGTCGTCTGTCTGATGTTCAGTAACATGACATACCTCTTTCTTCTTTGCTTGCACCTCAGAGATAGCATCAACGTAATGTTCATGGCTGATCTTGTTCTTCCCCATTCGTAATGCTATCATGCCTGCCTCTACGCATACTGCCTTTAGCTGAGCACCACCAAACTCATCTGTACTTCTTGCCAATTCGGGCCAGTTGACAGCATCATCGACCGTCATCTTTCTGCTGTGAATCTTCATAATCTGTGCGCGTGCCTCCTCGTTTGGCAGAGGGAACTCAATCTTTCTGTCCAAACGACCTGATCGCAACAATGCTGGATCAAGAACATCGATTCTGTTAGTAGCAGCGAGAACCTTGATCCGGTCATCGGAAGCAAAACCATCCAGTTGGTTGAGCAGTTCCAACATGGTTCTTTGCACTTCTCGATCTCCGCTCTTTTCACTGTCAAATCGCTTGGTACCGACAGCATCCAATTCATCAATGAAGATAATCGCTGGGGCCTTCTCCTTTGCCAAAGCGAAGCAATCACGGACTAGTTTGGCTCCATCACCAATGAACATTTGTACGAGTTGAGGTCCAGCTAACTTTAGGAAGGTCGCATCGGTCTGGGCGGCGCAAGCTCGTGCAAGAAGGGTCTTTCCAGTTCCAGGAGGGCCGTACATCAGTGCACCTATATCAAGTTAGAAACTGCTGTATGCCTCACATACAATGTTATACGAACCCTTTGGTGCCTTAATTCCGATCTTCTTGAACCGCTCCGCCTCCTTCATAGGCCAAACAATTGCCTCAACAAGCTCCTCAATCTGCTTATCCAGTCCTCCCACATCGGTGTACTTCTCCGTTGGCTTCTCGTCAACCTCCATTGCCTTTACTCTGCTATCATACTCTGCAGGTAGAGTGTCGAGAACCAGATACGAGTCCTTGTTTACGCCAATAAGGTCAGCGGGCTTGAGTTGGTCGGGATCGACGAGACCGATGAGTGGCAGAAATATGGTTTGCCGGGTAGATGTCTTGATGACAGCCGACTTGCCAACTCGTGTCGCATCGAGATCGATGTTGGCTCCTTCTTCAGCAGATTCGGCAGTAGGGTCTAGGTCAAGCAGTTCAACGACATTGCCGACGAGGTAAGGTAATTGTCTATGGAGTGTTAGTGACGGTATTGGCAAGGTCAACACATAGCGGCTACCTGTTGTTTTCGATCTTATCCAGGTTGTCCTTGATCTTCTCGCCCATAGATGCCTTCTCGTGTGATAACCGTTGGAACTCGCTCTTCATGATTCTTGAGTCGTTCTCCAGGAGTCGTCTTCGAGTGAGGATATCTTGTGTGCTTAGGCTGTAAATCTCTTCATCTATTGGGTCCTCCTCTTTCTCTTCTGGCTCTGCATCCTTCATCTCAGCATCTCCATTCTGATCTGGCTTCTTCTTGTCCTTGTCGCCTTCGTCCTTCCGGTCTTCCTTCTGCTCGCGCTCGAGATCATCGAGATCTTCTAAAGTAGACATTTTCAAAACGGAAGGGTGGTGTTACAGAAGGTCGGTATTGCGTAAGAAATTGGAATCAAAGAAGTGAATGTATGAGAAGTGATTGAATCTTGTTGAATGATCAAATAGAGCTCAAGCTCCTTGAGGTTCACAAGGCTTACGCGAACTGCCTGGCGCCTTGACAGTCACGTGCTTATGACGCTTACCTGATGCGCTACCAGCACCGGGCCAGGATCTAGAATCCACGCTAATAATTCCAAGCATATCTTCGTCAGCCGCATTCTCATACAGGCTTCCCTCTCTACCTCTTCTGCAACGCTCGCCGCCACATCGAAGAACGTCACATTCACTCTCGTTTCAATCATCTCAAAGCTGCCGGTCATCTTTCCAGCGATAGCGAAATCTTGACAACTTCGACGGCCCAAAAGCCTTCACAGAAACCTTGACTGGTCCCCTGCGAAGAATACGGTCCGCAGGCAGCATTTCAGCATTTCCTCCCTTCGGCTTCACAAGATCACTCCGTCCCAGTGCGACAGCGACAGTTGATTTGTGTTAGATCAGCTCGGTCATCGGTTCTTGGTGCCCATTCATCACCATATCTTCAAGCTGAGAGAGAGAGAGAGCGGGCTTCAAAAAGGGAGATCTGTGCACGTCAAAGTGGCGATAACAAACAACACTTACGACTCTGCCATAATCTTCGAATAACTCCTGATATCGGCAAACTCTCACCTTCAACTCACTACATCAGTTCCTTCGGAATCTCTGTGTTGTAGTTGAGGTTGTTGCGGCAACGTCGTGCGCAAGGGGAACAGTGGCCGTGTAGACTCACCACCCGTGAAGACTCTTCAATACCGCCAAAATTCATTCCCAACTCTTCCGCAAGCTTTCTACGGCCACACTCTGTAAGAAACCTACCCAGGATCTCACAACTCGATATATCGTATCGAAGAAGCGGAAGCAGTTACGTAAAGCCCTCAAGGCTCGCCGCCCGGTATTCAACGAACTCGATAACATCTACGTATCGAAGGCGTACAAAGCAAAGATGATGGCGCCACCGCTCTCCCTCGAGAAGGGGGCAAGCGAATGGAGTGAGAATTTGAATCAAGTCATGATGTGCAAGGACTGCAAGGAGTTCCCACCAAATCTTGTCGAGGAGTTCTCTTCAGGTGACATGGTCTGCGGATCTTGTGGCTTGGTTCTTGGTGATCGTATTGTCGACACCCGGTCCGAATGGCGTACCTTCTCAAATGATGATCAAGGCAATGATGATCCTTCTCGTGTTGGTGATGGAGCGAATCCTCTTCTGAATGGTTCTCAACTGCAAACTACGATTGCGTTTGGCGATGGCAATGCAAGGAGTCGAGACCTTCACCGTGCTCAAGGCAAGTCCACAAATGACAAGGCTACCAAAAGTCTTCTTGCCGCTTACAAGGAGATTGGTGCCCATTGTGATGCTGTCAATATCCCCAAGAACGTCTCCGATACCGCAAAGCACCTTTTCAAGCTTGTCGATGACGCCAAAGCCTTCAAGGGCAAGTCACAAGAAGCTATTATTGCCGGCTGTATCTTCATCGCCTGCCGCCAGTGTGGCGTTCCCCGAACCTTCAGAGAAATTTACGCCTTGACAAAGGTTTCCAAGAAGGACATCGGACGAACATTCAAGGCTTTGGAGAAGTTCTTCGCCCAAGACAGCGCAGGCAAGGCTGCGATGGCTAACGCTCAAGGTGGTAAGTTTAACATAGATGATATTTCTATGTTGTTGTATATTGACAGACTGTTTGAAGCAGCGCTCGGTACCTCAGACTCTTACCAGACCACTACGTCAACCAATGCCAAAGATCTCTGTCTCCGCTACTGCAGTCAACTTGGCCTTAAGAGCCAGCAGTTCGTTAAAGTTTCCCAAGGTCTCGCTGAGAAGATGTCCACCGTCGGTGATCTCGCCGGTCGTTCACCCCTATCAGTTGCGGCTGCCTGTATCTACATGGCCTCATACTTACTCGGCAAGCCCAAGTCTGCGAAAGAGATCTCACTTGTTGCTGGCGTTAGCGATGGTACCATCCGTACTGCATACAAGTTCCTCTACCAAGACCGAGATAGGTTGATCGAGCCAGAGTGGATCGAGAATGGCAAGGGTGATATGAACAACCTTCCGGCTTCCTAAATGGGTGATACCATAAGGAGCTGTGCACGGCAGTGGGGTCAAAAGCAATTTTATTGGCGAGGCTGTCATGTTTGTCGTATTTCATTCCCGCCAAGGAAGCGTTACTAGCACACTTTGATCTTTATCAAGATCCGTATTACCAGAAATCTGGGAATGAGCATCGATACTCTCGCAGTTGGCGGCTAATACACACAGGAAAGAGCTCACAGTTTTCGAAGCAGGTTATACCACGCACGGGCGATGTCAGCGGCTTAGTTTATGTGATTAGATAGTTGAAAATACAATCATATCACAAGCCACTTTTTCTGCATGTGCGTGCATGAGTATTTTTTCCCACTTGAATGTTGTGCTGTACATACTCTACCTGCGAACATTCCTGCCCGCTAGGCGCATTGGTAGTTATTTGGCTGAGTACATTTGTCCTTGAATGCTCTTGGAATGCAGCGTAGGCCACTCAGAAGGATCGACGAGCTTCATACCTCAACCCTCCTTCAGAATCAAGGCCTGGAATCAATAGCAACCAGGACAATCTCCATGCCAGATCATCGTCTCGAGAACCAACCGTGCTCCCACAGCGCCATACCTCGTGCCGTAAACCCATACCTCGTCACTCACTTCTGGATGCATGGCCGACCTCGACGCTTGAGACCTTCTCCGGCGCCTCTTCCTCCCTGAGCTGTTTCCTAGCAGCCATCAAAGCCTGGCCCAGCAGATTCAACCCCCATCTGGATCGATTCTTCTCCGCATTTTCCTTGCCGAATCCCACTCCCCAGATCCGATCTCTTGGAGCAGCTTCTACCAACTCTCTCTCACCTGTCGTTAATAGCCTCTGCTTCAAAGCGTCCGAATTCAGACTGTGTTTGAACTTGTAATACGATCCCTGTGTGACTATCCTCAATCGGTTCTTGTTCCAAATCGTATCGTCGAAATTGGCTACCATTCTTCCCAGCGTCTTTTGCTCTCCTGGTGTTTCTGCTGCTAGGATCTTGGCGGCAATAGCATCGTCTGAGAATAGCAAGGCCTTTTGGTGCATCATGTATCTTTGACTCTATTAGGAATGCTAGAACAACTATCAAGGACCCACTCACTGCTCCGCAGTTTTATACACAGTGGTCCCATCGCCGGTGTGGAATGGCTCCTCATACCACTGAGATAGGAAACCATAGGACTTCTCGTGCGTGTGGAAGAAATAGATTGACCCGGTAGTCATGTCTGATGATTCGTGCATGCTGCCCAAAAGGAATCTTCTTTTTCTCTAGTTTGGCCTGGCATACTACGGACGGCCGACAGACTGCCGTTTTATAGAGCGGGAGGCTCCTCGGAAAAGAGTCATCCTTAGTGGCTTCAGGCGCAGCTCAGACAGCGGCTGCTCGAGCTTCTAGGCATTTTTCAGGCAGATGACTCCTTCCCGACCCATTAACAACAGCGCATTGGAAGTGTGACAAGCGGAACAAGGGAATAGACTCGGTGATGACTGCAATGCGAAAGAGCTCGGACACCAAACCGAACTAAAGGACTCATGGGAACTTAACTGTCACAGTTTCCGAGTGCAGAGAAGCCTATATCTGACTAGACAATCTTCTTACACGAAGCATGGCTTTAGCTCACGACTCATGAGATACTACCTAGAAGCCCGTGTGTGAAGATATACTCCGCGCATTGGTCTGTGTCAGCAGACTGCGATGCCTTTTCGAATTGCCGTAGCAGCTGCGGGACTGTATCCGGCTAAGCCGAGGTTCGGCGCATGATTAGAGATCCCGGCAACAGCGAGATGTGGGGACTAATTCTGGGGTAAGCTGGCAAGCTCCCCTCTGCAAACAACTCCCATCTTCCTCTTCCTTTGCATCGCAATCTTCTGTGCTTCTGCCTACACTCCAATTCCATCCTATCAATTCCATTCTACTCCACGATTTATATCGGTCACCATGAGCGGTCCAGGTGCCGGATTCGAATATCCCCCAGTCGAGGTTTCTTGGCTTAAGAGAGGTATGGTATGGCATGGGCACAAGACAGCTAGCTCTACTTGCTTGCGACAGGAGGACTGACAGCTGCCACAGATGTTCTCCTCTTCGCAAACTCCATAGGGTGCACCACTGATTCGGAGCTGCACTTTCTGTTTGTAAGAATTCTTCGAAGTCTGTCTGGAGTTGGTTGCATGCTAACAGACGACAACAGGAACTACACCCAAACTTCCAAGTCTTCCCAACATATCCTATCCTCCTTCGTAAGCATTGCAGGAGCCTTCCGACCCACTGATGCTAATACCTCGAGCAGCATTCAAGCATTCCACCCAAGAAGTGATCGATTTCTACGCTGCTCAGAAGGCCGTCAAGGTTCCAGGTATCCCCGAGTTCGACTCGACTCGCGTACTGGATGGAGAGCGATTGATGACTTTCCTTAAGCCTTTCCCTCCCACATCAGCCGGCAAGAAGTTTGAGCTGCGATCCAAGATTCTCGGGGTGTATGACAAGGGCAAGTCCGGCACGGTGATGGTCACGCAACAGGACATCGTCGACAAGGCGACTGGAGAGTCGTATTCCAGGGCCGTGGGAAGTGCGTTCTTTGTTGGCCAGGGCAATTGGGGTGGACCTAAGGGCCCTGCGACTGAAAGCTTTCCTCCTCCCCAAGGAAAGAAACCAGATGCGGTTGTGTCCCATCAGACAACCCCTGATTCAGCGGCTTTGTACAGGTAAGCAAGTCTTGCTCGTCGTGATCGGGTTTCTGCTAACTTGGTGAACAGATTAAATGGCGATGTACGTATGATTTCAATTACACCTGTGCCTAGCAAGTGGCAACTATGAACCCCTTCCCCCCACCCCCCCTCGGCCTAATGACTTAAAACATCACCACTGACTTGCTCCTGCCAGTACAACCCCCTACACATAACACCCGAGCCCGGAAAGAAGATGGGTTTCGGAGGAGCAATCATGCACGGCCTTTCCAGCTGGAACTTCGCATGCCACGGTCTTTTGAAGGCACTGGGAGGAAGCGACCCCAAAAACATCAAGGAATTCGGAGCCCGGTTTGCGTCGCCGGTCAAGCCAGGTGACAAGCTTGTCACCGAGATCTGGAGGACCGGAAGTGTGAAAGACGGCTGGGAGGAGATCCGATTCGTTACCAAGGTTGAGGGCGGCAAAGTCTGCTTGTCTAATGGCAGGGCATTGATGAAGGTTGTTGGTGGTGGCAGCAGCAAGCTGTAGATGGGGCTACTTAAGCTTAGTTATATTGAAAATGTCTAGCCATTTCGACCAATGGGTCATCTTCCTGCTTACTTCTAGAGCGTTGCTGGTGAATGTTATTCGACTCTTACAGAAGCCAATGGAGTATGAATTGCCTCGCCAAACTGTTTCGTAGGATATCACATTGATATTACCTTCGGTAATGGCATCAAAGGACATCTTCGCACATGTTCATGTTTCTGACTCCTGATAGCAGTTGAATACTTGAAGTAGCAACATCTTAGCATTAAGTATGAATAATTCCCCCAACACTCCAAGACACTTGGATTTTCAAAAAGTATGATTGTAGTAACTTGAGCTGAAAAGAGTTGAAAAGAGCACCAAAAGCAGCGCCTCTCTCTCATTGATAGGATAAACATGAACTTCCAAACATCAAGTCCCACCCAAAGGATCACTCACTCATCTCCGCCCAACACATATCCATGATAGCCATCCCCACCAAAAGCCCTCTCAGCCTCCGACGTCCAGCCCTCTCTCGTATCCAACCACGGACCCCCCAAAAACTGCCGGATACAAGTATCCTTGGGTTTTATCTGCGGCGACCCCGCCGGGACGAGTTTGTAGAAGTTCTCATCCAGCGACGTCGGCTCACAGGCACAAGCGTCCGCGCGGTGAGGGGGACAGTGGTGATTGATACCGTGCTGATAGCCGATATCATGAAAGAACCAGATGGCGCTCTTCGGCAGGAACATGGTGACGCTCAGGGTATGCACGGGAGCATCGCCAAAGCGTTCGTAGTAGAAGCCGCCGGCGTGGTCGAGCCATTCGAAGTACTTCTCGTTGCCGGGACCGCGCCAGAAATGCAGGCTGCCAATCTCGAAGTTCGAGAAGAACTGGCAGCTGTTGTACTCCCCGCCGGTGCTGGGGTCGAGGAGCCAGTTGAGATCTGCTTCTGGGTGGATCAGTTCCGGGTAAGCGGTTGCGAAGGCGCGGGTGCGTGACCATAGCGAGGGAAAGGAACGGGCGTCGTCGAGGATGTTCATGTTGAAGCCGTACTTGAGATGGTTCTCGTGCATGAATCGGAAGACATCGTAGTCAATGTCGCAGAAGTAATGGACCTAGATAGCGTGGTTAGTGATCGGTTCGGGAAGGGGACGAAGTCATGATGTTTACATCTGGCTCGACTCTCCAGTAGTAATCATAGTTCTTCAAGGCTGGATGTTTGTAGAAGAAGCCGCTGTTCCAACGACACATATGATGATAGCTCGTCAACCAGCCCTTACCAACACCAATCGTGCCAAGGTACTCCAGGCTGTTTTCAAATCGACTCTGATCAATCCAAGAAGGCAGTTCCCAATGCTCCTTGGGCACGACCTCGTAATAGCATTGCGCAGAAGTTAAGCTCTGCGTTGCTGCTTTGAATTCCTCCGAGAAGGGCTCATCATTGAAGAAGATCCAAGGGTACTGGTACTATTTCAAGAAGCTGATTAACATCACTCACACCATCAGCGTACATTCAAGAGCGAACCCTCACCTTACTATTCCAACGAGCCTCCAGCTGCCGCATACTCTGCCGCATACCCTCCAGCTCCGAGTTCCGCACCAGACTAATCAACGCAGCCCGAGGGCGTCCATATCCCCACAAGACAGCGGCTCTAGAGAAGAATCCACTTCCCACCGCGTACTTATTGCCGGAGTTCTTCTCCAGCCACAAAGCTGGATCCGGCCGGTCTGGCAGAAGGGAAATCACAGGCCGGGGGACGTGGTAGCTTGGGGTTGAATTCCTGTCTGGGGGGTCGGTCCTGCGAGGGACCGGGACGAAGATGATGAACAAGAGGATGAGGATCAGAAGTGACAAGCCGAGATTTCGAGACGAGGTGCTGAGAAGATGGTTAGTGCTGGTTGTGTAAATAGGTGATCATGACGCACATGCGATGGAGGTGGCCATGGCCTGGTAGTGAGGTGAGCAATCTTGTCATCCAGGGATGTTGATTTCGGGTTCGAACTCCATCTTGGATTCTGTTTAGTGGGCTTAATGATTGCAATGACCATTCACTAGAAGAAGAGGTTGATCGTGGACGGGTCAAGGGAACAGAACGGGTGCCAATTCTGCCTCTTCGTGCCTCAGCCATATTGGCTTGTGCTGACGGAGGACTGTCGTTTGTCCAGAGACTGTCATCACTAGGCAATTGCCAGGAAGATACAGCCTAATGGACGTTTCGTGTAAAGCAAGAACGACACAATGCTAAAGTCAAGAAGTAGCCATTACCCAGCGGTCTGATATTGGCAGGCATATGTAGTCGTACAACTGGATTTAGACACACCTACATCCTCTGAATCAACATCAATATCAATATCAGGTCTGCCTGGTGCAGAACGCCTCCCTCTTTTTCCCATATCATGACCCAATGCAACCTCTGAACGCCACGCCCATCGATGCCCATAGCCAGTACATCTTTCTAAAGACCATTTTCCTCATCAACCATACCAAGCACCCTCGCATATTGCACAATAAGCCTCTGTAAATCTCGAAATTTTCCTAGTCGTCATGTTAGCATAGGCTTTGTGTCGAAGGACAAGAAACGTACCGAGTATTAATATGACTCCCTTCAAGAGCTCTTTGCGATCCCAGCCACAAAGCTGCTCGTCTTCACTCTGCCAGCCCTCGCCTTTCTCTGTCGTAGGTGCATCTGGGTTGTCCTTCAGAATGCCACCAAGTATGCTTCTCAGTAGCTCCTCGACTTTGTTCTTCAGGCCTTCAGCGCCGAGCCGTTTTGCATACATGTACAAATAGATGCGGAATTCGTCTCTGGCACCAAGTTGCATTGCTGCAGCTACCCGATTTTCAAGATGTGCAATGCTGACGCCGGACTCAAAGCCCTCGAAGCCCTCTTTTGAAAGAAGAGTTTTGATCAAACGCTGCAGGTGATAAGCCCTGCCCTTAAGCAGAACTTCATTTGTAGTATGTCGTTCCAGGTGCGGAATAATTCCAGCTGAAATATTCGAAGAGTCCACGTCGCCATTGCGATTTGAATCCGGCCCAACCGCTGTTGACTGTAAACTGCTGATGGAAGAATCATTGGAGTTCCAGTATTGACTACCAACAGCCCACCAAGCTTCGGACAAGCGTTGCCAGACGTACATAGTTGGAGAATATAGGTAGCCGTCACCATTACTCAGAGTGATGATAATATTCCCGTTGGAATTCAAGTGAGCTGATGTAACACCTGGACCTGTAGTCGCAGCAGGGCCAAGGGTGTGCATTGCAATTTCAAGTATAGGGGCGAGAGAAACTGGAGGGTGAGGAGATGCGAGGGTCTTGAGATTCCAGATATGGCACATGCCGGCAGATGTGACGCACAATAACCACCACTTTCTGCACTCAATGATGACAGGTTGCGATTCTACAACCATGGCGTTGAGAAGTCTTCGGCCAGCGGGTGTCCAAGCATATATGCTCCCATCCTCACACGCAGCTGACCAGAAGTTTTTGTTGCCAGTAACGAGAATGACTGCTCGAGGAAGGAAGTCTTGCCACAGTAAGGCACCTCTTTTGGTAGCACTGATCCTTGAGGGATCTCTTATCTGCGCTGGATGTGGATCTGGGTTCTGGGCCTCTAGAATAACATCTTCTGAAAACTTGGTAGTCTCTTCTGTCCCGCTGGCACCATTCGCACCCGAAGTCGCATTTGCGGATGTACCGCGATCAAGAGATCTCAAAATATGTGTCCTGACTTTAGGTACTGCCAACCGCACCTGGCTGACCGACATGATTGGATTGATCACTGCCGGCCGAAGGAATTCCGGAGTCGGGAGAATACCATTTTGCGGAGGTATTGCCATAGCTGGTTCAGCTCCGTTGACACCATTAATCATGATAGGTATTGGGCCGTTGGTATTCGATCGCTTATTTGGCTGGGTCTCTTCTTCCTCTTCCTCCACAACGATAGCCTTTCTCTTATTACCAAGCAGCATCGCTGCAAGTCCACCTCGTGGCAGTCCATCATAGGGCTTGGAGAGATCCAATATGGTTTGTGGTGCGTCGCTCTGGGTATTGCTAGAGCTCGAGGCCATAAGCTGCGACTGAGGAAGTGATGACTGTCCTGTGCCAGATGACGACACAAGCAACGGCGCAACTCGTTTCTTGCCTTCTTTTGTGATTGTTACTCTTTGCTTCATGGCTGCCAACTTCTCTGCATTTTCATCAACTTCAGGCACAGGCTTTTCTTTCTCTTGGTCTGCAGGAGCTTGACCATTCGTAGCAGCAGATGCAGTTGTTGGTGTAGTTGTGGTAACACCAGCCATAGGCGTGGAAGTACCATTTCCATTTATGGTGGGAGCAGGGCTACCACCAGAATCTCCCATAAGCGCTCCCATGCGACCTTCAGCTCCACGGAGCTCACTGGCCTTGCTCTGTTCTTCCAAACGAAATCCAGCAACATCCTCAACTACACCAGCACCCTTTCTGTTGGCACCATATTTTGCCAGTGCCTTGTCGTTCTCTTCCCAGGGTGCGACATACCCCAACTCTCCTTCAGCAAATCTGATGCTAACAATGCTGCCGTCTAAACTGGAAGCAAAGAGGGTGATTCCATCGGGCGACCAGGCAAGATCCGAAATCGACTTTCCCGCTACATCTTGGACGACAACCACCGGCCTAGAAGTGCTTGTATTCCATATACTGAGTGTTTTATCTTGACCTGCGCAAGCTATCACCGTCACTAAATTGTGGGCGTTGTATCTATCTGGCGCATTCGACGTTTCTTGCTGGTTGCTGAACAATCGGGGCGAGAAGGCACAAACCTCGGTTGGGCCCTCGTGCCCAATCAGATTGATGTCTCCATCCCATTGTCCTCGATTTATGATTGCAACTGAGCTCACGGGCCCGTTGACTGCATTTGCTGCAGCAATGTGATTGCCCTCGGGAGACCAAGAGCATCTTCGGAAGTATGTGGTAAGAGGAGAGGAGGTGAAAGGGGCGGCGATCGTGTGTTCCAAGACAAAATTATTCATGCTATCGTAGGGTGTCGCGGTCGGCGCCGGTGATTGGAACCGAAATATTCTAATGGTGCGATCGTCGCTGGCGGTAGCAAAGTACTTATTCGCGGGGTCAAAAGTAATGCCCTTGACCATACTCTGATGTACCGAGATCGTCTTAAGCTTTTCAAAAGTGTGCCCTGACCAGACTACAATCTTCGAGTCCAAACCGACCGAGACCATAATAGAGTTGTCGTATGCCCAGCCGAGATCCTGCACATCGTTATCGTGTCCAAGAAGGCGCTTGAGGATTTTCCAGTTTTCGACGGGCGGCTGCTCATTTGTGCCTGTTCATCAGGATTAGCACACCGCATCAGCAAACATCTCCACACTTCCCACGTACCGAAAGAGGCCGAATGAGATGGAGGATTGGTGTCCAGATGGTAAATGCAAATGACCTTGTCGTCCGCTCCTGACGCAAGCCATCGCCCATTGGGTGAGAATCTGACCGTGTGGATTGTGCCGGAGTGGTAGCTCATATGAGAGAGCTGCTTTGGCTCCGTATACCCGGTATCTGCAGCATTGATGATAGCATCTGTAGACCAGATGCGAACATAGCCATCTAACACATGTCTATATCAGCAGCGACCCCTCTCCTCTGCGACTCCGCTCCCATCAGGTGGATCGTACCTCCAGCCGCAGTAGCCAATCGTTTTCCATCCGGGGATACATGGCAGCTGTAGACTTCGAAGTCTTTCTGCTCACCTAGACAGTAGGGCGCAGCGAGCGCAAAAGTCAGCTCCCATCCAGTCTCAACAAGGCACGGAGGTGCCCTCGGCGAGCCCAAGCATCACATCGGGCAAGAGACGAACATACCGCTGTGAGTAAGCCAAGATGGCCTGATGAAATGCATGGTCGTGACCAGCGCTGTGCCCGGTGCGCATTGTTCGAGAAATCGCAATGGACGAGACGAGGTTATTCTCGACCAACGCGCTTGAAGCTCCCAGTTTCGCGTGAGCCACTTTCCCGCTTAAGCTGGAGCAGGGGGGCAGGGTCCTTGTGGCGGTGCATTTCTCCACAGAACCGTCAAGGCGCATCTCCTCTTCAGCTCTTCAGCAGCCGGCCGGGGAATGGATGAGAGGGCTCAAGAAAGTGCGGGAAAGTGCCATGAGCGAGATTATTCTAGGAAGCTACGATTTCTACGATAAAACGTGTTTGCGCATAAGGACGACAGCTCTGGCGTGGTTTCGAGAGCTTCAGTTAAGCCACTAGACATAGCTCTCACAAGCGCGCAAAGATGCCAAGCTGGCTGATCCACCACCAAGACTCTTGAGAATATGGCAGAGAGACAGATGGCAGCATAACTTTAGGATGAAATGATGACGACGCTACGATGACTTTCCCCATCCATTTGGAGCTTCAAACTCTCCTTGATTTTTCTGGATATACATTTGAAGCACGTGATTTTAGCGATGGTCGGCTATCAGTCATTCGATCAAGTTCAAGTACTCGTTGCTAGTATTATTAATCCGAGCTTGGCTTTTTTTTAATAAGGAGATTAGCTGTAACATACGCTTATTAAGACAACTAGAGCAACACGATCTATGAAAACTACCATTCTAGTGCTCTAGTTAAGGAACGCCATAGCCCCTTGCTTTTGAAATAGCCTCAAAACCATACGCCCACGCTTACAAAAAGAAGTTCCACCAAGCCCACATATAAGACTTGACAAGCGACATCTCCACGCCCCAAGAAGCCATATTTCACTTCTTCTTCCCTACGACCATCTTCACCAACTTCTCAAGCCCACCAAACAGAGTCCCCAGCCCAAAGGTCCAACCTTTGATGCGGACGGTATAGATCATGAAGTACACCAGAAGCCAGTTGATAACAACATAAGCGGCGAAAATGCCCAGGTAAGGCCATTTATCACTGGGCTTGATGTTCAAGGTTGCCAGGTACTCGACTCCATTGCGGTATGCGCAGTATCCACAGTTCGAGGTTGCGTCGGGGTTCATGAGATAGCCGCCGGCACGAGACACGAATGCTGAAGCGTACTCGGAGCAGGTTTGTGAGGGTGGTGGATTGAAATAGGCGGCTTCGGTTGGGGAGCACGTCACGGTTATTCGGTCCATTGTGGCTGCTAGGACGCCGCCTATCCACCATGTTGATCTGGATATCGTTAGGTTATGTTTTCATGCAAGAGTTATTCGCGATTTTGAAAAGCTTACGGGTTAACATAGTACATCCAATATCGCCAGAATACGTTGATTTGAGAGTATTGTCGAACTGAAGAAGTGTGTCAGCAGGGCTACTTTGAACATGCAATATGAGAGGGTGAATGAAGGAAGTTTTGGCCGCCGTTGAACCTTCAGACCAGAGGCAAAAAAAGTGAATGAAAGTTCTCTCAACATACCAACTCCGTTGAATAGAGTGAACATTACGAAGAAAAATGGGAGAATCTGCGAAGTATTAGCACGAGGGACATCGCAAGAAGTGATGGGTCGTCAATAGCAAGAATATCACCAAGGACGTCAACAAAAGGCTGGAGACTTACATTGGAAATAACGGTGAAAGATGAAGTCATCGCACAGATCCACTGGCCCCAAGAATTCTGCCAGAGATACTAAGAAATAATTAGTTTCTGGATCCTTTAATGTCAAGGATATACATACGAAGAAGACCGTCATCAAGAAGACATATCCTGAGGTTGAGGAATCATATGGTAATCCTGTCGGCCAGTACCACAGAACCCAATAAACGACCGCACTAACGATAGCAATCGGGATTTCGGCCACGACGTTTGCTGTACAGAAAGCCACCCAACCATAGATTCTCGAAGGGAGCTCTCTCGCTTCCCAAAGGGCACGATTTTGATAGAACTTTGGGACGACCGAGTTGACGATGATTGGAGGAATCAGGAGAATGACGAAAAGAGTGAACATTCGATCCTGCATATCCTGGATTGATGAACCCAACTTCCAGAACGTGAATCCATTAAAGATGCCCACGATGACCGAAACGAAAAGCTTTCCGTACAGGTAGCTAGGATCACGCCAGTATTGCTTGAACATGCGCTGAGTCAACTCGCTAATTTGGAGCCCGACTGGGGACGCAAATTCGCGCTGAGAGTCTGCACTTGGTACAGGAATCTTACTTCGCTCGCTTGATATGCGTTGAATTTCCGCGTTGATCTCTTTCGCTTCGTTGGAGTTGAGCCACTCTTCGTTCCAGTTGAGTCTCTTTCCATCGGCACGCTTGCCGCCTCTTGCTGCAGTCTCAAGAATAAATTCAGCTACATTCTTCTCTGGTGGGCAATGCACTCCTCTATCGGCAAAGTATTTCACAACCGTGGAGCCATTCTCGCCCACGGGTCCAAAATAGAAAGTGTTTCCTCCAGGGTTTAGAGCGAGAATCATGTCGAATTCCTGGATCAAAATCGACGAAGGTTGATGAATAGTGCAGACGATAGCTTGACCAGACTTGGCGAGCTTTTTGAGGAATCGAACAATGCTGTATGCTGACTGTGAGTCAAGACCTGAAGTCGGCTCATCGAGGACTAAAAGACGGATTAGTGTATGTAATCTGGAAGGGCAAAACACAAACTAACATAGAAGTAATTGAGGCTTGGCAGCAAGCTCTACACCAATGGTGACTCTTTTCCGCTGCTCAACTCCCAGACAGCGCACAAGAGCATCCTGTAGGTCTTCCAGCTCAAGAAGGTTAATGATCTTATCGACGTAGGCGAGTTTCTCCTCTCGTGGAATCGAGCGATCTTGGCGGAGAATGGCTGAAAACTCAAGGGCCTCTCTAATGGTCTGTGTTCCGTCATGCAGATCTTGTTGTTCACAAAATCCAGTTCCTCGTTGAAACTCCGTTCCGAGAGGCCGTCCATCGACCAGCATGTCACCACGAATGGTGCCGACCTTTTGGCGTTGGCTCAGGGTGTTCAAGAGAGTTGTCTTTCCAGCACCAGAGGCACCCATGAGAGCAACCATTATACCGGGTTTTGCGTATCCGCTGACCTTGTTCAATATTTTCTTCTCCCCGCCAAGATATGGGACCGTGTATTCCACATTCGACCAAGTAAATACGCTTTCCGAACCTGAAATCTCTTGAAGGGCCTGCTCTGCAGCGTCCTCATTGAAAGTTTCGCTGGAAGAGCCGCTAAGTGGTTGACCGCTCGGCGCACTCTCAATGTCTGCGGGTTTCTTGGCTGATTCAATCTTGGATTTCGCAGCACGCGACTTCTTGAACTCTAGAGCTCCACCTTCTGAGGGAGTAAAGCTCAAGAGTTCAGATGCGATAACTGTTACGAGTATGTACAAGACAGTGTAGGCGATAACTGGGAGCTGTCAGCATAGTTTGGGGTTATGATGAGGTTACAAGGCGATGTATCCATAGAATCTGGTTCAGAAGAAAATTGTTTATAACTCACCAACACCAAAGTTTCTCCAAAGATTTGAGCGTGAGTATTGGTATGTCGTAGCCAAGTAAGTCGAGCCCGACACATTCAAAGAGCCGAGCTGAGACCCACTGACTGCACAACCCTGGTATGCAGGATTGGTATATCCGACACCACTCGGCACCGTAGTAGAGGGGGCACAAGCCATGATACGGTTGCTAAACTCATTCGTCAAGACGGCTTCATAAGTGTACGACTGCCAGTTTGTTAGTCCAAATATACAGGATCGGTGTGTGAACAAGGTACGCACCAACGGATTGACATAGTAAAGCCATCCAAACCAGATATACTTCGAGATCAATTGTGGTTTGGGAATCACGTATCCGATAAACACGACCAGGAGGGTAATACCAATGCCGGAAAATCGGACAGCGTCATCAATGGTCGGTGATAGAGAAGCGAACATTCTGTACATGGCTGTCAAGCAGATGGTGTTCAGATAGATGAATAGAATACAGATGAAGAATTTTCCTGCATCCACATCGAGGCCGCTCAAGAAATACTGATTGCGTGTTAGTGTACCATTCATCCTGGGTTTGCAGATCATATGTCTTGAAAGACTCAATACATCGGACTTACCAGAGTTATTGCAAAAGGCAAGACCAGAACCAGCAAGCTGGGTAGGTCTTGTAATACTCTTGCGATCACGACAGCTGATGGACGGTAGAACGCGTAGTCATTATGCCGCTGAATGATGACCCGTCCAGAGACGGCCTTCATCAATTCAGACAATTGCAACCAACCCAGAAATAATGATGAGAAGAGCAGTGTTCCGCTTCTTGAGAATGCACCAGAGGTATCCAAAGCCTGACCATGAAATAGTGATCCGACTATCAGTGCCATACTGATGGAGATAAAGAACTTGGTATAGATCGATGTCTTGTCGCCAAAAGTGAGCCAGAACTCCCGCTTCGTGCAGGCTAGGACCTGCCGGACAAAAGAAACCGTATAGCTGGATCTCTTAGAGACTGTTTTGGACTTTGTCTCGCGAACCGACTGCTTGAACTCCCTAGCATCAGCATGGTCCGTGTCTTGGAGCATCTTTTCATAATCTGCAATGTCGCTCAGAACCTTCCTGTATGATTCGCTATCGCGAAAGGCCTTCTCAAGCTCGACTGGGCCTTTTGGAATAGGCCCCTGAAAGTCGGGTCGGAACCTTCTCTCGACTGGGTCGCAGCATGCTGTCAGGAAGTCGGCTGTAGTCTGTCTGTCGGGGCAATAGTATCCTAGGTTCTCAAAGTAGGCTTTGGCTTCATTGGCACGACCTTGGAAGATCATTCGGCCGTCATCAATAACCAGGACCTTGTCCATGAGCTTGTAGATGCCCTCTCCTGCTTGGTAAAGGGTGACGAGTGTGGTCCGGTTTGAGATGTCCGTCATGACGCGGAGAGAGTTTGCATAGTCGAGAGCGGTGGAAGCATCAAGACCACGCGTGGAGTTGTCCCAAGCCACCACCGTTGACTTCGTTGCTAGAGTCTCCGCAATGGAAACTCGCTTGCGTTCACCACCGGAAACACCTCGTGTATAAGCCTATCGCCAATCAGTAAATCACGATGACTGGTTGAATTTCAAAGTATGGGGAATGAAAGTCTTACATCGCCAACAAGGGTATGCCTAGTATGAGCTATCCCAAACATCTTCAACAACGCCGTAATGATGACAGGAATATCCTCCTTGCAGCGTTTGGCAGTTTTGTTCAGTAGCGAGAACTTGAGAGTTTGTTCCACCGTGAGGGAAGGGAAATGGCTGTCGTCTTCCTCGTTGTAGTTGACCTCGCCGCGATAATTCTTAATTTGCTCCTCTGCTGAAATGCCTCCATAGGAAACCTCTCCAAATACACCAGCGAACGAATCTCGCTTGTTGGTAATGGCTTTCAAGAATGTACTGCAACCACTGCCTGGACGTCCGAGAACCAGCAACATCTCCCCGTCCCGAACGACGCCGGAAAAGTCATTGATCAATTTACGTCTTTCACCTTGTCTACCGGGTTTTGGTAAGAATGTGATAAATCGTGAAAGTATTTTGTAAAGATCCGGTCCAAATGTCTATTCGCAGTCGTTAGTCTCACAGTTTAGTGGGAGGGGGGTGGGGAGATACTTACGCCTAGGACTGCAGAAGGAAGTGTCTTCACAAAGGTTGAAGTTGCTCCAACGCCCTCCACGGTAAGATTCTTGTAGATGACACCGACCTTCTTGGCCGACCGGCCTGAAGTTCGCTTTTCGAAATGACCATCCTTGAGGAAGCTATCAAGTGCAAATCCATCTTCTTCTTCATCCTTTCCTTCTCTCTCAACCTTCTCGTCGTCATCCTGGGTTTCCACATCAGCGCCATCACCCATGGACTTCCGACTCGTACCGGTCAACGCCTTGCGTAGACCACTTGCTGGCTTCGGTCTCAGGGCGCTGCTCTTCTCCGTCCTATGTGACCGGGTGTGTGAAAGGTGTGAGAGTTCTCTCCTCATGTCTTCGAACTCCATCATCGCCTCTCGAAAGTTGACCGGGCCGCCAACATCGCGCTCACCCCAAGTGCCATCGTTGGCATCCGAGGCCGAGCGCTCGGTACTGGGGGAACCATTGTCTCCTTCCGGGTTGTCGTGATTGATATTGTGCAAAGGAACCTGGGAACGTTCCCGGCCCTCAGACAAATGCGAAAATGTCTTGTCGCCGTGAGTGAGCAACATTTTCTTGGGTGGGTGGAGATGCTATCCAAAAGTCCGGTTATCACCAGTGCAAGCGAGCAGAACGAGGAAGGTTGAAGTTCAGCATCAACAGAAGCGAGCGAATTTGAAGTTGAAGCACGGCCCTTCCCGCGAGCAAGCAAGCAAGCAAGCACGAATAGATCCGGTGAAGGGTGATTGGAAATCAAGAGGACAACCTGAGAATATTTATTCCCTCCCGTCACGGGTGGATCCACAACCGCAGTGCCCAAATATGGATTGGAAATCAAGCAAAAGAAATCTGGGGTTTCATTGGCATTGGACCAACAGGAAAGGGAGGTCCGCTAAATGCGTATCAATGGTCAGCAAGCTGCAGGAAGGAGGCCCTCTGTTGTCTTGGGGACCCCACCAGTCGACAGGCACAGAAGAGAATGCAAGAGAAGAGTCATCCAGAGCGCAGGATCTATGAGTGGCAGAGGAACGACATGATATGCGGCCAGGCACTCCCACGCTTCTCAACAACTCTATCTGCGGTGCCCGGGAGCGTCTGGGCGGTGAGGCAGAGGAAGAGTGGTGGTGGTGCCGTCATTGGAGTATCCATCATACAATAAGCTCCCAAGAGGATGCCGTTCCTGCTAGTTTCTGCCCTCCACCCACCCGTCTAGCTCTCTCTCTCTCTCTCGGGTTTTACTCGTTCCTCCCGATCGGAGTTAGAGCCGCTGACGCTTCGGCACACCTACCGTGCTTGCTTTGGCTTAGAAATCCATCAGCCCAAGAGATTGCGGTTGCAAGGAAGCCGGTGAATCCCCAGGAGCGTGGAGCCCAGCGCCTGATTCGCTGCAGGTGCGCCGCTTAATCGCCATGTCCGGAGCCAGGAGCAGTGCAGATTGCAGCCGGCCGGCCTGAATTTGCTTGGCTGGTCGATCGCTGCACCAGCATGCTAAAGACAACGACATCACTCGCGACGAACTCGTACATTGCAGCTACTGTACAATGCGCACGTGGCTTCACATTGCCAGGAGCCAGGGAGGAGGCGGATGCTGATGCTGATGCTGATGCTCACGTTGATGCCGATGCTGACTTATCAGCCACCAACTCCTGGCCGGGAGCATCCATAGTCTGAAATTGCAAACTGTGCAATAATCTCCATGCCAATTCGTCGATATGGATAGACCCTTAGCGGCTGAAGGCTCTGCCATGGCCCAAGGCTTCTTGATTCAACTAGTCTCGAGGGTCGAGGAGATTATGTCATACCTGACTCGAGGAGATAGATAACAGTAGCGTCCACTGTCGCTGTAACGGTAACCCGCCCCAATCATCATCATCAGTGCGAGCTTGAGCGCGCTTTACCCTACAGTACTGTAACCCCGACGCACGCCAGCAGATATGGGGGTCTGAGATACGATATCTATGGCGGGCAGGACAGTACCGTATCGGGCCCGACGCACATCGCACGATCTTCTCGCCACAGCAAGTAAAAAGGGTCCGCTTGAGCGTGGGACTTTGTCAGATAATCTTGCTCACAGCTTAGTGCAGCAACGTGGTGGTGAAGAATGCACGAGTGACCGCTACTCTCAGGTACTAGACCGCGAGGCATGCACGAGTGCTGCAGGCTGCTGGTGCTGGTGGCGAGGTGCAAAGACGCTTCGCTTCAGTGGTCGCCGGGGACTCTCACCGCTGTGTTCCAGCGCTGCAAGAGGGCACGAGGCAGCGAGCATGGCCCAGCTGCAGGAAACTCAGCCTCTCCACGTTGAGGGACTGCTACAATGAAAGTCCCAGAGTGCTCCGCCCATAGAATCCCCAGCCATACAGCATCGTCCAACCCACCGAAGCCACGCTTGGATGCTTTGTCATCACCCTCTCTATCGCTTGGCGCCTTCAACGACGATGGAAAATGGGCGACTTGAACCGACGACAAGACATTGGCAGCGGAGGCCTGAGCGAGACTCATCGTGGAGTCAAGATCGCCCAGCACAGGAAGGATCCAAGTGCGTGCGTGCAGTGGGTTGCGGCATTTACCTTCCTCTCTCAACCTGTGTTTGCAGTGTGTTTAGAAGCCATGCCATGCCAACCCAACCAACGACGCCAACGGGAAAGCAAAGCTTCTTTGCCCTAACCTACAGCTTCGCCCGGCCCGTTTTGAGTTCACGATAATTTTAGGCTTTCGGGAGATGATGTCATCAGGTGTGTTTTGCCGGAGTGGCATAATTGAAACTGGCTCGAGGGGGGAGGCCCTTTCATCCTCTCGTCCAAGACGCTGTAGGCATAGTCTTGGCTCCCGTGCAGGGTTACACCACCACCCGACGTAAATAAAATAAAAAAATAAAAAGTCCGATAAGTTCAGATGGAGTTACAGAAGGCAGTGTCTCGCCGGCAAAACTAAAGGTCGATCCAAGGCGAAGCGCGCGAACGAGTACGAGCGGCCGTGCAAGGTCCAGTCGATGTCGCTCATGTTGTCACTCAGTGTGGCAAGGCAGACTGGCCGACGAGGGAAAACACTTGACCAGCACGAAACCTCCCCACCACTTTGAAGAAAATTCATGGCTGCGACACGGCTTTTGATTTCAGTAGTATATACCCATCATCTATGAGGAAAAAAAAATCATTAAGAACGCCGATGCAATGTGAGAACTAAATGAGTGTTTTTCGGCAAAGTGCCAGAGACCTGCTCCCACCACCTACTCTATCCCAACTCATTGTCAACCCAATCTCGAGCGTCCATGCCAAAGCCAAGGAAGGAAACACAACAAACAGAGGATCTTCTTCCCCAACGCCTCATGCTCTTTTGTCTATCGATGAACCCTCCAAACCCTTATGTGCAAATTTATCCCCAACCACCACCCACCCTAAATATATTACTCCCCCCAATATCCCATCCGGTAGCTCGCTTCCCCCACCATGTGTCGAGTTCGATTCGAACCGACGCTTTACATGAAGACAGCGAAGGCAACACCGAGGCCGGCAACGGTGACCAAGCCGCCGTTCTGGCTGAGGAGGGAGCTGGCACCGCCGGTGGAGATGGCTGGGCTGGAAGTAGCGCTGGCCTTGCCGGTTGCTGTGCCCGATGCCTTTGCGGCAGAGGTCTTGGCACCACCAGCAGCGGTGGTGGAGGCCTTGCCAGTGCCGGAAGCGGCTCCGGCAGCAGTGCTGGAAGCCTTTGAAGAGGCCTTTGCCGTGCTAGAGGCCTTGGTGCCGTTTCCACCTCCGGAGACTCCAGTGGCAGATGGCTTGGACTAAGTGAGGAGATTAGCTAGGTTGATAACCATAGTCCGCCTGGGTGCGTAGACTTACTCCGGTCTGGGCTGAGACGGTGGCGGCTGCAAGAGCGACGGCGAGGATAGCTGAGTATTGCATATTGAATGAGGTGACTTGGGCTCGGTTAAGAACGGTTGGTAAGTGAGAGTTGATTAAAGATTGGGATTGTTGTAGTAGATTGATTGTTGATGATTGGAATATGGGTGGAAGGAGAGAGTTCCCACGCTTACTTATACGCTGTGGCAAGCAGCATAAGCTTCTTCCCGATTCTCACCATCCCGTCTTCGAGAAGGCGGTTTGGGTTTGGGCATGGGCGGCCACGTACGCACACCCAGTAAGGAAAAGAGGGTCTGATTTGGTCTTGTCAGATCCCAAACAAGAATGCCCTCTACTGTGCCAAAGGTAAGTCATGGGAACCACCAGTTGTTGGCTGAGAAGGCGTCACGGACTTGCGGCAGAACACCGCTTGGGAGTTACTGGGCTGTTATGGCATGAAACTATCATCCATGTTAAACCTCACAAGTTGTGACGACTCGTCTCTCATGGTCAATAGGAGACGGGGTGGACTGGATTGGTTGGTAGTCCACCTGGTGGTCCCGAAATAACTCCCATGGCGATCGCGAGGCAGAATGCTCGTTGACAGCAGCTTCAAGGCTTGGCCGCATGGCGCCTCGCGGGGAATATGGCTGCATGCCACCGCGTTCGTGGGGTATTGGTCGGGTAGTCATGCCCTGAAGAGATCGTAGCCAGCATCGTCCTTAAGGCTAGCCAATAGCCAGCCCGGTGGAGGAGAGCACTTGGTGAATTCCCACCAAGGAAGCTTCTTCGACGTCTCGAAGCACCAGGTTCTGCCGGTCAGAGTGCCCGCGGCAATAGGCAGAGTGGAGATCAGCCGCCCCATTAGGCCAAACTTTGAGGACTTAGCTCGTCTCGAACGCTGGATTGTAACGCTGGCGAGCTGTGTGAAACGGTGGTCGTTGCAAACATTTAATGTTATACGGGCACGTACCGCTTGGGCCGAGAGGTCGACAGCTGGGTTGGACGAGCAAACATCCTGCAGAGCAACCCGATTGAAGGATCCATCAAACATGATCGACACAACCTCCTGTTGCCGTTCTCAAACCAGGACTTGCTCATCCAGGAAGTCCCAGTGAGCTGAACCTTATGGCAACGACATCCTAGCCAAGCGAGCCACTTCGGGTGACCCCTTTTGCCTAGCAGCCTTATGGTATGTGGAGTGGGACTACCACGAAAGCGCCGAGCAGAATACGGGGATTTTCTTTTGTTTTACATCGGCATGAACGTTGTGGACGTGAAGACAAAGCTTCGTACAGCAGTACAGCTTAGGAATGCACCTGACTATACCATACTCCTTGATTGCAGCTCGGCTAATTGGGCTATCTCTCACGGGTCAAAGCAACCTTGCCAAGCTGGTTCGTTGGTATACAATGGGATGAGTCAGTTATGCTTAGGAGAAATCTTAAGGAAATCGGCACGACTTCCATGTAGCAAATGTGAAACCTGCAGCAACGCTTGAAGCAGAGGAGTATTCCGCCTTTTCTACCTGACCCTCACCGACTGCTAAGAACTTCCTGAAGCATAACCCGAACATCGAATGTTGATTGGGTCTTGTCGCTAGACTGAGGAATTTCTTGCTCCAAGAAGGCTCTGCCTATTCTTTCCGCGCGTTCCAATATCCGGAGTTCCTGCCTTGAGACTTCGGCGCAGATTGAAACCAGATCCTCGCCACGAGCGGCCGAAAGGATTAATTTATGCGTTCTCTGTATAACCGCGTCGTCGATACCATTCAACGCAGCACAGCATATTCCGTAACTGGAGGAACTTCGGCCCGGGACAAAATTGTAAAGAAAGGTGATCTGATCTTCGACAGCGCTGACGTCTTTGTCGACATGCACTTCCATATGTGCAAAGGATAACGAGGGCCTCTCCGGCATGAATCCGTTTTCAAAGATTTCATGGAAATGGGTAGCGCCGAGTACCTTTGGCCTGCAAGGCCCAAGTCCAAGGAAGTATTCGAAAAGACCGCAAGCCAGTCCTGCGCCATCGGCGGCATTTGTCCCCTTCCCAAACTCGTCCACAACTATTAGACTGCGGTGTGTTGCGAGACTTGTCGCTAATGCTACCTGCTGGAGGTCAATCATGAACGCACTCTGGTTGCGCGATACACTTTCTCGAGTCGTGATGCGAGTGAGTATTCTATCCGTCAAGCCTACAGTCGCCCTCAGAGCTGGAACAAAGCTTCCTATATGAGCCATATAAACTATCAAAGCAACTTGTTTGAGATAGACGCTTTTCCCCGAGTAATTCGGACCAGTCATGATGAGCATGCTGGGGCCTTCACCAAATTCTGGTGTGGAGTTCGAACCCAGCCACTGGTCTGTGGCCTCGTTGTTTAAACCGTCCTCGCCAGGTCCACCTGAAAGATAGCAGCCGTTGGCCACATAAGCAGGTACCGTGAGTTCTTGTAGAGGGTGGCGCCCTCCTTCAATGCGAATCACATTTGCCGAAGTCATTTGAGGCTGTGTATAATTATACTTCTGTGCACCGAGTGCCAGCGCAAGAAGACTATCAAGTTCGCCACATATAACCGAGGTGAGAGCAAGCATATCCTCGTGGTCCAATATCTTGACAGCAAGGCTGTGTATTATCTCGATCTCTCTATCTGTGACATAAATACGTTAGCTTTTATCAGGCTGATGGTGAAAGGTCATATACCGCAAATTTCACCGTAGATGTCACCATAGTGATGGTCCAGATCTCGCATTTGACGATTCTTGAAATATCCTACATCGTTACTGAGAAAATATCTCTCCCAGACGTCATCCTCAAGCCCCTCGCCTCTATAGTGAGCTGTTCCGGTAGCGTTGTCAATGGAGACAACAGTGAGAAATCCCAACTGTGGGTAGAATATACAATTCTGGATGTACTTATGGGCCCATTCAGGTATGCCTTCCAAGACGCGCTGCGCAACTACTCGAAGCAGACTGCCTAGCCCATCGTACGCACGTTTGCAGTCGTCGAGCTTGGAATCTACTCCTTGACGAACAGCTGGCCTGTGCTGTTCTCTGGACATTTCGAAATCAATTGTTTCTTCGATAGAACGACCGATATTGTAAAGGATATTAGGTTGCACAGCTTCTAACAACTACCAAAATATTTTAACATAACGACACTGAGAACTGAGAGGTTACTCTACTGACCTTTTCAATGAGTGGCAGACTTACTCTCGAAGTCATTGCCTGCAAATTCTCCCTGATAATCATGACTTTAGCTGAGAACTGTTGGAGCGTAGCCCAATGTCCGCCCTGGTAGCTAGGCCCTTTGGTTGAGCCAAAACCTCTTCGTAGACGAATAATTATGGATCTCATGTCTTTAATCTTACTTAGGCATTTGCTAATAGTCTTAAGAATTTGCGAATTTTCAGGACGTAGAAAGACATCGATAGTTTGGAATCGCTCTTGAAGTACTGCTAAGTCAGTGCTTGGTCGAAGAAACATTTGCCTAAGTCGTAGCTTTCCTTGCGGAGTATGTGCTAGATGATAGAATAGACCAAACACCGATAAACTCTCCTTAGACCCGGTTGCTGAGGTATCCGGTCCTTGCATGTAAGAATTTGGGTGACTTTCTGCTCCTATTATCTGCAGCGAGGCAAGGGTATCTGCATTGACGAACATGATGTCTGGAAGAGTGAACATCTCAATATTCTTCACTCGAAAGGCGCCTTGGGCAGCCTCATCCTGCGGCAGAAATTCAGCAGCTTTTCGTCGAGCAAGATGGCTCAAAATAGCTCCGGCGCAACCAATCTGTTGTACATTAGCTCGAGGGTTCCAAGTCGTCGATAGCACTGACCGTGATACGGCTTTCAAGATCTGCACAGCCAGCAAGCTTCAACAGTCTTGCCTGTAAGCCATGGCCTCCTTGTATATCGTCGCTGCCGATTCCGTTCAAACAATCATTCGGAGTCAAGAAGTGGATGCTTCTCTCGTCGGCAGTGAATATGTCGAGATTTACAAGCGTCTGCTCTCCTAGCTCGTAGGAGAAGTCTGAACTTGCACAGGATTGAAGTTCGTACAAGCCAAAGATGCCATCTAGTAAAGGAGCCTGTCAGTCGCTGAAGTACGGCTACGGTGTATTAAACTTACTATCACCTTCTCCGCGATCGATTTCTCGTGCATCTTTCCTGAGATAAGCTTCAAGTTCCCCAGAATTTTTGCGGATAAGGACAATCGTTGGCTGAGCATGAAGGTTCAAGGTGGCGATGATTTCCATGGTAGTCAAGTTCGAATCTTGCATTAGAAAGAGTTTCTCCTCCCTAGCATTGTAGTATGCACATCCAAATGCGTCGCGCTTCTGCACATCGATTGCCATCACAATTTCGTTGACTGAATCGTACTCCTCGCGTGCTAGAATGTCAGCTTCGTCCTCCTCCCAGCCTGGAGCATCACTGTCGACGTCCGAAGCAGCTGCATTGCGGGAGTTTGCCACAGCTTCTCTCAGTGACAATCGGCTTCGTTGAGAAAGTTGAGGTAGCGCAGGAGATGAGATAGCCGGCTGGTTGCTTCGAACTGAACTGTGCCTCGAGCGAGCGGATGACTGTGCAGGTGTCGCCCTTGGTCTAGAGCTCGATGGCTTACCCAATGTCGAGGCATTACTGCGAGTTCCAGGACGCTTCCAAGCCATTTCTAAGAACAACACTGGATGTTTCTTAGCCCAAGCACGGCTGAGGTTATGAACTTAGCTCGGATAGAGTAACGAGCAGAAATTTGTTTGTCAGGCAGGCACGCGATTCCACTAAGGATATGGCAGCCTGCAAACCCCTAGGGAACAGCAATGGTTTGAGAAGCAAAAACTGAATGCAGACTTTCTCTGTTTAACTTTGTATTTTATCCAAATATCATGGATCTTGCACATCATAAGGACCAGACACCCTATGTATTGTGTTCTAGCACACTTCTCGCGGCACTACACCGTGGTCTTCTATACACAAATTTTCAATAAACTCGTCTGGTATAAGGTACAGAAGAATTCCATATCGGCATCTCGGCACATCTCCATCAGAAATCTGCGCCATAGACTCCAGCGTCACGTCGGCCGTGCTGCTCGTCGACCTAGTGCACGTTGGACATATACAAGCCTTCCAACACCAGCAAGTTATCGAATGCCCAAGAACTCCATTTCAAGCCTAGCTCTTTGAAGCCGGCGCAGGCTGTCCACCCTCTCTCACCCACGCCGCGAACTCCCTCCGCTGCTTCCTTATATCCACGAACCCAGGCCGGCTCTCCAGCGCGCGGAAAGGGTTTCCAACGTAGTCCTTCTCAACCTCACCATCACCACCAATGAAACCATCCTCGCCTTCGCGCTCAATCTTGCCGGCCCAGACGCGCCACTGGATAGGTCTTAGCTCGGGAGTGCCCAGGACGAGACCAAGACAGATCATGAAGATCGCAACGATGGTTTCGATGGAGATATCGAGAGGCAGCGAGGCAACCGTTGGGGTGGTGCCGCCATGTGAGCTAATCGACGCAAGTGTTGCTGCGCTCGTCGAGTAGAGAGCTGAATGTTCGTGGGCAGAGTAACCCCTGTTCGATTCGCAATCAGTTTAGGAGCGAGGTATGTGTAATTTGCTACTTACGCATGCGTTAGAAATATGAGGCCAAGGCCTGTTATTGAATTTGATATCCAGGTCATTGTTGCGGATGCCCAAGGTCGTTGAAGCAAGCAATGGAGGCAGGCTGGCGTCGTTAAGGTATACGCAGAGCTTGGGAGCTTGGACTCAAGTTTGGTCACGTGAGTATAGTAAGGCTGAGTACTGGTTCGTCAGCGATAATATAGTCAGATTTTACAAGTTGCACTGCTTCCGGCCACATTTTTAAAAGTAATTAGACTTTTGCTGTTTTTGCATTAAAGCTATCATAACTGAATGTATATCCTACAAACACCATCTCCCAACGCCTAACAAGAAATCAAGTCGTTATATTCCATATCAAGCACTTCAAGCACTAGGGTCACTCTCCGGAACCTCCTCCTCGTCCTTGGATCCTTCCACTGGGAGCACAACCTCTTTCACAGGATGTATTAGCATTGGGGGCAGGCACATACGTCCTTCACCTCCTCTCATTTGATTCACACCATTGCCTGTTCTTCCCTCGTCAACAGTCATCTCAAACTGTTCGCCCCCTTCGTTATCAACCTTCAAGCCTAGCCACCTCTTCCACAAGTTGGGTGCAAACCCAGCATTATAGTACCACGTCATGCCCTTCAAGTTATGTTCCCTTTCCCCAAATATACTTGTCCTGGCTCCTCCGGTAGCTCCATTTCGTCCTGCATTCATGATGCTTGTGAGATACTCTGTCGGCCATTCTCTGTCGACAAACATTGGATGGGGAACGTAGACAGCCTTGTAACCGTGGTGCAGAGCAGCAGTTGGAGCCCACATCTCAGAGAAAGCATGGTGATTCTTGAATGCAGTCTCACGGTGCATGGTCGTAAGCAGGCGTTTAGACATTCTTGCGGAAGTTATAATCGCTGCACGTCGTGGGGGGAGACCCTCACTGTTGTTATAGCCTGTGATATCCGCAGCTAGGAGCCAGGTCGTTCCCTCTGGATCAAACAAAGGATTGAATGTGACAAGATCCGCGTTTTCGCCAACGCCCCAAACATACTTGTCTTTCTCGTAGCTGGTCGGAGGCTTTGGATCATTCTCAATCTCAAACCAATCATTTGAATCATGCGGTCTTTCCGGTCCCCAGATCGGCTTATCTCCTTTTGGAGCGGCTGGACTTGATTTAGAACCACGAACACCAGACCACATGTTATTCGGGTTGTCGGTTCCCATTTCAGTTTGTACGCGAACCATCTGCTTGAAGTCCTCCCACGATCCATGAACTGAGGGAACATAGAACCTGCTATTGCGCTCCCAAAGACCTTTTCGCGGTTGTTGTTTGGTCCAAGTGTCAATTCTGGAGAACAGGTTGTAGTAGTGGCCGGTAAAGCGGATATCCATTTCCCAGTGCCAGAAGTAGTCATACTCCGGATGTATGTGTGCAAAGTGTTGCATAGCCATCTGCAGACCACGATACGAGCCATGAGCGGGCAAATCCGGGCCTCTGGGGTAGACATCAAATATCCCTTGGTAAAGCATAAGCATCTGTGTCGTACTCCACAATGTCGCGATTCCACGGAATTCTTCAGGTACAGATGCGTTGAGATGCTCTTGGTATGTTTGTTCATCTGCCCAGATGGGATGTTTTGCCTCGTCCTTGACTTGAACCAGAAGATGCACATCGTATTCTCCTCCCGATCCCAGGGATAACTCAGAGATCATTGCTCGTAGCTGCAACACATTTTCCTCTTTGTACTCAAATTCATCCCAGGTTCGGATAACCACCGCTGTGCGAGGCAGTTTCTCAACATCATTCACGACTGCAGCTGTTGCCGTTTGTTCGCTGTTGTTCCTTGATTGCAAATGGCTGTTTGCATGATCGAGGGTTGAAAATGTCTTCGAGGTCTCCACAAGGGGCTCTTTCTTCTGAAAGCGTGCCGAGTTCTTCTGGTAGCAGCGTCTTTGTGCATCTGCCCAGTCTACATGTCTGTAATCAACCTTTCCGGTGTCTGCCCAAACTGCATCAGACCCTTCGAAATCACCATGTTGGCCAGTCCCAGTGCCACCCGATCTTGGCGAGTATCCTAAGCCGTACGGACCTAACCGACCATAGCGCTCGAAGCAGATGTCTTCCGGTAAGCCAAGAAGCTCGTACGATCCCACAACGTTCTCGGGAAACCCACTTGGTCTTCCTTGGTAGTGTTGCAGCTGTGGCACACGGACCTGGTCTTGACGGTCGAGGAAACATTCTTGAACCGATGAACTATCGCCATATGCACTGAAGGGAATGCTGACTGGAATTTCTCTTATAGGTGTACTGTGTTCTTCAGAAACAGTTTCGTTCAAGTTAGGCTCATCCTCAGGTCGAGGATATTCTGGCACATTCTCTTCCAATGGTACTAGTGTACGAATGCCACCATAATATCGAGAAAGGAATTTGAAAGACTCCCACGCCGGCGGAGGGGGCGGCGGTCGGTTTATATCCCCTGACTCGATATTCCTAGACGAGACCACACTCATACGCGCCAGAGAAAATATAAATATGACAATGGTCGAGATCAATGCTAGGCACATGTATCTGACAATTCTATTCGGAATTCGGTATCCAATCCGGTATCTTGAGCTCGGTCGTTGTGATCCTGCTGACGGTTTCCTCGTTAGTATCGGTTGGTGTGATCCATATGACCCCGAAGTATCACGAGAGGATATTATTGATGACGAAGAAGAGCAATCCGAGTCATCCTCGCTATCGAACGAGTCTCTCCCGTGTACGTATTTCTCTTCATCATACGCTTCTCGGCGTTTATCTTTCGCAGGCAGATTTGAATATTTGGTTGGAGAAGTTCGTTTCGTGACATGCAGTGAGTTGAAATTGGACCCCGCCATTCCGATGGCAGCTGTCTTGGAATAGGGGTGGAATGTAGCTATGTATCCCGTGCGGGGGTTATAGGTCTGGCCGTCAGTAGGGTTCTGTATAAAAAGGGAAGAACATACTATTCTCCGATTGCATTGATTGAGTGAGAGATGGATGGAACGGGGCAGGAGTCCTGCTATTAGCATAAACTGGCCAAATGTTGGTACTACTACGGGTATACCCCAGCAATTCTTGGAGTCGTTGGTGTTTATGTTGTTCTCCATTCGGACGCGGTTGCCATATGGCAACTGGCGACTGCCTCAGGCAACACTGCACCTTCCACCCATTCATCTTGCATGGCTCTCTTACATGGCATATAATGCGGGATGAGCTGTGTCAACACCGTATTTTTTCAAATACTGTAAGTGCCCGCATATTGTTACGCCGACATGAACTCGGCCAAGAGCCCTCCGAACGAAGTCTCGCGAATCGAGATTGCGTTGGCCTTCGACGCATGTGGCGCGTTATGCCCCGAGATATGTGAGAGCAGCCATACACCTTTTCTGAACTGAATACATCATAGCTCATCATACGAGAACCTGTATCTCTCGTACGAGTATCATAACACCATGGGAAGGAGTATGGTGGTGGTGGTGGAATACGTCAGACTCAGGACTGCAAGCCTCCCAAGGCAGTTGGAGCGGACCGAGCATCCGGACTCCGAACAGAGACGTGGTGCCGCAGCCTTACCGCTCCCAGACGCTCCCGGGCCGGATGTGATTGGTGCACAGGAAGCCGGAGCCGGCAACGATTTTCCTGGGGCGAGACCTGATTCTGGGGTCGTGGAAGTTCTTTACTCCGGTAGCACCAGGACACGATCGACTCGTGATGGCTCCCTGCCTAACGGAAACGCCCAGCTGAAGCACAAAGTCGCTCAAATGACAAGGCATGAAGGGGGAGTATGGGCATGGCAAGCTCAGCTGACCAGCGAGGCCTCGGGGCGTCTTTGCCTTTGTGAAGGAAGGTGCGGCGACGACCTTGCCCGTGCTCGCTCGCCAATTGCTTCGAGCTCTGCACCGGAGCGGAGGTCGTAGCATGTGACGTGGCGGCCATCCCTTGAGTGTGTGAGAGGAGAGGCGTAGCAGGTCGAATGGAACGGGTCAATCAGAGAGCAGGAGAGTGTCGCGCGAACTTGTGGTGCACGACCAGGCCTGGCGGTGCCTGGCACGATGCTTTCATGCAGTCCGACATAGGCGAGGTGAAGGGCCAGAAGGTTAAGCAGATCTTGGTCCAACGACCATGCTCCAAGGCGCAACCCACGGCGGAATTGGCGGGATTGATAGGTCGGCACGAGGCCTCACGTCTGATCTGGCGATCATCAAGCAGCCTGTGATTGGCTGTGCCGGAGGCAGAGGGCTGCAGCTGCTGCCGTGGCTCCTGGTGCCGGAAACAGGTCCATGAGGATGGATGGATTTCTGGATTGGGCCCTGGAGCTGTTGCCCCTACCCCTACCCCTACCCCACGACGACGCAAAACGAGACTGCTCAATTGCGGTGTGGCTGTTCTTGCTGCTGCTGCTGCTGCGGTCCTCCTCCCTTGCGGCTCGGGGCCAAGGGGCCAAGGGGCCTTGCCAGATCATCCGTCACTCGTGGGAAAGCCGTCACTCATGGGCCGTACCTTAGTGCCCCACAAAACCGCTGTGACTGAGCTGAGCTGTTCCAGTCGGTAGCAACGTAAGACCTGGACCGAGAAGCACTTAAAGAGAGCTCCCGACCTCACTCGTCTTTCTCCCTCCCTTTCTCAATCACTTTGCCATCCATTTATCTTCCATAGAAAAACTGGTCCGCAATTCACTTCTATCTCTCGTGACCCAACTTGCATACATCGAAAGCTTACCTGCCGGATCCTCGAATACAAGACTCTCGTCGGCTCTCGTCGTGGTGAGCGTTCTTGGTATTGCGGGGTTGTCTAAAGCCGATAAGTTGGTCCAGTTGATGGGCGCCCTCATCGATCACACACACTGCTTTCACCTTCATACTACTCTCGTCTCGGCTCGGAGCTCTTCTTGCCAGATAACTTCCTCTGGTTCCACAGCATCTCAACCAGCCACTTGCGTCCTGTGAGATCTACTCAAGTCAACCGGCGCCATGTCTGCAACCACGGTTAGTACGCCGCCGTCCGTCCTAGAGCTTCCACCTAACAATTCGCAGCTCACGGACTTGACCAAGAGAGAAGCTGCTCGGGTCACAGTGCCAACGCCTGAAGTTGTGAGCCAAGGTCCAGCTCACGCCTGTCTCGTTCAGCAACCTATCCTCCAAATCAATCTCACGGGGAAGGGTCTCGTGGCCACGATAGCTTCTCTTGTGTTCATCAACCTCATACTCAAACAGTACTGGACCTGTCTGATGGTGCTTCTTTCCCCACTTCCCTTTATTGTTTACAATGACTATCGTAACTTCATCTCGCTTGGACCGGGAGGTCAGTTGTTCCATCAATGCTGTTGGATCTAGATATTGACTGTGCTTGATCAGGAACACCACCTACGCTTGCAGGCTGGCTCAAGATCACATATCTGCGATTTTTTGCCTTGTCCAACCCGTATGCCCCGGTGGCGTTCGCCGGACCCATAAATCCACCCACGGGCTACTACAAGCGGTCCACAACGTGGCTCCCTAAGCGTGCTGGCCTACGTCCAACCATAGCCGGTATAGCACCCCACCGCCAAATCGATCAGCCCGGCTGTCCCGAGATGTATCAAAAACTGCGATGGAGCATCGAGGATCTTGCACGGCGCCGTCCTGAATTGGTCGCCACGGATACCTCATGCTTCGAGAAGAAGGGACTTGCCTTGTTTGCCCTAAATCCCATCAACGCCACGTGCCGAGGAGAGATCTGTCACATTCATCACTCGGACCGCAGCATGCATATGAATCTACATCCAGATGATGCGAAGCTCGTGCTTGAGAATGGTTGGGGTGAAAGGTAAGCCATTTGATGCCCGTTCTGGAATCCTTGTTCTGTTCTAACCACCATCAAATAGACATCCGTTAGCGAAGGGTGGTTGGCTCCGCCGGTATGTGCCCCGAGAGTTCGTCATGGTTTATGCTCCCAGGAACAAAACCGAGTTGGAATTCGTGGGACGAATCATCGAAGCGGCGGGTTTCTGGGTCTCGGGTCAGAGACTCGATCTTGCTGTGGAAGATGAACTTGCCCTCGCATAATTGAGGGAGAGGAGGGTTTCTTAACACGCAAGCGTACGTGCCCCGTTCATCCCTCTTCTTTCTTTTGTGCATATGCACAGGTCAGCAACAAGACCATTATTACTTTTGATTTCAAAAGCATACGATTGAGAGAACGCAACATTTGCAGTGCCCCGTCGTTCAGGTATGGCGACGTCTGTCAGACTGGTTTGAATTCGAGGTCGATTCGTGCCCGTTGCTAGTAGTCTTTCAATACCCTAGATCGACAGGATATCTTCCTTTCGTTGGTCGTTTTCATCTTTAGCAAGGGACACATTAGGTTGCAATTTGGGTTGCAACTGGTAGCATTGAGCAACAAGGAGTTTCAATTAAAGTCACTTCAAACAAGAACGTGCTAGAGAGTCAAGACATTGCCGGTAGGTATATTGTGTCGAAATCGATGTATCACAGTGACTTGACCCACTATCCCACTGCTTCAATAGTCCTCCTTGGATCATGTGCAAGCATCCAAGCGACCTCAAAAAATGTCTCAGCCCCTCTACTTGGCAACTTCCTCGAGCGCGGAACCCATCTGCCATAGTAAGCAGAAGGATTGCTCCAACCTAATTATACGGTCACCGGCTATCCCGTGCACAGTTTACTCTCCGAAGGTTTTCCACTGAGATGCACTGGCTACGGAGAGTCTCTTGCATATCAGTGTACAGTTACAAACGGTGATGGAATGGACCAGAGCCTACCTCAACATCGCTCTTCCTCGTCATAAACTCGAACTGTAAAATGTAACTTCGTCTTGTAGATCTACGTTTTACTTTACATCAATTGATATTTACAGCGAAAAGAACCCGTCCAACCCCCCGCTCCTCCTCGGATCTCTTATGCCATGCCCAAAGCCTTGCACTCGGCCTCGATCTCGGTGAGCGACGACACCTGCGAGACCTGACCGTCACGCGCCCAAACTCTCACATCACCTCCCGCGCTTTCATAGGCGGGCCAGCCAACCGTTGCCAATCCATTGACGGGGTCCTTCGCGAACGCCACATAGGCGTCTTGCATCGCGTGGCTGACGGCATACTCCAAGGCGGTGGAGTTGCCGTAGTAATTGGCGTGGGTGCCGAACAATATCGGCAGCTCGCTTCCGTGCACCGCGCCTAACCACGGTTTAGGAGAGATGTTGGTGAAGTTGCCCTCGTACATGTATCGGTAGGTGGTACGGCCCGCTGCGAGACGCTCGCTGATGGGGAGAACCGGGTTAGTTATTGATTCGTGTACCGGGAAGGAGGAGAATTCACTTACTATGAGGTTTTGGTAGAGGGACACCAGAAATAGGTGTAGGAGAGAGTGGTTGCGATCGTCTCGTTGACTCCTGTCCTGGTATAGGGAGCAAGGAAAAATCCCTCGTGGGCGTTGTTGCCGATGATTGCAGGCTAATCACAAAGCAACCACGTCTTAGCAAAGGGGTCTTTTTCGAGCGGGTGAAGGAGAACTTACCAGGTTGCTCAAGCCACCCGTCATAGCCTTCTCGGTATAGTTGGTGAAGACAACAATGTCGTCTCTAACCGGGTTGAACTGCACACTGGGAGTGGTGCCGGCATCTTGGTAAGTATGCAAGAACTGCTCCAGAGCACTGGCAGGCACCTTTCGCATGCAGGCCAACTCGGCTGCCGCGGAAGTTTGGTTGCCGCAACCAACGTTTGCCGCTACGAGCGAGAAGTCGGAGTGTGTGGGATCGTCGGTGATGAGAAGATCAAGATGAGCAGTTCCTGAGTGCATGATCAATCCCTTGACGATGGTGTCGTTGTGGTAGGCGAAGTTGTAGAAGTCTACGGCTTCGGATCCGGCTGATTGACCGATCAGGACCATGCGGGATGCATCACCTCCGAACTTGGCAATGTTGGCTTGGGTCCATTCGATGCTATTTTCACATCAGCATTCATTAGCTGCTGCATTTTTGGGTTTCCCTTACGCAAGTCTCTGATCCAACAATCCCAAGTTCTGCTGTTCCAATCCAGCAGCATTGGGGAAGCCAAAGATGTTTATCCGGTAGCTTTTCTCTCAGTTAGTCATGATGGTCTCTTCAGGGGTTTTCTGAACGGGTGCTCGCTCACTTAATCGCAACCACAATGTGGTCCTGCGTTCTATCAACCCACTGGCCGGGCAATTGCCACGAGACATCCACACCACCAGTCGTGAACCCACCGCCAAAGAACCAAATCACCACGGGCAGACTCTGGTTCGTGGCGGCCTTCAATGGGGTCCATACGGAAACGGTCAAGCAATCTTCGCTCCAGCCCGCTGCTCCCGTCTCGAAATGAGGCATGTCGACGGTGATCATGGAGTCGAGGCTGGTGAGGTACTGCATACATGATGGAGGCAGAGCCGTTCCGTTGATGACCGTCCCCTCGCTTGGCGAGTAGGCCTGGGGAGGCGCAAAGCGCAGGTCGCCCAATGGACTTTGGGCATATGGAATGCCCAAGTACTGGGCCGTGTTGAGAGTGGTGGTGTTGATGCCTCCTTGGATGGTGAGTCCATTGTCCAACTGCACGCGGGGACCTGGAAGAGCCCTCGCGTGGACGGCCGGCGATGCCGTGGCGGGCAGGAAGACACCAGCTAGGGCGAGGAGCGAATATTGCCTGATGAAGACCATACTGGCGGATTAGGGAGTGCGAGGTGGGATAGGACGAAGACATCCTCAAGCACGACAGCCCAGGTCCTTATATACGTCCCACACTTCCGACCCCCTTCCCCTCGCGAGATCTCCGCATGGCCACCATCATGCCAGGAGTTGAGGGAATTTGCTTGCTAAGGAGCTCGTCAGCTCATCTGATAACTCCCATCTCATATGTCAACGACACCACGTTCCTCTGCCGGAGCCGTCTCTTCTGGCACTGAAGGGTGGAGCGTTGACATCAATTCGGAAATTAGACGTGCTTGGTCCCCTTAGCATTGCGGGGCATGGCCGCTGTTTCCCCACGCCGTAATGCCTCGACCTGCTCCGAAGGGGGCAGCATTGCCGCTGTCAAACCGCGTAGAAAAGACGCCGGCTGAGAAGCTCCTACTTTAGCTCTCCCATCATGGGAAGCGGCTTCCGGCGCCGGCGGTGGTGGAGCCTCAAAGCCTTGTCCGGCTGGCCACGGTCCGGAGGAAGCCTGGAAGCAAACATATTATTATTGAGCTCCTGCGAGCGAACGATCCTGCGATGACATTTCAAAAGGTGGGGTGTTTTGTTTCCTTTGGGGAAGAGATGTACATTGGTGCCTGCCAAGAGGCCAATTCATGAGGATCGAGCGTGCACCTGGACGGCCGAGGTTGAGCCAAACCCGAATCCTTTCATCGATGCTTTCGCCCGGCTTTCGTATGCTTGTTCCGGTCCTGTAGCCTTTGAGTTTCGGGGAAGGGAAACAATGGGGTTGAGGTCAACTGTCAGAGGACATCTTCACGAGAAAATTCCTCACGCAGACACGTTTTATGTCAAGATATTGCTGGGTACTGACATCGATGTCTGCTGCCCCTGTTTGCGCCGCCTCGCTTAACCTGGCCTGGTGCTTGCTTAAGCGACAAAAGCACATACGCAGTAACTTAAGAAGTACTCCATAAGGGAGATACAGTCAGACCTTTCGGGTCGAAGAAGTCTGGTTAATGTTCACATCAGCCTCAAGGTCATTGTTCAATTTCACGTTTTCAAATTCGGTACTGTGACTGCTGATTGCATCGACTAATCAGCATATAGTCACCCATAAGTCCTGAAGAGGTCAATCCGCCTAATTGATTGGATTCAAAGTGACAACCGAAATGACCCATGCTAATACTCCTGCAAATATTGACTACAGATCTCTCCACTGATTATCTTCTGGATCGTGGCTCGATGCCAAGAGAGGGTCTCTCATCGGCGGGGGCGGAACATAAGACAGATTAGTAGGAGGGCTTGCCTAAAGGGAGAGCAAGCGCAAAGATGCGACAAGCATTCCAGAGACCAGAACTTAAGAATGATCATAAATCAACATTTCATTCGAAGCAACTCTAGAACGTTTCTTTCTAACATAAGGAATTTTACCCTTTCCATTCACATTATCAACTTAATTTGGCTTCCTTCCATATACAATCTTGCTGTCTACCTGTCAGCGCCACCTCAGCTGTCATACGGGACCAGGCACGCGAACTTACACCGTCAGATAGGCATGAAGTGATGGATCCTGGAAGTCCTTCCGGACATCGTCGAGAAAGGCCTTGATCTGGTCTGCGCTCCAGCCGAGGGACGAGAACATCTTCATGCTGATGCCATCAAGCGAAGGCAGCACATCGGCCTGGAACCATTTCGAGATGGTCTTGAAATACTGGCCTTTGGGCCAAGGGTTCGTAGGCAAATAATATGTCTCCTCAGTCACGTTCTCAAATCCGCTTTCTTCCATCCAGCGCTTGTAGTGCTTGCTGCGGGGAAGCTTAGACAGACACGGGTAGAAATGCAGAACGGTCACTTACACATTGGTGACAGGTCGCCCGGCCTTGGCTCCCCCAGCGACCATGTACTCGTTCCACTTCACGAGAGCACAATCGCTAGGCGGATCCTCCATGTACTCCATGGGCATAACCCCATCACGCAATTCAAAATACCCGCCCGGGGCTAAGGATTTGTATGCCTGCCGAACGATGTGAGAAGGATCCGTGAAACAAGTCACCAATGCTCGTCCGTGGATGAAATCGAATTTCTGCTCAAAGTCCCACTCATCTTCCGCATCCTTGATCTCAAAGCGGAGGTTTGGTGGTACGGATTGCGGCTGGATGCGACTACAAGGGAGAGTAAATCGCTAGCTTCTGGTCCATGGAACGGGGTTACCAACCTCAAGTCAGTTCCAAGCACGATGGCGGACGGATGCTGTTTTGCTGTTGGTGAGGTTAGAAAAGCTTTCCATAGCTACGTCGACAACTTGCCAAAATCAATTGCCCAGATACCAGTTCCGGTCGCCAGATCGAGGACGTGTTGAGGGTTGTCCCCGAGAGGCGAGAGATATAGCTTGCCATGGGTCAACATTGTCAACATCGTGTGTTGGAGATCTGGACTCCTCGTCAGCATAGCCAGCAGCGACTAGATATTTCACTACATTACATACTCAACCTGTTTTGCTCTTGCTAGAATTCTACCTCAGTCTTCTCGGGTTCTATGCATAACGCCGATTACAGAGACTTACTTGGTCATTTGGTAGCGGATACTTGCCTTGTTTGTACGCATGGTAGGTTCTCCCGTGTTCCTTTACATGCTCATGTTCATCGGGACCGACCCCGATAGCCGACGTTCTGGGAGTAGTGTTAGTCACTCGTGAGAGGTGGAATCTAAGGCTCAAGGCTGGCGGACGTCAACTTGTGCGTTTCTACGGGATCGTCGGAACTGGTCTAGAGCGTTTAACAGATGTATTGGTTCTACGATGTCGTGCAATGACCTACCATGTCGTCGTTCGATAATCCATCGTCGATTGATAAGCGGCCGATGTCTACATGATCGCTGCTATCTTCACCCTTGCCAACTGTGGCCGATAAAGTGTCCGAAAGAAACTCGGGCATGTTTCTGGCTGATGATGTATCTATTAAACTCAAGGCCAATAAATGATGTTTTTCCAAAATATAAACTAAATACCCGTTCGTATCGAGATTGTACTCTGTAGATGGGTGTTTTTATGAAGGGGGGAAGCGGAGGTGGATGCTTTCTTATCTACCTATGGGCGAAGTGGCTCGATGGAGCTTGGTGTGAAGATTCAGGGACAGAGAAGAACAGGCATAGAGGCAGTGAACTGGTTACCCTTAGAAGAAGGTGGGGGCCTGCAAAACGAACGACATGCCTTGAACTTGAAGAATGGAACAGCAGGGGCATGGCGATTGCTTTCCCCACAGCTGCATGCACCCCGTACTTTGCATACGATGGCAACACTCTCCTCCGTCCACACACCAAGTAACAATGACCCTCAGCATATGATTGGACGGGAAACAATGAAATCGTAGTCCATTTATGTTGAGCTTTTTGACAGGGCTGCTGTGACATTCTGTAAAGCTAAGCGAGCATGAGACTCTCGCGTTAGCAGTGGCCTCACGTAGAGCTTCCTGCTTATGTTCTGAGCGAGCATGGAATCATTCGATTAATCACTGCTATGCAAGTCGTCGTGCTGGTCTCAACCCCTCCAAATAGCTGGGAATCTATTGCCGCGCCCAATTGCGATCCTGGAACCGAAATTCCTCTAAGAAAGTCCACTCCCCACCTTGCTCATACCTCCATAATCTCAACCCTTCAGCCGTTGCCATCTTTGGCTCCCACTGTGCTGTCAACTCCCCCAAGGTCTTCCTCGCAACTTCTTCCCCAACTTTATTCTGCACCGTGACATGAGCATGCTTCTTTACATTATCATCCTGGCTCGTCAACGCGATCTTCTCGGCCTTCCACGCATCGAGCAATTGCTTGTGCAGGGAGCCGATATCCGATGACACGACGTTCAGCGCGACTCCCTTTTTGCCCATGGCGAAAGGCGATGAAACTTGGACTGTGAATGCAGCCATCGCAGATGTGACATGTTGTAGCTGATGTGAGACCAAGTGTTGCGATGTCCCGGGGAGTGCATGGAAAAGTGTGATGTGTGAGGAGAGGTGGTTGAGCTGTCGCGGGAAATAGCGAGTTCTTAGCGCCGTGAGGATTGCTTCAGTGGCGGCATTGAGTCGAAGTGTGATGATCAGAGGTTGCATTATTATGTGTAATCTGATCTGGTTAGGGGCCCAATGGTATGTTGGCCTCCAGGTTTGAATAATCAAAGTCTGGTCTTGGAGGATTTAGGATGATGGACCGTCTATGACGACAAGCCGGTCTAGCCAGAGTGTTGCCCTAGCTTGGGAAATTTGGCTGATGTGGAATCCATGGATACTTGTGCAAAAGGCGGATTGTTCATCCAAATATACTGTTGTAAATCAGACTCAGTCCAGTTGTATTTTATCCAGAATGAGTGACGAAGTAGGGTACCCAGACTAGTATTACAGGAATAAGTAGTCGTACTGTACCTAACGTCAAGCACTTGCATATCTCGAGTGGTTCAGCTTGTATCTAGAAAAATGGATTTCGAGAGCACACATTTTTTATCACTCTGAATCCATTTGAAACCGAAGCAAATGATTATTATTTAACTGCGAGAGCCTCGATGAATGAGTTCTCAACCACGGAATTCGAATTAATAGCTTGCGGTTGTACCCGAGCCGAGCCCCCCCCCCCAAATTCCCGCCGGCATTGCGTCATATTTAAGGCATGGACCGACAGCCGTGCTGTTGTAGTTACGCAAGAGTTCAACAACTCACACCACCACAAGCACAACCACAACCAAGTTACTTTAGCAAACACTCCAAACCGCAGAACTCAGCCGTGACATTGGTATTAGAATGGCAGAAACACCTTCAGCGATCCATGCCATCCAGGCCGTCGGGCTGGTTACGAGCTCTGCTCTCGCGGGCGCCTCCATTGTCATCTCCACGATCATGGTGCCCCGTCTTCTCGAAGCACCAACCCCGCTTATGCTGAGGCAATGGAACGGTGTGTTCACCCACGGCAAGAATGCCATGCCTCCCCTCGCGGCCCTGGCAGCCTCGTCGTACTTCTACCTTGCATACAAATCCCACCAGCTGCTCGGACCGGCGGCTTCGAAGTGGAAGCTCTACCTTGTGGCAGGCTTGCTGAGCATTGGGATCGTGCCCTACACCTTAGTGGGCATGTCGCCAACCAACCAAAAGCTCCTGAACAAGGTCGAGGAAACCAAGGGGTTGAGCGTGAAGGATGAACTGGTTGAGGCTGGCCTGGGCGAGGAAACGGCGCACAAGCTGATTGATAAATGGGGCCTGCTTAACTTGGGACGGGGAGTTCTGCTGCTGGCTTCGGGGTTCGTCGGGGCGTGGACAGCTCTGCAGTAAATGATGGATGCTGGTGAGGCTTGGGCGGATGGGTTTTGGCAGCTGGGGTTTGGAATCACCGCTCACATCGTATGATACCAAGAAATCTATTGAGTATGGGCGTGCTCTCGGTGGATTGTAGTTGGGACATCGCAGAGGTGCCACGCTTTGATGTCGAATACACATGTCATATTCATTCTATGCCCATGGCTCTAGGTAAAGCTGTTTTGCAGGGCGGCAACAACAAGGCGGAAGCAAGCTGGGGAAAGCTCGCTTCGGTAGAAAGACCCCTGACAGCCTTGTGCAGTGCCCATCATCGCATCGGGTTGACCAGCGCAAAGTCACATTTGCTGCCCATCAGATTCGTGCCTTGCAGGTACAAAGCCACCTTGGCTTGGTCCAGATGCGGACCAGCTTCCAGCCTCTGAAAGTCAAGAAGCGAGCCCGTCGAGCCACGATGTCATCGACTTTCGATGACGACACGGCCTTGAAGCTTCGTGCTTCCTCAATGGAGCTAGAAGGTCAACAAAGACGGCTGGAATACACGCTATTATGTTTCCTGGACTGAGAGTGCTCAAATGAAAGCTCTGTCTCTCACATTGCATTCTCCAGCTCTTTCTTCCATCTTCATTCCTCAAGCTCTCTCCCTCCTTTGCAGCATAATCTCATTGTTTTTCTGTGTGTCCATCCGCAACCACCATGATTTCCTCGAGAGCTGTAGCTAGGTCAGCCCGCGTGCTACGGGCACCCATTCGGAAAAATGCACACCAAATCCGCTTTGCTTCCACTGAGCAAAAGCAAGCGGCTGCTGCTGGTGGCTCTTCAGGTTTGGTCGGAGGCCTTGTTGGCGGTGGTCTTGTATTTGCTGTAAGTCTGACCTCCTCCACTTGCGATGGCGCATGACCAAGGCGATTGACCTCCTCGTATTAATGTTTGATCACAGGCCGGCTACGCGTATTACCATTTCAGTGGAGCGAAGACTATCGTCACAACTGCAAAGTCTACCAAGGTAAGAATCTGTATGTCTTGACGAGGCACAGTTCTAATTATATCACAGAATCAATTCGACAAACTTACCCAGTCTATGAAAGATTCAGCGCCTCAACCCAACGAGGCACTGAAATGGCTACGAAGTACTGCGCAATCGTATGCGGTCTTCATTCCCGGCGCGAAGTCATATGTTGACACTGCATTTAACGATCTGGACACAATCGAGAAGAACCACAGAGGAGAGGTTGACGAGATCGTGGGAAAGGCATATTCCGAGCTCAAATCTGTCTCCAATGAGGGTATGAATCTGGAGACAGCCCAAAAGGCATGGTCCATTTTGGAGAAGTACATGGCCAAATTGGGCGACCTGGCATCTGATTCTGCCTCGGAGCTACTGGATAACCACCCTGAGTTGAAGGACAAGATCGGCGGAAACCTGGATCAACTGAAGTCTATGGCTAAGTCTTATGGACCCGAAGCAAAGAAGGAGTTGGACCAAGTGCGCGTTCCTGATAGTTTTGCTAGACTGGTTTACTAACATTTACCCTCAGACATACTCACAAATTAAAGATGTTGTAGCAGGAGGTGTTGGCGCTGGGTCAATTGCCAAGATCAAGAAACTGATCGACGAGAAAGTCGAGAAGATGAAGAAACTGGGGGATGAAGCGTGGAAGAAAGGCATGGAACAAGCCAAGCCATACTTCGACAAGAATCCCAAGCTCAAGGAGATCGTCGAGAAAAATGCCTCGTCTCTCAAAAATGGCAATTTCGGAGAACTCTTCGAGAAGGTCAAGGACAGTGCTTCCTCGGGCAACACTGAATCGTTAGAGAAGTATATCAAGGACGCTGGCGAGAAGGCGAAGCAAAGCGGTGCTGGACAGAGCATCGAGGGCTATGTAAAAATGATCCCTGGCGCAGAGAAGATTTTCCCAAACTTGCAGAAGCTGCAAGAGGTTGCAAAGAAGCATGGTGATGAGGCCGAAAAGCTACTGAAGGAGACATATAAGGATATCGAAGACGTTCTTCAGACGAGGGTTGGCGAGGCAGAGAAGTTGGCCAAGAAGGCTGGAAAGGATGCTAAGAAGTGAGGGGTGGGTGGTCTGAAGCAATGGCGTTGCGTGTACAAAAGTGCTAATAGCAAGTCCGAGTCCATGGATTGGGACTGACAAGTCAGTTATGCTTAACAAAGGGCTAACTAAGAAATAAAATAAGATTCCATCGAAAATAGTTTATCACATAAGCAGATGTACTCCTTGTCGGTCACGAATGCGCCTGTACACAATTGGAGACGGCAGTAAAGGATCAGACGGTATGATAAGCAGTAAGTATAAGGGCTATACGGACATAGTACTCAAGCTAACATAAATACTCGAGAACAAAGACAAGACAAGCCGAAACCAAGCAAAACAAAACGAACACAAGGCTAGCCTAATCAATGGCGAGAGAGCATATACCCGTATCATTCATAACCCGCATCCCTAGCAAGACAACAAACTATCCATCCCAAGACCACTCATACCAACGCTAAGAAGTGAACACCTCGAACGCCAATCATAGCATGCGAGGAAGCAAGACGCAGTACAGCATGGACCGGATTGTTTCCAGGTAAAAATGTACATAGTGAACAATCACGAATGATGAGTCTTAGCGTCCTGGTCTGCTTCGCCCGCTTTGGAGAATCATTCAGTCATGAGGGTTGTCTACTTCTTGACGGTGGTGACTTTCTTGGTGGCTTTTCCGTCAGTCCCTCTAATCTTCTTGGTCCCTGCAGCCTGTTTCTAGTATGTTAGCGACGGAGCTATGACCACGGGTATGTGCATTCGCATGGAGCTCTATCATGTGAAACAGGTATTGACGCGCTCTTTAGATATCGTGGAATTTGAAACACAACAGTAAACCTGATATGAATTCCACAGAGAGGTGTTCACAAGAGACGAAGAGATGCCTGTCTAAAGGCAAGTAGGCCACTCGGTCTAGCTCTTTCGCATGTGGCCGGTGGCAGGTGGAATATCAAGAAAAGACTTGGAAGTGAACCAAGAGAAACCCACCTTCTTTTCTGGGTTGCCAGTGACGGCACCTTCGACCTTTTTGACGACTCCCTTGGCCTGTACAGATTGTTAGAATAATCTCGGCCGGCGCAAAGCAAGCGAAAGATATGCGTACCTTGGTTGCGACGGAGGTCTTCTTCACTGGCACCTTCTTCGTGACGCCGACAGGCTTGGCTGCTTTGGTTGCTGGAGCCTTCTTGGGCCCTCTCTTTGCTCCCGTATTGGCCGTGGCACGCTTCTTGGGTGCGGCAGTCGTAGGCTCACTCACCGTCGGGAAGATCCTAGGTTTGCTGTTTCCTAGGTTGAGGTTCAGCTGAGGTCGCTCCTTGCGCGCCCGCGACATGAAATGACTGCCATCCAACAACACCAAGCAATAGTATGTACGCACCAGTCGAGGAACGTGTGCCGGCCATAGTTAACTACCTGCGAGAGCGTTAGCTTTGTTGGGCAAAAGCAGGACGCTGCAGACTCTTCGGCGCATTTGGAGACGACGCGTTGAGCGGGTTGCGACCGAGACGGCGCGAAAACTTACTGATGGGTTCTTCGTGGGAATGCTTGGCTTGTATATGTGTTTGGATCGCGGGGTTTTATAGAGCGTACGATGGAGTTTTGAAGCCGATTTCGAAAGGGTTGGTGTGGTGGATGGCTGAGGGAAGTGCTTTGTTGATAAAGCAGGGACGAGAGCTGCGAGGTGAGGTTGGACGCGCTAGTAGCAATTCAGGCTCGTAGCAGAACGACCTTGAACCAGCTTGTTTGGATTCGAATTTCTTTTGGCCCGGTGTCTTCTAGACCATAGAAACTGGATCTCGGGGATTCTCTTGTTTTTATGTTCGGCCTTACAGGCTTTATCGAATAAGTTTTCCTGATCTTGCATGTGTATACGCCTGTTGCATCCTGCGGTCCGACCCCTCTTTACACCTACTTGTTTATTTACCATCAGAAATGCCAATATTCTCAATATTTTCAGAGCGCTGATGGATCAAAATATTCTGGGTATTCATTTCCGCGGATGATTTGCACCTGCCATTATTCTACAGAATACATCTTGATTGCAAAACCTGTGCCGGCTTGTCTCGCTGCCAGATACCGACCTGATAACAAGCTAGCCACTAAATCCACGCTCCTTCCTTACAAGGCATATCTCATATTCTATATTCCTGCTTGGGTGTGTAATATATAGACTTTTGGGAAGGTCAAGAAACCATCTGTAGCTTGTAATATACACGGGATCATGGATTGGTAAGGGATAGATTGTAGCGTTATCAGCACAGACTTGGACATCCTATTCTGTAAGCACTTCTGCAGGCGATTAGAATTCGTTTATGGCCTATCTGCCGCCACAACTTAGTGATTTTGTAGCACTGCTTAGGTGAACGAATTTGAAAAACGCTTGATTCTTTGAGCTTTTTGGTAAGCATAAAGCAGACAAAATGTAGATGACAATGATAGAAAAGTCGTCGGGGTTTTCGAAACTGAGTCAAGATTTCAAAAGCTTTTCGTAGTACAAGTAGTCTACGTAAAAAGATAACCTTGTATACACCAATTCCCATTCCAAATGATTCTATTCAAGGCTGACAAAACTGGAATTCCGAGATATATACAAGAGCTCTATTCAGCCGCACCACATGCCATCAGATGAGAGTAGCCTTTCGGAGCTAAACAAGTGACTTCTCGTCTCTCATCTTTCGGAAAAAGTCCATAACCCCGGTGAAAACAACCAACAGGATACCTCCACCTGGGCCCAGTCTGAGCACTTTAGGCAAGAAACCCTTGTAAAGTGCTCCAAATCCTTCCTCTCTCATCACGGTTCCTACGGCAGGCCATGCCCAGTTATACTTGGGTACAGACCCAGCAATCTTGGGGCTATTTTGAATTCGAGACTTGACAACGTCCATGGGAGTGTTGATGACGGTACCAATTGTTCCACCGGTGGCACCAGACAATAGATCGTAACCCATTTGCGAGGATTTGTTCTCGGCCTTTGGGAGTAAAGCGCGAACTTGGAAGATGCAGCCAAAGTAACCGGCATTCCACAGGATATGTCTCCACATAGTACTTTCAAGACCATTGTAGAGAGCAAGCGGTCCTTCAGCCTTGACAGTCTTCACGACGCAATCAATCATCCCCGTGTATTTTCCAGCAGAGGCGCGATCTTGCAGACGAATCTTAATCAGTTCGAAAGGGACTACGACAAATGCTTCGGTGGCTCCAGCAGTGGCTCCAGTAAGAATGGAAAGAGACTGGTTCATCTTAGCCATGCCGAACAAGTCACGGTAGAACTTTCCCCAAGCATCGTTTGCAGCGAACTTGGTGGCTCTCTTTGGGGCTTCCATCAAAATAGGTGCTTCGATGCCTCGATACAGCCGTGAGAATCTACCATAGGATTAGTATTGTTGAAAATATACCTATCAGAAATATCACATACCCCTCATTCTTAATGATCTTGCGAAAGCAATCGACCATGCCATTGTAGTGGTCTGCCCCGGTTCCGGTTCCAGTCTGCAATTGGCTGCCAGCGTGTTACTTGTGGTTGTTCTTGAGAGATAGGCTAGAGTCTTAGACTTACACTCTAGTCTTCACGACATCGAGAGGGTACCTGCGAAAAGTCGGATGAGCTGAGACACGAGCAATCGTACGATGAAGACTTACATGACCAAGATCTAGAGGTTGCGCAGCCCGGGTTAGTACGCTCCAAGAACGGGACCGCTGAGATGCATACCTCGGAGACACCCGCAACAGCACCTAGACGTCGCGTGAGTCCACTGCACCAGGAGGATTTGGAGACTGGGAATGGACATACCTGCTGCGAACTGGTAGATGAAGGGGAGGGGCGCATCTTGAGACATGATGACTGCAGAGTCCTGAGCCGGAAGTTAGCAATTGCAGTTGCTGGAGCGCTTCCTGGAGGGCTGCAGCAGCAGGTGTGGAAAATCACGTACCTGAGGTTGTGAGATTTAAGGTGGGATGTCGCGCAAGAGAGCTTTATCAAATCAATTCCCTCTTGGATTCGATAAGTCGTAGCCGAAACCCGGGGCCAGTGACCTAGAATCCGAGGGGGTGCGGGTAGTAGAAATCACGTCGCCAAATCGATTTCAATCGCGTCGCGTCTCCATCGTGTCGTCGCCGGTGCAGAGATAACAAGACGACAACATTGCTGCGTTGCCAACTTCACCCTCCCCGCCCGTGTACAATGAGCAGCCCAGCGCCAAAGGATGCCTCTACAAAAGTCTTTCTCGGATCAGAATCACTCTAAAGTCCAGGCATGTATGACTCGGTGGATGGTATCAACGCTGTATCTAACGAAACGTAGCAACGGCAGTGGCAGCGGAATAAGAGTTATCAAGGTCCTCAGGCTCCTACGGCACATCCAAACTCGAAGCCACTGCAAGAAAAACCACCGATTCCGATTTCTACCAACACGAAGAATAAACTTAATGCTTTCCAATTCAGCGAGCAGCAAGATCAAAATGGATCAGAAGCAAAGCAAGAAGTGATCAGTTTGCTCTCGAGTCCTGAAAAGGAAAATGATTCCTTGCTAGAGAGTCCGCGCCAACGGAATGCTAGGGCAAGACAGGACTCAGACGCAAATAGCAGGCTTGGAACAACCCCTTCCGCGAAAAAGGAGATCCCAACAACACCAGCAGGGCGGCTTGCACTGCCTGACCTGATTGGCATGGGAGATGTTCGTCGTGCGGTACAGGATATCTCTCCGGATGATCGCATAATGTGGGATTGCAATAAAGATATCCCGAGTTCTGCGTCCTCGATTGGTGGCATACGGAGAGCGAAGAAGAGGGCTCGAAGTTCTTCGCCGACTTCCTCACCAGCACATGCCTCCGGCCGTTTTCATGCAAAGGGAGACAACCTGATTAACCAGCAGATGGATCCAGGTTGCGAGCTTTGGGGACGCTACTCCCTAACGACGTCGAACAATCCTACTCAAGGCAACGCAGTTTCGTCACTAGCACATATTATGCACACCTCATCACCACAGCCCTTAAAGGGCGGTACAACCCCGCGTCTAGGAACTGGCTTCAGGAGGGCAAACAGTTGTGGGACTGCGTTCCCGAAAAGAAGGCGGGTTGGCGGGTATAACGGCGAGGCAGACAACCTATTTTCCGAGTTGGCCACCATTGGGCCATCAAAACTCTCGGTTCTGATTGAGAAGGTGCAAGAGGGTTTGACACGACCAGGTCAGCCAAAGTGTGATAGCGAACAGTCGAGTTCGTCACCAATGCAGACCAGTATGCAGTCAGTAAGAAGTGAAGGGAGCTCCCCTATTCGGAGAAAGACTGGTACCGAACGACTGACCCCCGGCAACTTCGATCTCGATGCTATTTCAAAGACTATTGACGCGGATTGTTCGGTTCTACCAGAGACATCAGATGGACATGAGTCCTCTGATTACGGGGAATTTGATGACGAATTCGGCGACGAGTTTCTAGACACTGTTGACTTAGAAGCGACTGAGTCCAAAAATGTCAATTTAGCTCCTCCGAGAGCTCACGAAGATCCTCCGCATAATTCTTGGCTACAATCTGCATTAACGACTGTATCGTCTCCAACCAAGCCAGCAGCCCTACCAAATTCTAGCGACAGTTTAGACGGCGATGATGACGAGTTTGGCGAGCTGGGTGATGATCTTTTAGCTGCAGCAGATTTTGAGCATGTCATGTCCCAATACGACACCCAAGCAGCTCCCGAGATAAAAAGGCGTGAGAACCAGTATCAAAGGAGTAAGCTTGCCGACTCAGCGGCTCACTCTGACGATGAGTTTGGCAATGATTTTGACGATGTTGATTTGGCTGCCGTCGAAGCAGAAGCAACACAGTCTGCACAGAAGACCAGTCGTGGACTTCTTTCTGTACGTACGCGTTATGTATAGCCAATAAATCCAGTCTTCATCCTGCTAAGCAATGATTAGTCAGTTCCAAAACAAGCGATTCAAAGACATTTAGTAAAAACTGTCCTCGATAACGAATATATATCTCACAATAGACGGCAGTCTGCAGAGAAGGTGAGCCGTGATTGTTTCGATCAAGCCATAACATGACTAATATACCTAAGATTTTACTTTTAGAGACAGAGAACTCAAAATCCTTGAGGACAGTCCATTTACGTGACACGTGGTTCGATACTCCCGTGACAAAGGGAGCTTTTGTGCATATAATAGGGAGCTTCGAATCTGGTGGACGATGCGTCATTGATGATGACCGCAATATACTAATACTGCACCCCGACCACCTGGTGTCTGCAACAGTTGTCGCAGACTCTTTTGGCTGTACTCGTCGTGCGGTTCTACAAGACCGAGTCAAGGCGACAAGTGACTCCAGTGCTCCTCTCGTATATGGCGCAATCTTGCATGAGATCTTTCAGGCTGCAATGCTGGCGAATAGATGGGATACTCAATGGTTAACCGAACTCATTTCTACTATCGCTCAAAAGCACCTCGAAGAGCTGTATACTATATCGATACAGGTGCCGCATGCTATCCAGTATTTGCAGAGCAAAATGCCTGAGCTCCAATCTTGGGCTGAGGTCTTCGTTTCATCGCAGCCAAAGGTTCGTGCCTAGAGACCAATATTGTTCAAAAATATACTGATTTGTATACAGCCTCAAGCCATTGTACAGGCTGGCAATGGAGCAACAGCAGTGATGTGCATCAGCAAGCTCTTAGAAGTCGAGGAACATGTTTGGTCGCCAATGTATGGCCTTAAAGGCAATATTGATGCGACAGTACAGGTAACAATGCAAGATAACAAAGGACAGCGCACCTTGACTGTTCCCTTTGAAGTCAAGACCGGGAAAAATCCAAGTCCAGCTCATCGAGCACAAACGGCACTATATAATCTGCTTATGTCAGACCGATATGATATCGAGATTGCTTACGGAATTCTATATTATATGGAAACGTCAGAAACGATTCGCATACCAGCCATTCGTCATGAGTTGCGGCATATGATTATGCAACGGAATGAGCTTGCATGCTTCGTGCGTGACCGGCATACTAAGCTACCACCTATGCTAAAGAAAGAGAGCCTCTGTGGCCGGTGCTATGCTAAAGTACCGTGCTTCATCTACCACAAGCTTGCTGATGATGGTAATGGTGAGACTAGTGGTATGAAGGGGAAGTTTGATGAGATTGTCAGGCATCTCACTTCTCGCCACAAGGAGTTCTTCCTCAAATGGGATAATCTTCTTACTAAGGAGGAGAAGGAAAGCTTGAAGTTTCGAAGGGAATTGTGGACAATGCTGAGCACCGAACGAGAAAAACTCGGTAGGTGTTTTGCAAACGTCGCGATCGAGGAAGGATCTGCCTTCGAGGACAAGAACAGTCCAAAGATCAACCGATACCAGTATACACTGATTAAGAAGTCACATCCAATCGGGTTCTCGTTTCTTGAGTCACAGATCATCGTCGGCGAGCCTATCGTTATATCGGATGAAAAGGGACATTTTGCCTTAGCTAACGGCTATGTCACCAAAGTACGCAGAGAGCGTATTACAGTTGCTGTAGACAGACGGCTTCATAACGCACGTATTCGCCGTTCCGGGTTTGATGAGGAAGATAACCAAGTTTTCGCAAGCATCATGGAAGTGGCCCCTGAAGGATCAACTGCCGAGCAGTCAAGTGGGAAAATCGTTGAAGAGCCAGTACTTTACAGACTGGACAAGGACGAATTCAGCAATGGAATGGCAACAGTTCGCAACAATCTCATACAGGTCATGGCCGACGGTCCTTTCGGATCCCGCGAGATCAGAAGCCTAGTTGTGGACATGATTGAGCCTCGATTCAAGCCGCAATCCACTGCGTACGTCCTCAAAGACCGAGCCAGTATCAACATTGACCAGACAAGAGCTATACAAAAAGTTATGAGTGCGCAGGACTATGCTCTCGTGCTGGGAATGCCTGGGACAGGCAAGACAACAACAATCGCTCACATTATACGGGCACTGGTTTCACAAGGAAAAAGCGTCCTGCTGACATCCTATACGCACTCGGCCGTCGACAATATTCTACTGAAGTTGAAAGAAGATGAGATTCGTATTTTACGTCTTGGGGCCCCTGCAAAGATTCACCCTGAGGTGCAAAAGTTCGCAGGGCTTGCTGTGACGCCTAAAGACACGTTCGAAGAGATCAGAAGCGCCTGGAACGATTCGCCAGTGGTTGCAACTACATGCCTTAGCATTAACCACCCTCTTTTCAACGAGCGCACCTTTGACTACTGCATTGTTGATGAAGCCTCCCAGATCACTTTACCTGTATGTCTTGGACCTATTCGAATGGCCAGAACCTTCATTCTCGTTGGGGACCACAACCAACTCCCCCCTCTTGTTCAAAATGAAGAGGCTCGTGCAGGTGGTTTAGATATCAGTCTCTTCAAGCTTCTATCAGACTCTCATCCATCGTCTGTTGTCTATCTAGAACACCAGTATCGCATGTGTGCAGATGTAATGGCACTCAGCAACTATTTGATCTACAGTGGAAGACTTAAGTGCGGCAGCCAGGAAGTTGCCAACAGTAGGCTTGTTATACCAGATATGGGCGGATTGACAAACCACCATCATACAGTCGCAACACTCTCGCGTACTCAGAAGACAATCTGCGCTGGTCCTCTGCCTTCAAAATGTTGGATCAGAGATCTTCTAGATCCCAACACTAAAGTATCGTTCATCAATACTGATACCCTCCTTCCAGAAGCTCGCGAACAAGCCCAGGGAAATCGAATAGTCAATCCTACTGAAGCAGCAATTTGCGTGCAGCTGGTGAAAAGTCTTCTTAGCGTTGGTGTTCCTGCAACGACTATTGGGGTCATGACACACTACCGTTCTCAATTGGAACTTCTTAAGGGCGGTCTACGCCGACACAAAGATGTAGAAATGCATACAGCCGATCGCTTTCAGGGCCGAGACAAGGAGGTTATCATTCTAAGTCTAGTAAGAAGCAATGAGGCCAAATCGATAGGCGAGCTGCTCAAAGACTGGAGGAGAATTAACGTGGCCTTCACCAGAGCAAAGACAAAGCTGTTAGTCATTGGCAGTAGGGAAACCTTGAAAGGAAACGAGGGCAATGAGGAGATGGTTTCCAAATTTGTGCGGTTGATGGAGAAGAAGCATTGGATATACGACTTGCCGAAAAGCGCCTTAGAAGACCATTTCTTCGACGACACAGCTTCACAAGTCACAGCCAGTATGGTGAGCAGGCCTTCAGGCACACAGTGGAAGCCAATCCACATGGAAATCGCGAAGCCGGATCCTATCATAGCATTGAACGAGAAGAGGGGTAAGAAGCAGCACCAGCCGAAGAGACTGCAGGCAGGCGAAAAAGCTATTCTACAGGGGAGACCTGTTTTAGGAAATATTTTTGCGGAGTTGACCGGGAATTGACGAGACTTACGATCGTCTTATAGCACTTGGGTTTGCATGACCGGCGTTGTAAGGAACATTGCTACAGGCGTCCTTGGATTTTGCGAGGATACTGAGGGATGCAGCTTGGAGTTTTCCTTTCTGACAAGAATTTACGAAAGAATTGATTATGTTACATGAAATATAAAGCGCATTAACCTATTAAGAATCCAAGTATCCGTGATATTTTTACATGTTGGCAACACAAGTCTTCAGAAGCAACCTCGTTCATCAATCAGAATCGAAGCCTTGCTCGCCAACTATCTCCTTTGTATACTTCTGCAGCTGCTCGAGCTGTTGCACGCATCCCGTGAGACTCTGGCTGTAGGAGTAACTATATATCTGCGACCATTTTCGGGCATCTGCACCTGCCGTAGCCCTCGAATTTTCATTGGTTGTTGGCTGTTGCACTTCCAGCTCGGCCATGTGATCTAGCAAACGTTTTCTGGCTGCTGCTGCGCTAGGCAGGTATCGCTGTTACCTATTACTATGATATTCATTGCAGGGCATTAAACTTTCTGAACTCACTGGTACTTTGCAATCTCCTCTCAACGCACCGGCTAATACATATAGATTCATCAACACCGTGGCAACGGTGTCTCGTCGATAGGCAAGCAGACTGTCGGCAGCCTGGTCATTGTCTGTCATATAGTGCGGATGGAAGAATATGGCGGCTTGTCGCACGCTGACAAGGTATTCGAAGAAGCGCTCACAGCCATCGATCAATGCCGAATAGGGCAAAGGGTTGAAGGGCCCTCGGAGACGGATCTCGTGCCTCGTAAGTGCTAGAAGCTGTCTTATGCGGACGAATCCTTCTCGGAGTCGACCTTCCAGCATTTCTGGAGTGGTATTGTTAGCTAAGGGTCGTCTTTGCACTTATAAATTTGTACGCATATTGAAAAATGTTCAACCATGAAATGGTTGCCAGGCTCACGTTCCTAAACTTTGAGTCGGAAATACGTACCTGACCTCTCAATATCCTGTTTGTTTGGCGGTTCTCCTTCCTCGTAGTAAACATACTTTGCTACGACACCTAAGCCAGAGTTAGTGAGTAGGTACTTCAGAGTTGCGGTTGAGTTCTTACCGCGATAAATAATGCTGGAGTAGATCATCATTGCAGAAAGGGCTTTGCGAAGTTCGTGCCTCGCAACAAACGGCCAAAGTATCCAATTCATAACAACGGCAGATACGACGCCAACAAGAATCGCAACACCTCGAGTCCAAGCGATTTTCTCGATAGATGGCTGGCCATTGAGCTTATAAGCATCTAGTGACACCACCACGAAAGAGATACATCCCACGATGCCTGAACGTGGATGGGAACTTTGCGTAAACCTATAGAGCATTGGTAGCATGAAGATAGATGCCATGACGGCCATGACGTATGGGTTTCCTGAGCGCGCTCCGTAAGTCAACCCGCCCCAAATGGCTCCTAGAATACCACAAAATGCACGGGTGACAAGATCTTGAAAGTTGCCGCCAACTCTGATATACAGTTTGGTTAGTACATTAGGAAAAATTATTGGATGGCGTAAAAATATCTCAGCAGTGGTCTTTATAACAGAGGCTTCGAGCAATCCTCAATACTAGAAATTCAAGGTCTAATACTTTAGACCAACGTCTTACTTCAATCAACTGGGTACTATGCAGTAATTGATTTTTATAAACATTCAAGCGGGGTGCTATTGCGTAGTAAAACTAGCTATGCTGGGAAGTACGTACTACGCACGCCATCATAGAAAGACCGAGAGATCAAAATCCCTTCTTTAAAGCAAAGAAGCTGCCACAAAATGAGAAATTTGCACATACCTTGGATGCATCATTATCCACACCACCACAACAGCCCACCAACTCTCGTTCTCATTCCACCATCCGCGGCTAGGGCCAAGCCATGCTGGTACAGCCAAGAGTGAAGTTACAATACCCACTTTTAAGGCAAATCTTGACTCGAATCCCTGGAGACGATGCAAAATCATCCAGATCCTGTAACGAAGTCGCTTTTGCTTGGAAGCGTGACCACTTCGGTTCATGGCAATGTCTTCCTCTTCTTCGTACTTGCCCATACTTTCCATCCTTGTGACATCTTCCCTGGGATCGTTGACCGAAGATGGGTCACTGGACTGTCGTGGTAAAGGCTTGTATACATTCGCCATGCCTTTCATTATTTTCGCCAATTGAGACTGGCTGCGAAAATAGTAACCAGCAGTGAGTCCACCACGATCGTGACGTACAGCCGCATTTGTTCGCTGCAATGCTTTAGACAGCGGGTAAGAGGGTAAGTACGGACGCCACCCTCGACGTCTCTGCTGCATTTCCATGACTTTGACAAGAAGACCCTCAACAGTACTTGCCGCTTGTCTGATGGGATGAACGAAAAGGAATAGTTCCACAACCTCTGGCTGATTGGAATAAGACGGCGGGAGTGCCGGATTCTCCAGCAAGCTATCTTCTTCTTCGTCATACTTGATCATGGTCTTGCGCAGTCTTGTCAGTGAGTCGAGAATGTCCGTAGACACAGATTTTGGCGGTCCAAGATAGACTCTGTAGCCTGACATGTCCATAAGCACGGCATCACAACGTCGAAGTGCACTTCTCATACAAGCGAGCAGTTTCGATGTCGGGTCAGCAAGTTTGTTCACAACCAGTTTAACAGCCTTGTCCTCGCTATCCGTACGTGACATGGCAGGTCTCCTTGTACCGTCTATGTCAATCACAGATTCACCGCTCACTGGCCTCGGGTCCACAGGTGCGGCTGAATCTGACGAAGGCATATCTATCTCGCCAGGGTTGGAAATTGAGGTTCTCAGACCAGCCTCACGCTGCGGCACAATGTCATCTTCCTGAAGATTGTCGAAAAGCAATGTCTCCATTTTCAAGGACAAAAGTGACCGAATGACGGCTTGCATAAGATTCCGAAGACTTTCCACGTCCTTGGGGGGGAACCGAGTGAATGAGATATCAAGAACTAAGTCTCTGTATGCCTGGGATAGGTTGACAAACGTCATTGCTAACCTTCGGTGGATGATAAGTTGCTGGCTCTGAGGGATTACAAGACCTTCCTGCATGACTTCGAAAGCAGCATGCAATGAAACTGCTAGAGGGCGAGCACCTGCATCAGGGAAGACTGTACAGCAGATTATGAGGCATAGAGCTTGACCGAACAGCCAAGGAATGCCGAAATCAAACAGCTTGCTCCATGAAATATTTCGTGACGTATCCGCCAAGCAGGTGTATATAATGGCAATCCCCGAGCAAAGGACGAATTGGTACATGCGTATATAATAAGATCTGAGTGCCGCAATTGCAACCATGAAGAGCAAGAGAAACGTGGCCAGGACGCCACCATAGCCTCTTCGAACCACTGAAGTAGAAGTTGACAGCCACAGTGCGAAAGCCCCCCATCCCAATCCAGAGGCCGAGCCAAGGCTCGTGAACAGAGCGCCTTCGAGCTGTGCACCAACTGTTCTACCAGGGTGGTTGATGATTGTAGAGAGAACGAATATGTAGCTGTATCGACCGAGCCAGCTCGAAACCACAGGCACAAGACAAAGGATGTAGGAGATGAGAAAAGCCAGAAAAGTCTTTGTAAGCTTTATGCCAGCTCGGGTCGTCGCCACTTGAGAAATCACTGACTGTATATCATGCCATTGTTTGGGTAAAAAGGATCTCGGTGATAACGGATGGTTCTTACGGAACGTCTCGGGCAAAGTGAATTCAGCTGCTCTCATGAGATCCTCGAAATTTGTCTTTGGTGGCTTGAAAAATGCACCGTCGAAAAAACCATCCCGGCGTTCCTCGACGCCATAAGTTTCGAGATCTAAGTTGAGATCTTGTAAGATGGCCTCAAGATGTACCTGGCTTATGCTCGTGGCTATACTGTGTCTTGGAGTGCCTGGTGCTGAGCCTGAAGGACTTTTCACGGAGCCACTCAATGATCCTTTGGAGCGTCGAGGCGTGAAACTTCCCAAATATATGCTTGAGGTTGAGCCGGGTTGCCTGCCACCAGGTCGTACAGGAGGTGCAGCTAGACGAATATGCCTCTCTCCAGTATTGGTTCGCCGCAAAAGGCGTCTCCGAGGCTGAGATGTATCGCTGGGAGTTTTGGCATCCTGAGCCTCTGGTTCAGCAGCAGCGGTAAGTGGAGGTTCTGGATCAGGCGTATCAACAGACTGCGAAATGGAAGCAGATTCCCTAGAGCTCCCAATTCCTTCCGAGCTTGTCATTTCCGCAAAATGTGTATATAAAGGATCCAGGTTCTCCTGAGGCCATTGAAGAGCCTTGTACTCTTTAATTCAATTCAAAGCGGAGAGGCAAAAGCATTTCAACGGCCCACAAGAAATCTCTTCCCCAGGACATAAAAATATATGTCAGTACATGGTTGTCAAGGGCCGAACGACCTTGGTGAGCTGCAGAGGACGGCGAAATGATGAGGTTGCGAATTTGAAGGCATTGACGAGAAGGAACGTTTAATGCAAGTGGCGCTAAGCCGATAAGATAAGAACTTTCCCGTCTGCATCTCGGACGCGTGCTTCCTCCTTTCTCTCAGACCACGCCTTGAATGTTCAAAACCCCTCAACTAATAGCGACGATTGCAAGTCTCAATCGCGAGACTCTACAATGGCAACCTCAGCCAAGGTCAATGCCTCTCTGAAGCAACCTGCCCATCCTGTCTCGACGGCCGTGACCGACGAGGATCCTTCGGTTGAAGGCGAAATCGATGGGCTTCCACGTGTCCATGTCCATGTCCCGCTCGATGACTCTGATCTAGAAGATGCCGCCGAGGCTGATGGCGAGCTTGATGAGTGGGAAGACACAGAGTCCCTTTATGGGGACGTCCTGCAGGAAATGGGCGACGACCAACTATTCGATGGTGGTAAGTTCGTCTGCATGTCATGCGCCTTGAAGCGTGCTAAGAGAAGCCTTAGAACCAGATGCCTGCACTCTAGAGGAAGCTGTCGCTTTCCGACAACAACTTCGTGCCATCGGCCCCATGGAGTTCTGTAGGACAACCGTTGAGGCCGGGACTATTAGTGCAAAGAAACTACTCACGGCATTTGGACTGAAGCCACCCCCGTTCTTGGAAGGCGAAGACGATGATGCGTACTATCCTCTCCTGAGTCTGGCTTTGAGTCGCGAGCTCTCGAAGAGGATCAAACTTACCCAGTACAACAGCGTTGATGATGCTGTTGATCTCATTAAGAATGCCAAGAATATCATTGTACTTACTGGGGCGGGTATTTCAACATCGCTAGGCATTCCAGACTTCCGATCCAAAGACAAAGGTCTTTACGCAAAGCTAGAGTATCTGGGACTGAGCGATCCCCAAGAAGTGTTCGACATCAACACCTTCAGAGATGATCCGAGCATTTTCTATACAATTGCTCGAGATATCTTGCCCTCCACTGATCGATTTACTCCTACCCATGCGTTCATTCACCTACTTCAACAAAAGGGCAAACTACTAACCAATTATTCCCAGAATATTGACAACATTGAGTCAATTGCAGGTATTCTGCCAGAGAAGTTGATTCAATGCCACGGATCTTTTGCAACTGCATCATGCGTGGAATGCAAATATCAGATCCCTGGAGAAACAATTTTTCCAGACATCAAGGCCGGAAGAATTCCAAAGTGCCCCAAATGCATAGCAAGCCTGAAAGCGCAGGCGGGCACTTCAATGAAGAGGAAAAGATCCCAGAATGGACAGAGCAAGAAGCGTGGACGCTATGATTCGGGCGCTGATGATTCAACTGATGATGATCTTGATACTGCGAAGGGTGGCATCATGAAGCCAGATATCACCTTCTTTGGAGAACAACTTCCCGATCGATTCTCAGACCGCCTTACGAATCATGACAAGCACCTTGTGGACTTGGTCATTGTCATTGGAACATCACTGAAGGTGGCACCCGTGTCAGAGGTTGTTCCCTACCTCCCCGCACACATTCCGCAGATGTATATTTCCAAGACGCCAGTTTCCCATGTCAACTTTGATATTGATATGCTGGGCGAGTGTGATGTCGTAGTTGCCGAGCTCTGTCGACGAGCAGGGTGGGATCTCAACCACGAGATGATACCGGAGAAGCAAAAGTTAGACATCAAGTTACAAGACGGCTTCACGAGTCGCCACCTCTTTTCTACCGAAGAATAAATTTGAAGGCGCAACTTAGGTTTCGGGTACAGGAGTTATGGGGTCCATTGTGGAGCTTCCGCTCGAATCGCTTTTGGCTGCCTTGTGGATGGAGTTTCGTGGGCGTTTCTTCATCTATTTTCCGCTTCTGCAAAGATGAGATGAATGGGTAGATCTTTTGGGTTGCATCACGTATAGGTTGCATTGATTTTTTTCCTTGTTGGCATAGACGAAGCGTGCCTTGCCGCATTGTACGGCATTGTATTGCTTGCTTGGAGGGGAGTAGACTTCAAAACATTCATTGGATGGAAAGCCCTAAACTGCCGTTACATGTCTAAGCAACCACCAAAAGCGTGATCCAACACAACCAGATATCCAGCGAGCGGGTAAAATCCAAAGCCGGGCGACAATTGAGAATGCGCCTAGCTAAAAAGCCTCGCGCACAAGTCTGTCTTATCTCGGTCCTATCACCTGTTAGAGTTATGCAGTTTTCTGAATTCTGCACGAATCAAATTGTCACGGTACGTGGGCGACGATGTGACTAAAGTTTGTGCATAGCATAGCCTCATGCCTCATTGCTGAACACAGAGAACGAATTGCAACTGTCCATGAGTAAACTCTGATTTTCGCCTAGTCTAATCTTCGATCTTATCTTGCTCTGCTTAGAGACAGCCATAGTGGCACGCGTTTCCTACTGTTTGTTTGCGTTGTGGTCCGCTTGTGCCATGCTCTGCTGTTCTACACAGCCACGACAGTGCAACATATTGGCCTTTGGTCGTTGTGTAAGGAGAGAATTCCAGCCGATCAGCCTTGACATCGCCGTGCGAGCGATGGCAGTATCACCCAAGGGGTCAAATCACTTCGGGATCCTGCCGATCCGAAAGATTCAAAACCTATGAGTTCATGAATGCCAGGTCTCGAAGGTTAAGCAATCGAGGATGGATTGGGCAGTGTGTAGAGATACCGTCGTGCAAGGGTCATCTACTGTGCAGCTAGCTACATTACCTCTCCCGTGCCACCACCACCAATAACGCCTCCGTGGGCGGTGACCATAAAGGGCAGGAAATTAATCACGAAGACTGCTGATTGATTCAGAGACTCGTTGTTACATGCCTTCAGGTTGTTCTAAGTGACACAATCATGGTAATGATAGGTCCTGCTTACCGATTGCTCCTTAGTAGTCGACTACAACCAATGCACAACCTCACAACCCCGCTCTTCTCCCCCCCCCCTCCCCGAATTCCTTGCCATGATAGGTAGGACGTTTCTGTCCGGGGACACAAGAGTTACAAAAAAGCACGAACCCATATGCACGAGAAGCTCAAGCCCTTCGCGATGTTATCGTAGGCTGTCATCGTCTTTGTCCCATAGCAAAGATGCAACGGATTTGTTGATGATTAAAGTTGCGTAAGGGCTTTGACCAGTGGTATGTATCCTCAAGAAGGGGTTCCCATTGAAGGTGTTGGTTCCAAGAGTCCAAGACCGTGCCAAGGGGGGCATTGCTGTCTAGCGAGTCACTGTGTCTTGGGGCTTCCTGCCCAGGACCTCGAGCGATGGCGATTGATCACGACAGGCAAGGGAGAATCTGATTATGCGCTCATTGTGTCCATCTTTCTCATGTTGGTGGAGGTTGGCCACGTATCCGGCGTTCTGTTTGTCGTCGTGCTGGCGGCTTTGCCATGTGCCAACACCGCCGTGGCTGGATCTTTGCACTGTCCCAACCTGTCATTTCATGATGCATTCGATTGCCAGATTCCATGTAGCTTAGGTATGGGTAAACATATAGGGACGAGAGTCGGCAACAGAACCGTACCACGTAAGTAAAGCATGTGAAATCCCGGAGCTGTCTACGCTGTCACTGCGTCAAGATCTGGAGCATATCCACTCAAGCTTGGGCCATTTGGAAGGGACACCAAATGGTTTCCTGCCGTTGTATTGCAGGAAACAAGACCCGTTGTTTATGTAGCTCTAAAAAGCGGTGGCGGGCCCATAGAACTGCCTATCCGGGCATGCAAGTGCGGTACAAGATGTGCTTTACCAGACTCTCAGCGGGCACAACAGGACGGCGGGAGGTTCAATGGAAAGACGGATCCTCTGTGCTGGGTCCTGTCTTAGAAACATATCCGCTCCAGCAACAGCCAATCTTGATGGCAGGATCCAGGTCATCTCGACTCTGGCCGTTCTCAGCGCTTCTTCGAGAAGAGTGGAGCTGATCGGACATTAAATGATCTTATCAGTTCTCGCCCAGTTGTTCCTGACGGGGCCCCTGCTGCAACGATATAACCGACGAGCACATGGCAACAACGTCCACACAACGCCTCCGTCACCAGCCAACATGAGGCCGAAGCCAGCGTGCGCGATATAAGAATCGGATCCAAGGGCGACGGGGTCGTTGGCTGACAACTGGTGAGAGAGGTGGCGTGCGGAGATCTGCGTGGGTTTGGCCTGTGGTGATTTGGGTTCAAGGCCCTGCACCGTAGTTGCACTAGCGCCTGAGGCTGTGCATGCAAGTCCCTGGGCCACTTTGGCGTTCCCCTGCCGCTTCGTGCGCCGACTTGCTCTGGATCCTTTTCTCTGCCCAGCGCCTTTTCTCTGTTCTCGGATTCACCCAGCAAGCAATTGCTGACTCCTGCCACCCAACCCCTACCTGGTGTGCTTCCCAGTGCATGCCGCATCGACCATAGTCGTTGTGCTTAAAGTCTGTCCCCCTTCGACCCGGAAGGAATGCAGTCGGTCGTCTTCAAACCCGCCCGAACCATCGAACGGACGAAAACACAGGGTGCTTCAGAGTCTTAGCTGGTAAGAATCTACCATCTTACACCCGTTGTTATAGACGCGCTCCTCGACGAGCCCCGAGAGAAGCAATCATCAGCAAGGACGTCCCCGACCAGATGGCCTGCAGACACCTTCGTAGTTGAGTGCTGCACCGCCCGGTCGTCTCTGCGTACGCGTGGCGGGCCCCGAATATCTTCCTCTACATCTCATGCCATTCATTTGCGGGGGCAAAACAGCTTACTTATATACTCGCAATAGCACCAGCACCCATACAGCTCCTTGATCATCAGCCTCTTGACACAGCCTCACCCTCGATGCTTGTGAAGACGAGTTGACAGGCTCCAGAGACTTGCCAAGGCTAGGAGCCCTGGGCTGTGCGGCTACGAAACAGGACGAGAGTCTTTACACTTTGTTGAAACACTCCTTCTGCAACTCCCAAGCATGGCCGACTCCAGCACCCCGTCCCCGTCTCCAGGCGGACGGAGACAAAGAGCGTAAGTTCTCGAAATCTATAGCTCTCACCTTAACACAATGGCTAATGTCTGACCTTGACTTGCAGACCTACCAGTAAGTATATCCGTATGTCCTCTTACCGTGGAATCATTGCAAATCATGGCCGCCCACCATGTACCGTCTGTCGTGGTTTGAAAATATGCTCGACGAAGCAATAGCGCTAACTCCATCGCGTCCAGTAACTATCGATACTTCTGCAGTAAATAATCCCAGCCCCCCACAACAGATGGATTATGATGCTGTTGCAATGAGGGCCCTATCAAACTCACCAACGTCTGTCCAGGGCGAGACATCGAGTCCTCAAGCAATGGAGGCCGGATCCTCTTTCAATCAGCCTCGACAGCCCCAGCACGCGAGTCACTCTAGCCAGGCAAGTCGAATTTCAGTGCCAGAACTACGAGGTTCAAATTCATTCGAAAGCAGAGACAGCAGACCAACATCACCCCATAATGTCTCTTCTCCACAATCACGCGGTGGCGACAAGTCACTCGGATATCTCTCTGTTCCAGGACTTAGATCAAGACAAGGCTCAGTAGATTCGATTGATGGGAAGTCAGAGGGAAATCACTCACATACTACGTACAGTGGAGAGACCGTACAGGGAGACAGCAAATCGTCGCAAGGAGATAGAAACCATGGTATGCCTGAGGTTAGCAACGACGACATCATGAATGATAGCGAGGCGTTGGACCCTGATCCAGGAAACGAAGATGATTTCAAAGCCGAAGATAGCAATTTTGCATTCTCACAAGGTCAACTGAATAAGCTTATCAATCCTAAGAGTCTGTCTGCATTCTACGCTTTGGGTGGTCTTGCTGGATTGGAGAAAGGACTGAGAACAGATCGCAAATCCGGTCTGAGTGCTGATGAGGTTTATTTGGATGGAAAAATCACATTTGACGACGCAAAAGCTGCGGCGAAGTCATCAGGCCAGGACGATAACTCGAAGGCCCCTCTAGCAAGAAGCAACACCACCACTACCACGGACTCGGCACGCAGGAAGAGGTCGCAAGAAGGGTTTGCGGATCGCAAGCGCATTTTCAAGGACAATCGCCTACCCGTCAAGAAGGGCAAGAGCATCTTCGAGCTCATGTGGATCACCTATAATGACAAGGTCTTGATCTTGCTATCTGCAGCAGCAGCAATTTCTCTTGCCGTGGGATTGTATCAGACCTTTGGCACGAAGCATGATGCAGCAAACCCTCCAATCGAATGGGTCGAAGGCGTTGCAATCATCATTGCTATCGTGGTCGTGGTCGTTGTCGGTTCTTTAAATGATTACCAGAAGGAACGCCAATTTGTGAAGCTCAACAAAAAGAAACAGGATCGCGATGTCAATGTGATTCGATCTGGAAAAACGCAAGAAATCTCGGTCTTCGATGTGCTAGTTGGTGATGTGATGCGTTTGGAGCCAGGAGACATGATACCTGTAGATGGTATTTTCATCGAGGGACACAATGTCAAGTGCGACGAATCTCAAACTACTGGAGAGTCGGATCTTATCAGGAAGCGCCCTGCCGACGAAGTTTACGCAGCTATCGAGAACCATGACAATCTACGAAAAGTTGACCCTTTCATACTTTCTGGAGCCACTGTCACCGAGGGCGTCGGCACATTCCTTGTTACATCCACTGGTGTCAATTCAAGCTATGGTAAAACATTGATGGCTCTCAGAGAAGACCCTGAAGTTACGCCTTTACAATCTAAGCTCAACACTCTGGCTGAATACATTGCAAAACTTGGAGGAGCTGCTGGTCTCATCCTGTTCATTGTTTTGTTCATTGAATTCCTCGTTCGACTGCCACACAACCATGCCACCCCAACTGCGAAGGGACAAGAGTTCCTGAACATCTTCATCGTAACTGTCACTATTATTGTCGTTGCTGTACCGGAAGGATTGCCACTTGCAGTCACTTTGGCACTGGCTTTTGCGACCACGCGTATGCTTAAGGACAACAACTTGGTCCGCCATCTCAAAGCTTGCGAAGTCATGGGAAATGCGACAACTATCTGCTCTGACAAGACAGGCACATTGACTCAGAACAAAATGATGGTCGTTGCTGGAACTTTGGGAACATCTTCCCGATTTGGGGGTACGGTTATACCTAATCAAACCAAAGATACGTCTCCTGACAAGCGAGGCGATCAAGCTCGTGGTGACGCCGAAAACATCCCAGCTGCTGAAGTTGTCAAATCATTGAGCTCTGAGACCAAAGATTTACTCTTGCAATCAATCGTTATGAATTCTACCGCCTTCGAAGGTGTTGTTGACGGCGAAAACACTTTTGTTGGATCTAAAACGGAGACTGCGCTCCTCATTTTTGCTAGGGACTTCTTGGGAATGTCGTCTGTGAGTCAGGAACGTTCCAATACGAAAGTTGTACAGCTCTACCCCTTCGACTCCGGCCGCAAATGCATGGGTGTTGTCGTACAACTGCCAAACGGAAAATACAGACTTTACATCAAAGGTGCATCTGAGATCCTGCTTGGAAAGTGTTCGTCCATCATTCGGGATCCAACGAAAGAAGTTACTAGTGCGACAATGACTGGGGACAATCGAGAGACCCTGAACAACCTCATCAACAGCTATGCAGAGCGCAGTCTACGAACTATCGCCATGATCTACCGCGACTTCGACAAATGGCCCGCTAAGGGTGCCCGTGTTACTGATGGTGAGGTCAACTTTGACGATGTCTTTCAAAAGATGGTACTGTTAGGCATTGTCGGTATTCAAGACCCGCTTCGTGAAGGTGTACCTGAAGCTGTTAAGATCTGTCAGGATGCCGGAGTGGTTGTTCGTATGGTCACGGGTGATAATATCGTCACTGCTAAGGCAATTGCTCAAGAATGTGGCATTTATACTGAGGGCGGTGTTGTCATGGAAGGCCCAGCATTCAGAAAGCTGTCGCGGACAAAGATGGACTCAATTATTCCTCGTCTACAAGTACTTGCACGTTCCAGCCCAGAAGATAAAAGAATCCTTGTCAAGCGTCTCAAAGATATGGGAGAAACTGTTGCTGTTACTGGTGATGGTACCAACGATGCTCCTGCTCTCAAGACCGCAGATGTTGGTTTCTCCATGGGCATAGCTGGTACCGAAGTCGCCAAGGAGGCATCTGCTATCATTCTGATGGATGACAATTTCAATTCCATTGTAAAGGCCATGATGTGGGGACGAGCTGTCAACGATGCAGTCAAGAAGTTCTTGCAATTTCAGGTCACAGTCAACATCACCGCTGTTCTACTTACCTTTATCACAGCTGTTGCAAGTAGTGATGAGCAATCAGTTTTGACAGCAGTACAACTTCTCTGGGTCAATTTGATCATGGATACTATGGCTGCGCTGGCACTTGCCACGGATCCACCGGCACCTAGCATTTTGGATCGGAAACCTGATCCTAAGTCTGCACCTTTAATTACGACTACTATGTGGAAAATGATTATTGGGGAGTCTATCTACCAGCTGGTCATCACCTTGTTACTCTTCTTTGGCGCCGAGAGTATTCTTTCATATCAGACCGAGCGCGAACAAAACCAGATTGGGACTCTTGTTTTTAACACCTTCGTGTGGATGCAAATCTTCAACCAGTGGAAGTAAGTATTATCTGTGTATCAAGCATAGCTGGCTCAGACTAACATTTTCCAGCAATCGCCGCCTTGATAATAAGTTTAATATATTCGAGGGTGTGACTCGCAATTGGTTTTTCATTGCCATTAACGTGGTCATGATCGGGGGCCAAGTCATGATCATTTTCGTGGGTGGGAAAGCTTTCAATGTCGTTCGCTTGAACGCGGCTCAGTGGGCTTATTCAATTGTGCTGGGCTTCATTTCCATCCCAGTCGGAGCTGCTATTCGTCTCATTCCAGATGAGCTGATTGCTAGATTGATACCCGACTATTTGAAGCGCCGATCCAACAAGGGGCCAGAAGTTACAATTTCTGATGAGGAAGAGCACTTCCGCTTTCCTAAACCCTTAGCTGATGTCAAGGAGGAGCTTAGCTTCTTAAAGCGAGTCAAGGGAGGTCGCCTCAACAATCTGAAGTTTGCTATGCAACAAACCCGCGACAACTTCTTGCCACGGTCACGAAGTGGCTCACGGTCTAGAACCAACTCGATCCCTCAAACTCCGAACGGTGGAGAATCCCAACAGGAGGATGGTTTTGGCTCTCCTCAACGTACCCCAGACTCCCGAAAACGGGGTCGAAGCACTAGGTCTCGCTCTAATTCAGCCTTGGGAGCGACAACAGTCATGGCTGGTATTATTGCAGGTAGTGTGGCTGGTTGGTCTCCAATTGAGCGCAATCACGACCACGAAGCTTATTCCTTCTCTCGATCACCTCTGAGAAGATCGGACCTGGAAGAAAATGACGCCATTGAGGTTCATCCAGCCACCAAAGCTGATGACCCAATTATTACAGAAGAGCCGTCAAGCTACGATCTACCACCATCTCAAATTCCAGAGATATCACCTGCACAAACATCACCAGGAGAAAGCTCCAAGCAGTAGTCTTTAAGATACTGTCCATTAATCATGCCTCAACCATCCGTCTAGGCCTCTGATCGTGTCTTTTGAAAAGTTATTTGACAAATCAAATCGTTATTGTCTATAGTGTACATGAGCGGTTCACTATGCATATAATAGCAACATTCTGGCGTTTGGTATCAAAGGCTGAGGGAACGGCCAGGCAGGCGTTTAATACTCGTTCTAGTTATATCAATTCCATAGTTGTATAGTATTGTTTATTCGTCTATCGTAAGGGATAGAGAAGAGGAAATAGAGAGCACGGCGTAAAACGCACCTTCGTTTAAGACGCATTAGTTCTATAAGCAAGTACTGATGGTTCCCCAATTCACTTTGTTATAATCTATCAAAATCATTGAAATGGCAAGTATGATGTATAGGTCTCAATGTCTTTTGTTGGAAAGTAGCTGCAAGAAAGGTCGAAATAACATGTCAGGAAAACTGGGGAAATCGCGGCTGTTAAGCGCCACAGGCGCTAAGCAAGTGCAGCTTGGCGTTCCAACTTCCATTCATCCCTCGCTCTCTCACCGGCTCGGACCTCAAAACACCCCTCCAACAACGAATTTCTCCTTCATCACATCCTCCTGGGTTCAATTCGTTGGGTCCATACACAATGACGCTCCTCCGTAGTACACAAACCGGCCTCCGCGCCCTCGCCAAGTCCCAACCCATCCGCAGCATCCCCACGACTTCCTCATCCACATCGAGAGCTCTCTCAACTACGTCGCGCCTCGCTGCCGCTGACCACGCCCACGAAGATCACTACGACCCCCCCTCGGGATGGCTGTTCGGTGTCAAGCCTGGTGAGAAGGCTGAGAAGGAGGGCTGGGAGGGAATCTGGGTCTACGGTTTCTTTGGCAGTCTGGGACTTGCTGCTGTGGCATATGCTTTCAAGCCCGATACCTCGTGAGTTCTGACTTGTTCCTCATCTCGTGTCTTCTTTGATATGCGACTGCTGGTTGCTTGAGGCGCGTAAGAGCATGGGAGAGAACGCTGCCGGATTTGGAGATGCGATTGAGGAGAGCAGGCTAACAAACGACTAGAATACAGACTTGGGCTCTTGAGGAGGCGAGACGGAGGTTAGAAGTCGAAGGCATCTTGAAGGAACCAGAGAGCAAGTCGTGAGCGTTGTAACGAGGATTGGATCGACATTCAAATCACCGGAAGACTATTTGACTCATTGGCTTGCGTGTGCAGACGGGCGGAAGACATGGATTGCTTGAATTGTACATACCGGCCTTGGGAAGAAGGGATAAGCTAGACCTCTTGCTTTGTTTACTTGTTGCGTTCTTCGTACCCTATCAATGAACTTTTTTATTGGCGTGCGTGTGCTATGCCGTCGGCATATCGTGATTTAGGGGATGTTTTATACGCGACCTTCCCGTACTAGTAGTATACATCGTTGGCATGTGCTCACAGATTTTGCTGATACTGGTACCATTTCACAAATTGTCTAGGTAATTCATGCTTGTGTTTACGCCTATGTAGCCATCCGGATGGAAGGCTTCCAAGTCACTCTTGCGGAGGTGTCCGAGTGGCCAAATCCGTGCAATCGAAGGTGGCTATTAGCACCTGGAACTTCTCTCTATGGAATTCTCGTCTATTCATGATGATAAAAAAGATACCAGAAAATTTTGTCTCGCTCGATTATGCTACAAGGGAAGCCCAGAGAAAATGAAAATATAGCCCCCGTGAGACATTGTTTTGCTTGCGCTCCGTCATTCTGAGTCCTTGGTTTATTCCTTTTTTTTTTTTGTTTGATGCCCTTTGTGAGACTTAAGAATCATCGCTGTTTGCGCTTTAGTTTGGAACGACGTAACTCCAGTCATGCTCTTCATCACCATACTGTCTCGATTCGATCCATCTCAACATCGAGGTTGCAATCTCTCCTGCCTCTTCTCCTGGCTTCAATCCACACTCGACCAATTGGCCCTTGTAGCTGATGTTTCGTACTGGACTGACAACGGCTGCGGTTCCACTGCCAAATGCCTCAAGTAGTCTTCCTTCGCTTGCGGCCTCAGCGAGCTCTGGCATGGTGTACTTTCGCTCTGAGATCTTCCAGCCTTGTGGAATGAGCTTCTCGCGAGCCAGAGAGAGAACGGAATCTCTGGTTACACCCTCAAGGATGGTACCGTCCAATGGAGCAGTAACCAGCTCTTTTTGGCCAGTCTCCTTATTCTTCAGCGCAACGAACATGTTCATGGTACCAACCTCAGTGACGTATTCCTCTTCTCCAAACAGCCAGAGGTTCTGGTGGAAGCCTCGCTTGGCGGCCTCCATCTGTGGAACGATACAAGGTGCATAGTTGGCACCGAGCTTCTTGTCTCCAACTCCACCGGGCCATGCGCGGACTGCGTAATCGGTTGCCTCCAATGAGACGGCCTTGAAACCAGTTGGATAATATGGGCCTACAGGTGAAGCGATGACATAGAGAAGGGCAGAGCCAGGGGGCCCAACACCAAGAGTGCGTTGCGTACCAATCATGGTAGGTCTTAGGTACAGCGAGTAACCCTTGGCGGATGGGATGAATCTTTCCTCCAGAGCGGCAAATTTCGACAGCAGGTCAATCATGGATGCGCGATCGAAAGTTGGTAGGGCAATGCGCGAGGTGGACTTGTTCATTCTCTCCATGTTCTTGTCCGGTCTGAACAGTCGCACTTGTCCTTTACTGTCCTTGTATGCCTTCATACCCTCGAAACATTCGAATGCATAATGGAAGACACAACTGGCAGGATCAAGGGAGAGGTTCTGGTATGGTGTGATCCTCGGAGCATGCCATCCTTCAGAAGCAGTCCATTCAATGCTCAGCATATGATCTGGAAACAGTCAGTGATGGTCGCTTGACGAGGATTTGAGACCTACCCGTGAATGTTCGACCGAACACTAATTCCGACGGAGGCACAAGCTCCCTGGGAGTAGTTGTCTTGGTGACAGTAAGCTTTGAGGCATCAAGTTCTTGGAGCTGTGCCGTTGAAGCAGACTCGGCCTTGATGCTGTAGAAGCGTGGAGACGCCCATGCTGCAACAAACTTGGACGATTGTTTGTAGGCCGTCGCCCGTGGTATCAATTGACGAAGCATCTTGGAAAATTGATTCTGAACAAAAGATGGAAACTCCAGAAAGCTCTCTGGAAGGGTCCCGGGGCAGTATGACTGTTACGAAGCTACTGCCACAGAAATTAATGCCACGGCCTTCCGATGCCGGATCCCCTTGTAGGGTGAGCCTCGCCTGATAATCCCACTCTTTCAGCTTCACGGGTCGCGTGAACATTTCACCGACGCTCTCCTGGTGGCCTGACTCGGCATGTGAAGGCGTGCAGGTATCATATAAAGACTTGGCTGTAAGGACCCTGGAGCCTTGCAACAAGGATCTCTGATAGATAACAAATAGCCATCCATCTCCACCAAATCCACCGTCACCAATCCGCCGAGCTGCGATTACTTTACGCTCTTTCCAATTTACGGTGCGTGCGATCGACCATCGGATCTGTCAACTGGAAGCTTGTTCCCTGTCCCCGCCAGCAGTCTCCCAAGACGTCAACGACTGAATGCGAAGGTAGCATCTTCTAGTAAAGGGGACTGCTCGCGACTTCAGGGTTGCGAGGATGTTTAGCTCAGCGCTGAAGTCGTTTTCTTCCAACATTGGATCCAACTATACCGTTGCAACCGCGCCAAGTTCGATATCTGGCCCCTTCAAGATTTATGATGCGAAGAAGAAGTCGACGGGGAAAAGTGCATCCATCTTCGTTCTAGATCGAAAGTCTCTCGAGAGCAATAGTTCTGGCTCCCTGAGTCGATCAAGCGCATCCTCAGTAAAGCGTGCGACGGACGAAGTAGTTGAGCGGCTAAAGAAAGAAGCTTCTTCATTAGCACGGTTGAGACATCCCAACATCCTGGAGCTTGTTGAGCCTATAGAGGATACACGAAATGGCTTCCAATTTGCGACCGAGACTGTGACAGCGTCCCTCTCGAGCTTACTTCTGGAAAAGGACGAGCAAGAACGGTCTTCTGGAGTTGGCGGCCGGTCGAGTCGATATGTCACGGAGGATGCAGAAGGCGGGCGCAGACGACGGGAGCTTGAGATTGATGAGCTGGAAATACAAAAGGGACTAGAACAAATCAGCAAGGCGTTGGAGTTTCTACACGACAACGCGGGTCTGGTCCACGGAAATTTAACTCCTGATGCTGTGTTCATAAACGCAAAAGTAGGTCAGCAAATGAGTATGGGGAACCTAACTAACCAAACCGCCAGTCCGACTGGAAAATAAGTGGCCTGGCTTTCTCAAGTCCGCCCGACAATTCGACGAAACCGACCTCAGTGACACCAATATCCCTTTCTGAAGTCCTAAACATTGACCCTAGGTTACCTAGATCAGTGCAATTAAATCTCGACTTTACTTCTCCTGACTTTGTTCTTGACAACAACCTCAACGTCGGAGCAGATATGTTCTCATTGGGCTTAATTATCATAGCTCTTTACAACACCCCGCATAAATCGCCCATAGAGGCCAATTCCTCTCTATCGACTTACAAACGATTATTTACTTCTTCTTCAACAATTCCCTCTGCGAGCAATGGCTTTCTGTCTTCAAGGCCAATACCAAAGGATTTGGTCACCTCAGTCCTTCCTCGCTTGATAACCAGACGACCAGCACAACGGATGACGGCGAAGGAGTTCCAACAAAGCGCTTACTTTGACAATATCCTGATTTCGACAATCCGATTTCTTGATTCGTTGCCCGCCAAAACTCCTATGGAAAAATCTCAATTCATGCGTGGATTGGTCAGGGTTTTACCAAGTTTTCCAAAGTCTGTGCTGGAGAAGAAAGTGCTTCCAGCTCTGCTAGAAGAAATGAAGGACCGCGAGCTACTTTCACTGATTTTGCAGAATGTCTTCAAGATTACCGAAATGATACCCTCTGCTCGCCGATCATTTACGGAAAAGATTCTACCTAGATTGAAGGAAATTTTCATTCCTACCAATACACCAAAAGGCCCTGGCGAGCGTGATACCGCTAAAGAGGCTGGCTTGATGGTTGTCTTAGAGCACATGGGCCCCATTACAACCAACTGTTCCGGAAAGGAATTCAAAGATGGTAAGTTGTTTATAACTAAACTTGGGCGCTATTCTGTCAAGGCTCAAACTTGCGTGACCGAAATACGGTTTCACTTTAGATATGTCTCAGTGATGGAGGACTTTGATCTATCTAGAGGTGTAACCAGTCAAGAACTCCAAGTCTTCTGGCTCTGCTCTTGGTTACGAGGCAAAGATCATACCTAAAGCAACAAATCGAGTGCAAGCGTGTAGTTCAAATTCGTTTTCAGAGTGCTGACTTGAGATTTACAGATATTCTCCCAATTCTCTTCTTGGCAATCGAGTCTCCGACCCATAACATTGTCAATGCGGCACTGCAGACACTGCCGATCGTCTTACCGGTACTTGACTTCTCGACTATCAAAAACGAACTCTTCCCAGTCATTGCACATGTCTTCACGAAGACGAGTAGTCTCGGGATTAAAGTGCGTGGTTTGGAGGCCTTCGTCATTCTTTGTGGAGGCTCAACAGATCCTGTCACTAGTAATGATGGATTAGATGGTATCGTGAGCAATTCCAACAAGACTAGCTCCTCAACTGCACTGGATAAATACACAATGCAAGAGAAGATCGTGCCACTCATAAGAGCCATTAAGACCAAGGAACCTGCCGTCGCCATTGCAGCGCTCGCAGTATTGAAGCAAGTCGGAACCATTGCTGATACCGAGTTTGTTGCCATGGACATTCTGCCTATATTATGGAGCATGAGTCTTGGGCCATTACTTGACCTTAAGCAGTTCCAGTCCTTCATCGAACTCATCAAGAGCCTTTCAGCAAGGGTTGAACAAGAACAAACAAGAAAGCTCCAAGAGCTTTCTGGCTCCAACGGCACCCAAGCCGCTCGGTCAGACGACTTCATGTCTTTTGGTGCCCCAGCAGCATTTTCTAGCAGCAACGGAGCGGCTGAGGGTGGAGAGATTGACTTCGAGCGACTAGTTAAAGGAGGGGCATCTTCACCCAGCAATCCCATAGAATCAGGATGGGATGCTGAACCCGTCAATGTATCTCAACCAGCACGTAATGCATCGACTTCTGCGAAACCACCTGCATTCGCTTGGTCAACACCCAGTCCATCAACGCCTACATTCGCCGGAAACTCAAGCATCAACAATATTATGAAACCCCAGTCAAATCCTACGGCGCGTACGATCACACCTGATCTATCACGTTTTGATGCCTTGACGCCTTCGGCAACACAATTTTCGCAGCCCCTACAACCACAAAGCCCATTCTCTCAAACCATGCAGCCCCAGAGCAGCTTCTCCCAGCCACTACAGCCTCAGAGTAGCTTTGCCCAGCCACTGCAGCCTCAGAGTAGCTTTAACCAGCCACTACAACCACAATCACAGCAAGGGTTTTCACAAAATACATCTGTTAATTGGTCTACTGCCGCTTCCAATCCCTGGAACGGCGGTAATTCTACCTCCAGCCCATCGCTGTCCTCAATGGCAAGCATGAATAATTCCATGTCGAATATGTCTTTCCAACGGCCAGCTATGAGCACACAATCTTCATCCTTTTCCCTACCTCCACCACCGTCGGCGAACAACGGGTTTGCAATGCCAAAGCAACAGAACTTATCGTCTGCCTTCAAGAATCCAGGTGTCGCTCAGACAAACACTCAACCGCCACAACAAAAATCGGGGCTGGATGCATTTGAAAGTTTATTATGAGGTGATCATTTATGGCGTAGATGAGCAACCGAGGGAAACTTGTTGTTGGATTGGCATTTTACGGTGTTTATTTTTATGAGCTGGTAGAGAATCTCTAAACCAATTTACGTCATGACAACATTTCCTTGATAGTCTCCTCAACAGGAATAGGTTTCACGCCTTTACTCGCTAGCAGCTCGCTGAATGTAGGGTCCTTGATCCAGCACTCCTTCTGTTGCAAAGCAGGATATGTAGTTGACCACCACTCTACATTCCCCTTATCCAGTCCCTTTTCCTCAATATAGTATCGGCAATACTCCTCCACGGAAACAACTTTAGTCCTAACCTCCATTCCTCTCACGCGCGAAACCATTTCCGCGACCTGCTTCAATGTCTTTGTCTCCGTCCCAGAGAGAAAGAAGGTCTTCCCGACATACTTTTCCGACGCCTCACTAATCACTAACGCCGTCGCAATGCCCAAATCCCTGATACTTGTCCACGAGATCGGCCCATCACCAGCGATGACCACTTCCCCTCGTTCCTCGTTCTTCAATCCATAATAGAAGCCCAGATATAGCGGCCAGCTCTCGTTATACAAACCTTCCCTCATCACTGTATACTTCATACCACATCCCTTCAAAAACTCCTCGGTACGGAAATGCGCACGCATCACTCCCGCACCACTTCCAGTCGCAAACGCGAGTGAGGTGTAGAAGACATGACCGACACCGGCTTCTTTCGCAGCCTTCAACGCAGCGAAATGCGACGCTTCCCTACCCTTCCCGGGCGGTGCGTCGAAGTAATCCATACTTATGTTTGGCGTTGAGACCAAGAAGAGTTTTGTGCACCCCTGCAGTGCTGCAACCATGGTCGAAGGATCTTCATGCTTGAACGTCAGGACTTGCACTCCTTGGGATTTTAAGGACTCCCATTGTGGGAGGGTGGTGTCACTGGATGTGCAGATCACCAAGGAGGAAGGAGAGAGGAGTTGGTATTTCAGGATGGCGTTGAGCACGGCGCCGCCGATTTTCCCGGTGGTTGCTGTTAACGCGTACATCGTGGAATTATGTTAGATTGGAAATGGTGTGTGATGACTTGTTGTTGTCGCTGCTTTGCTGCTGTTCTTGCAGGGCGGGAGAGTGAGTCGCGAGTTATATTGTGTTGTCGTGTTCAATCAATGGAGTCGTATTGAAAACCCCTGGTTCAAGATGCTTAAGGGATGGTGAAATCGGCAGTAAAAGGAGAAGGAAACGGTTGACTTTGGCTCGCGAAAGTTACGACGTGCTTGATATTTGGCTTGACAGCTTGTTCTTCATGAGCTCATTCATAGCCAGCCTTATAGCCCTTAGCTTCGCAACACTTCTCCAACTAATCTTACAAATGCTAATAAATCCGACAGACCCTTCTCCCAATCCACTCCGATTGCCCAACTGAGCCAATGATTAATCATCCAGAAAACGGGGCGTGTATTAAAGCCTCTGTCAATAGCAGGACTGTGCTCCCGAGTTGATTGTTGAGCTGTTGTCAGGAAGGTTTAGTAACTGGTTTGGTTGTGACTGCTTGGAAAGCAGAACTGGTTCATTTTCCCGTCGCGGAAATAATGCGAGCGAGTTGTTGCTTAGTGGGGCATTATGTTGGCGTATCGCTCAATTGCTGGGTGCAGGATTGCTTGACTTCTTGCAGTAGCTAAGGTTTTGTTATGCACCAGGCTCTTATGAAATATGGCAACCTACTGCCGGATTCTCTATGTTTGCCCTTTACTTTTGGGTATCTATCTACCGTAATCCGCACTTGGCTGGTCATACAGTCAGGCCCACCGAGTTGCGTATCAGAGGCGCCATTTCACCCGCTAAAGGATTTTTTGGAGGAGTTTTTCATCGAACCCTCCCTTTTGCTTCCCTTCTTGGCCAGATGCATTGGGAGTAAGATAACAACGGGCGTTCCCATGCTGTCTGTTATCCGGCAACCGCAAATCAAAAGCGGGCTGCGTCAATTATTACTTCGTACAGAACATGCTGTACCTCCGCCCACCGTTGCTCGGAGCCTCGGAAGAACGTTGTTGCGCGGCGGCGAAAAGTGACCTTGGCCAGGTCTAGCTTCTCAGGCCATGGCTCTCTTCTATAACAGAGTGCCACCTCGGACGACACAGCTAGCACAACGATGAGCACACTTGGGGGACCAGGAGGTCGTCAGATCAACTCTAAGCCTACGCCGTACGTTGCTTCAACTTTTGCCCCAACTTTTGCCCGTGGAGCTTCTTGTTCCAGCACAGCAGAGCACACATCAGCTGACATCCCTGGTACAGACCGGAGCGTGGCAGTTTTCCTCTGGATCATGATGGTATGTCCTGTCTCTATGTTCGGCAGTGGTGCTCGCGTGCCCCTGCAGTCCATTGTCGATCTCGTACTCATGTGCCCCAACCATAGGAGAGTGCAAAGATGTCATGACGAGCTATTTGTCGTGCATGAAGAAGGTCCGCGGGATGAACAATCCGGAATGTCGCAATCTAGCAAAGTCGTATCTGGCGTGTCGCATGGACCGGTAAGCCGACCCGAACTAATGATCCATTGCTGCTGCGGCATTCCGACGACTAACAGCTATCTTCCTCTTCTAGGAACCTGATGGTAAAGGATGACTTCAAGAACCTGGGATTCAAGGAAGAGAAGCCTGCCGAGCCGGTGGGCACGAAAGAGAGCGGCACCAAGCAGGGAGAGCTGCGCTGGTAATCCGGGCGTAGGAGCTTTAGCTTTGTCTTTCCTCTTACTGTAAAAAAACATGTAGCATTACAATCCTTGTACAGTCATGGCGATAGGCGTTTTGGGAAGCTCCATAAGTCCTTCCGGGCAGCTTCATGACAGGGTCGTGGCGCAGGTCGCTTTCTGGGTACCGCTCCCAGGGACAGCTCCTCGATACGGGATGCGAAATGCAGGCCCAGGGCCACTCTCATTCAGGGTGCTGGTCGAGCCATCGGGAACCAATTCAAGCATCTTCTCTCCAGGCCTTTTAAGGCGAGCTGTGCGTGTCTTCTGTCGTCGTCTCGTCCTTGTCCATCAATAGCTTCAATCGACTGCGCAGCATGGTGAATCGTGACCCGTCCCCGTCGCTGGCTGTCAGTGCAAGTGGTCGGCTCGGCCCGGCGCCGCTAGGAAGCACCTCATCGACTCCAGCTGCGCACCAGCAAGATGCGCCGCGACGTCTTCTGCCCACGAGCAAACTCAAGCTCTGGACGGAGTCTCGCTCGCACCCCAACCCGACGAGTGCTCCTCCGCCGGCAAAGACCAGGTCTGCGCTCCAGATGTCGGACCACCCCATTCTGTCCGTCGATACGGGCCTGGTTGGGGTGTGTCTAGTGATCAGGTCGAGGGACGGGCCTCGATTTGTTTTCCATCACCCCCCGCGACCAATCATAGACGCGGTGCACCACCAGCACACCCAGGGCACCGAGATTGACCAGAACGAAGTCGAGGACGGCGATGATGATGATGATGATGATGGCGACGGCGGCCGTGATGGTAATGGCAATGGCAATGGCAACGGCAACGGAGAGCGCGCGGGCGAAGACACCAGCGACTCTGAGCTGGGCGACGATGCTGGCTACCAGAAGCATGGGAAGGCCGCCGCCCGACTGGACAACCCAAAGGCTTCCAAGCGACGGACCGATCACGTGGGCCCGCTGGAGAGTGATGATCACTATGACGGCCTCGAGGGAGAGCAGGTCGTGCCCTGGGAGACGGTCTTTGATCTTCCCACCAAGGATCTGGAGAGCATCTTGACGCCGCAGCGCTCGTTCCACAAGAAGCGCTTTGAGCTGCATCTGGATCCTCTGTACTTCGTCTCCTACCCGGTGCATCTGCGCGAGGACGGGACGTGGAAGAAGCAAAGAAAGAGCAAGAAGGACAAGCAGGCCAAGAACCAACCCCCAGAAGACGATCGAGACGAGGACGACATTGATCCCCTCGATCCTGGCCCACAGCAAGACTTAGAGAAGTCTGTACTTCTCAAGCCTCTCTCCGACGATGACGACGATCATGGCGGAATGACTATGTTCAATGCGGTCTTTGTGTTGAGCATACCAGAAGATGGTACCGATGAACACACCTTTCAACGCATCCACGAGGTGTACGATAACGTGGTGAAAGACTTCAATAAAGCATTGAAGCATGCCCAAGCACAATGTGACTATGTCTGGAAAGAGTCCGAGTTAATCATGAGCATGAAAGAGAAGGCCCGGGAAGAGAGTACGCGTGTGAAGTCCTATATTGTCAAGTATGCTAATGATTGCAGGACGGCCCATGAGCTGGCTATGGAACGAGATCATGGCTCGATCCTCTCTTGCTGCTGCTATCAGAGACGTGTCAGACGCAATCATGCGCAGCAAGATTGCTACAGTCCACCTCGCTACTAATCCTCCGGTTGACATGTCTCTCCAGATTCCCGTTCCGTTCTATCTCAGTCAGTTACCAAGCATCATCCAGTCTGGCCAGCGGAATAAAGGTATGCCTGGACTTTTGGTCACAACAGCCAATCCCCTGCTCGACGACGATGGCAATATTGACCATGCACATCTGAATAAGCACTTTGCACTCCTATTGCTCGATGACAAGGATAAGATCATTTCCGAATTACAGTCGGATAACACCGAGCTGTCAGCTCCATTGATTGAATACATCAAACTTTCACCCCCAACTCAATCGTAAGTTCTCAGCACCGATTCGATACGGTGGTCATATACTTAACTGTCCTCAAGATTCCTCCAAGTCGCTCAAGCGAATTCCATATCTCTCAACGATGTCAAAACTCTGGCCCAGCACCTTATCTATTGGCGACGAGCCATTCCCATACCGCCGCTGCATGCCCGAGACACCTTCATCGTGTCTCCAAACTGTGATAGCCGGAAACTGCCCAACGCTTCCCTCGCCTGGATCAAAGCTTTCCCACTGGCTCCACAGCTCCCAACATTCCTAGCAACACTCTCAGCAGCACCGCGACACTACAAGAGCTTCTTCCCGAGCAAAGACCACCGCGGACAATATATGGACATGCTGGCTTGGCTCATCCGCGGCGGATGGGTAACGCAGCTTCGTACGTTTTGCTGGATCATGGTATGGCCAGAGATCATCTACGAAGTCGAGTATGAACGAATGAGCAACCAAGTTAAAGCATCAAAAGAACCCCCAAAAACCAGCAACAGCGGAAGTAATGGTGGCAACAATAACAGCAGCAGTAACAACAACAACAGCCGAAGACCATATATAGCCTCAGCCTCCTCCTCCTCAACGGACGAGTCTGGCTCGGAGAAAGACTCCAAACCACCTCTAGCCAGCTCTAACTTGCCGCTTACGAGCGAGCAAATCGCCGAATCCGCACGCCTCGAGCGCATCGCGCTCAAAGCTGAAGCGGAAAACCTCGCCTTTGCACAAGCCTTCGCCTCACGACCCAAGCCCGAAGCAACGGCCCATCCCAGCCTCAACAACGCCGCGCACCTCGCAAATATTGCGCCACACATCATCAAGGATCCACATAGGATCGATGAGAAGGATTCACTATACATGGACGCTATTGGGGCTCGGATCGAGGACGAGAAGGCGCGGAAGAACTGGGCGCGTTTTTGCCGGTATTTTAATGGCGAGGATGCCTTGGAGAGTATTGCGCTGCTGGAAGGCATGAAGCGGAAGGAGGCCTGGGCGATCATTGCGTTGTACCAGGAACATCTACTGATATCGAGGCATTGGTGATTTTGTCTGCGCTGTGCATTCCGAATGATATGCGTCACGACCTTATGTTCATGGGAAGAGGAGTTTGACGGCCGGTATTGGGAGTATATGGATCTGCGAAATATCAATCGCCAAGGGGATGCGCTTGGATACCGGCTGAGAAGACCCAATCCAAGTAGCGTTCATTCACTGATGCATGGCTGGAGCAATAGGTACTCATGAGTGGAAGGCGTAAAGTTGAAGCGAAAAGCATGTGAGCTGTACGTATTGCGCAAGGCTATGCCATGTGTAGCTAACTAGATAACTAATACGTATGAGATAAGATCTAACGCCATGGAAATGAATGACATTCCTTAATGAAAACAATTACCAGAAGTGAAAGGCAAGGTAGCAAAGCGAGCAGACGATGCAAAGGTATCATAAGAACAAAAAACTAATGTTGCAACCCCGGGCCCGACCTTAAAAACGACGAATAAGACAAAGAGCAGTTAAGACAAATGCATAAAGCCCGCGAACAATAAATAGCGAGCCCAAAACATGAATAACGCAAGCCTCGTGACCCCAACCCAACCTTAACAATGCATGCTCGAAACCCAACTCATATTCCGTGAGCTCGGCGCTGTTCGCATGGCGAAGTCACGCCTACGGCTCCATAAAGACCCGGAAATGCAGAAACTCGATGTGTAGAACAAATGAAATAAGAGATAGATCGTAGAAAACCGAACAGAAGTGTGTTCTAGCAACATCATCATCCATAACACCATAGCTCTGCCCTTCAATCCATTTCACAAAAGATCAAGAGTGAAAGGATGAGCTAGATCATTGAGTAAGGTCCATGCCATACTCATCTTCCTCCTTGAAGCTGATTGAACCAGGTCCACTGCCGCCACTGTTATGACCGGACCAGTACTGGCCGGCACCGCCCATCCCAGCTTGACCAGCATCCCCACTGCTGTGGTTGTCTGGGCTTACCGACTCGTCGAGCTGGGTCTGGGAAAGTCCACCAACTGGATCGCCTTTGACATCGGTGTGCTTTGGAACTCTAAGACCTGTGCCTGGGGCTCGAGAGTAATGGAAGCTCAAAGGATTGTTCTTCGTCATTGCATCCATCAATTCGGTATGCATCCTACGCTCATCTTCGGTCTGCTCGAAAGGAAACTTGCCGCCAAGGTCAGAGATCAAGTTCGCAAGATCTTCCTGTTGTTGTAACTTTGTGTGAAGCATCCACATCAGGTCGCGAGTCCAGCTCACGGCGCCGTTCAGAATGTCTCCCTTATTAGGACCCTTATCCTTCTCCTCTATCGGAATGCCAGTTGTGATATTACCGGCCGTCGCTCGTCGTGCACCTGGGCCAGCAAGGCCAGAGGTGGCTTGTGGTGGGCTCATTCCGGTCGCTGCTAAGGTAGGCGACAGAGGTGAGTTATTTTGAAGAGCTTTACGGACCTTCTCATCTTCGAGGCGGTGAAGTGGAACAAGGTGGCTCAACTCCTGGATTCGTTCATTGATATTGTCACGTCTTCGGCGTTCCACAAGATTGTGTGATTCTCTACGTCTTCGTCGTTTCATTTCTTGAGACTGTAAAGCGGGAGCACTTGCAGCTGTAGCGCCATTCATTTTACTGGGCATCGAAGCCCCCTTCAGTATATCGGAAATCTGAGGATTGGGGTGTATACCCTGGACCGGTGATCCGAATTCAGAACCAGGGAATGAATTTAGACTGCTTGATGCATGCTGGTCCCATTGTCCTGACAGTGTCTTCTGGTGGCGATGAGATTGTGTGGTGCGAATTGGCTGACTGGGGAACCCGGATGGTTGATCGGCTGAACCGATGTTCAGAGAAGGTATCGCTGGAGTCTTTGGGGTGAGAGGGCTGCGGGTACTGGAACTTTTTCGCTGGGCCATTTGATTAAGCCGCGGACGTGCCTGCTTCGCACTCATATAGTTTGCGTCTAAAGATCCACTTGGCAAGTCTGCCCCGGGGACTGGCGAGTTGTTGTATGACGCAGGCGATTGCAATGACGAGCCGAAGTGCTGTTGCTGCATCTGGCGGAATTGGGCTTGGTTGAAGTTGTGAACAAAGGGGCTCTGAATAGGATCACCATCAGGAGTACTGGAGTATCCATTGATATGGTGTGAGTCTACCGACAACGCAGCCGTTCCATTCTGAGCGGCGTACATATTCTGGCCAAAGTCGAAGTCCATGCCAAAGTCTTGCCCGTTATTCATGCCCGCTTGGCCTGAATGGGAATCCATAGTCCCAAGGCTGTCAAGTAGTTCGTCATCATTAAACGTAGAAGAAATGCCTTTTGAATATGATGGATTCGAGGGCGCTTGCGTAGTGAAGTTGTTATTCTGGTACGAGGTTCCATATCCGTTTTGCATTGCCATTCCATTGCTGCCCATTGCCAGATCGTGTGGGTTAATGCTGCCACCGTGCGACCCGAATTGGTTGAAATGTTGCTGCGGCATATTGAAACCTTGCTGACCGCCACCTATGAATCTGTTGTTGGACGAGAAGAACTGGTCCTCGGGTTCGTCTTTGATGAATGGGCTGGACGCTCCGGTTCCAGCCATTTTAACTCTTTACGCCAATCGAAGCTTAGGTTTGCTTGGAGGCGTCGTCGAAATGATGTCTGTCAAGTCTAAGTGAACGTGGAACGTATTAGTCACTACAACTCTTCTAGTAACATGAAACTTAGAAGAGATCGAAGCACAAGAAGGCTCGCTCCTTCCGCGCAGAGCGAAAACCCGATACAAAACAGGACAGCAGCGCGGCGAATCTCTCGCAGCTGGAAAGACTGAAGTCGCACGCCGTCGCAGCGGCTCTGCTTATTCACTTGTAGAATTGCGCACTTACATTGAGCGTACAATAACTAGCTATACGAGATATGTAGGCAGAACCCCACTCGGCACAACACGGCGCATACGATGACAAAAGCGGTAGGGTCTGTTCAGATATTGGACGTCGTCCGAGGTCTTGACGATAGCTCTAGAGGGCAGGCGGATCTTCACGATCGGCACAGAGAGGGGATCTGTGTTCTGTAGAACAAGAAGTCAATAGTCGCACCCCAACAGGAATGCGTGCTGTACTCACGGAGGGTCGGGAATATGATACGTGACAGATCTGGAAAGAGGGGTCTCGCTGAAGATTGAAGCAATCCGGAAATAAGAAGAGGTTGAGGTGTGTCGAGGAGGTAGTCCAGCAGGTACAAATCCGGAGATGACCCCAGAGGTAATGGCTGCTGGCTTGCTTGCTTGCCTTGCGTCTGCAAGCTGCAGGAATGTTTGCGTGGGAAGATACGGTGTGCGCGCTTTCACACGGCTAGTCGAGTTGGGGGGGCACTGGCGAACTCCTACTGACTGACTGATGCGATGCGATGATGCCGGGCTGGCAGGGCGGGCCGGGGAAATGGACAATGGCCGATGAGACGAGTCGGGCGGATGCAGCAGGATGGACGAGGGCGAGGGCGAGAGCGAGGTCGACGTCGAAGTCGAAGTCGAAGTCGAGGTCGAGAGCGGCGCGTGGTGGGAAGGGGATGTGAATGGAGGAATTGGGAGATCTGGTAGGCGTCAAGACTCGGAGCGAGGAGTGAGTCGCACGCAGCCCGAGCAAGCAGGCAGTGGAGGAAATTCTGGAGTAAAAGGCACGACCGGAGAAACGAGGCGCGGCGAGGCGAGGCAGGCAAGACCAGGCAGCGCGGCAGCACTCGGACGACGGCCCAGGCAGGGAGAGAGGGGATTGCGGTGTGCACAGGATCGAGGGCGCGCAGCCAATCAGAGCGCGGGTGCCGCACTGACTAAGCCCGTCCGGTGAATGAGGTGCTCGTTCGCGGTGCCCTCTCCGCTTGTTCGAGATGCGGTAAGGGGAAGGAAGGGCAGGGAGGTGAAGGACAGCAGCAGCAATCGGTGAAAGTCAGTCAGCTTGACGCTTGAACACGCCGGGGCGCCTATCTCGGGGATTCTGGATGGCAGCACAGAGCAGCTGCTTCCTGCGGGCGGGCGCGCGGTGGTCGATGAGGTCCAGTGCTTTGTGCTGGGCGTGAAGGCGGGGCAGAGCACTGCTGATAAGGACCCAAGCTGTGGTGGTCCGGATGCTTAACTTAGCGCCTGGGTTGGATGGAGGTTGGAGGGAGCTTGAACGTGGGTCGATGGAGCTGGGTCGATCGTTGGTCGTCGAGCGCCAGTGTCGCCTGGGTGAGCTGGGCAGGGCCGGTATCACCAGGCGCACCTGTGCCGGCGGGAGTTCCGAAACGTGGGATCGATATTGCCTCTCGGGTGGGGAGCTGGAGCTGGCTGCGTGCTGGACGAGTATGCTGTCTGCCGCGGTTGGCTTCGGCCGTCAGGTCGGCGTCGGGTAGGAAAGGGGACGTCAGGCAAGGCAAGGCGAGGCAAGGCAAGGCAAGGCCAGGTACATATACTCTGGCGGTCGGGAGCGCGGGAGGGTCGAAATCGAGAAGGTCGAGCCAGAATAGAGGCAGATGCAAGCTTGCAGCATGGCCTTCTTATCTATCCTCCATCTGCCTATCTACTTATCCACCTGCAGCTGCAAATGAATGCCTTTGGCTCGGCATCATTCGCATGTCTGAAGGTCTTAGTGCCCTTGTCTCCTGATTTGGGCCTCTTGACCAAACCGCGAGCAGGCTGCCAGGGTCTTACTTCTGACTCAGGCTTAGTATAGATGCCGACTTTAGATGGTGGGAAAGGCCTAGAGATGAGGTGAAGACCGGAGACCTGAGCTACGGGACAGGGGTCGCAGCGACTCGATCAAGCCACATGCAAGGCCGTAGTAGGCTCGACACAGCATCGTCATCCGGCTGGAATGTTGACAGAGTCTATCGCGTCTTGTCTAGGTTTAGCTGTGGCTCACCGCATCGCACGCCGGTTGAGCTTGTCTGACGAACGAGATGGGGTCAACCAGCGGCCCGTGGCTTCACGTTGGTGCTGGTATTGGGATGGGGATGGGGACGGGACTAGAGGCGTCGCGGACACCACAAACCACAGCCTACTCCGAGCAAGGTTTCAGACGTCAAGCCAGATGATGTACTTTGGATGATTGCTTCGCCGAATACATCGCGGTGACATCATCGCCTTCGTAGCCTATCTCACCCAGGCTTATTTTCGATGGGCAGGCATGGCTCTTACTGTACTGTACGGTGCTGTGCTGCCACCCGCTGCCGAGGACGTGATGAAGATAAAGACGCGGCCCTGTCGGGTAGAGACATGCACTGGCCAATTGCGCCACCAGCAGATCGCTCTGCTAGGCTCGATGCGGCTTAGAGCTGTTTCTGCGGGTGGCCTCCAACGACCCTCCTAGGCGGCAAGTCGATATAATTCACCACACCATCTCGCCATCTCTGCTCATCGTCGACAAATTCGAGTACACCGGTGTTTGCTCTTGTCGCCCAGCCTACTACCCCTGCCCTCCCTGCTCCTGCCCTACGGCCTTTGTCAACGAACGCTCCTGTGCGCCCCTTCTGATCCGGTACTCCTCCGGCCCCGAACCAGTGAGAGCGCTTGCTTTCGACACACTTCCCCTCCACCAGCGACATTTCACCTCTATCGCAGGACAGCTTTGGTCACGAGCCAATCGAGTAGCTTACCCAACCCAGACGGTCACGTATCCCGGTAGGAAACCAGAGGTCATTGGACACCCTTCGGACGGGGCAATTCTGAAATCTGTCGAATCTCCTCACCAGAGTCGATCTACGCACGACATAGCTGCGCCCGCGACACAATCCGGAGGAAGCGCCAAATAGTCCCTTTCTGAGCCTCGCTGTGCCATTTACTCCGGTCGATCACTGCTGCTTCTGCTGTCGACGCAGAGCTCCTTGCCACTCTCCGCATATAACCTTAATCCCTTGACTGCCGATTCCCATTCTTCCGCTCGAACGACAACAACACACCATGGCGTCGGCGTCGTTTAGAGACTCGATGAATTCTCTTGGGTGGTCACGTCGGGATGACTTGCCGGTCAATACTGCTCAGCAGACCGGACTTCTGTCCTCGATCAAGTCACTGAATCCTTTCGGCGATAGTGGCTATGTTCGCCTTCCCACGACCGAGGGCTCTGGAGCCCCATTGCCTGCCCCTAATCGCCGCGAGGAAGAGGAGGGTTGGTTTGCCTGTGAGTCAACTTATTCTCCTATGTTCCAGGTTTCACTTTCCCTACATCGCCACAGACCATGTGCGACATGCGTCAATCGTGGCTGGGCCTTCTTCGTATTGAGAATGGATCAGCACAAATACTGACCAAAAATAACAGTAAGTCGGTGGGATCGACTATTGATCTTTGGTGCTTGCAATATTGGAGCTGCAGCCTGTTTCGTAATCTGCTTTTTTCTGTTCCCGGTTTTGTCAATGAGACCTCGAAAGTTTGCTATTCTGTAAGTTGCTTGTTTTTCCCCGTTTGAAGAGCTTCGTTTCTGCGCCGACAAGCATTTGAGACCTCTCTCGGCAAGATCGCACTGCTGCAGTTACCCGCCGTACATACGTGCCTTGCTGTTCGCAAAGCGCAATGATTCGCAAGTGCCGAACCTCTAAACGTCCGCACGTTCCCCCAGAATGTCCTTATCTGTGGTTTCTTATCTCATTCCTTCATGATCTTTGCTGGGACTAACTCCGTCCGCGTGACACACCAGATGGACTCTAGGCTCCTTACTCTTCTTGCTGAGTTGGGCTGCCATGCTAGGACCTTTGGCATACATCCAGCACCTGATGTCTACTCCTCGATTACCATTCACAGCCGCCTATTTCGGGTCGATTGGACTCACCTTGTATTTCAGTCTAGGTGTAAGTTGCTACCCTGGACACTTTACTCAGCGTCCCCATGATGCTAACACATGATATCTGCAGCTTCACAGCACTATATTAACCCTCTTCTCATCCATCATCCAGATCGCGTGTCTTCTCTGGTATTTGGTCAGCTATTTTCCTATGGGTTCCAGCGGCTTGCGTCTCGCGACCACGTTCGGTACTCGCCGGGCTGTGGCTTGGATGACGGGTTGATGAGCTGCTCCATGTATGAGTTGGGAAGCATATACATGTATTTATACCTTGCAAGATATTCTGTACCAACATCAGACATGATTGTAATGAAAACTTTTCCGAGATCTATACAGTCAGTGTCTACGATCGCAAGGACCTTTCTCTACAGGTCCTTGTCGCAGCATATCCAAACCACGAGGAATCGAATGCCTATTTATTCCCCAACATCATTACAGATGCCAATACCAGCAAGACATAAAACATTTCCAACGCCAAACCCGCCGCTCACTCTTATCGTCTATCACTTGCTCTCCCACCAAATATCATTGATAACTCCATTCAGTCGGCCCTTCTTGGCTTCGCTGCTTGCTTTCTGTGTCATACTTCGCCAAGTGAATCCCAAGAAAGGCCGTAGGATAGTTTTGTGCTTTTGCTAAGCCGGTGTTTTTTCCTTCTATTAACCGAAACAATGGACAGTGGGGAGGTTTATGATAAAAAGGTTCGAAGGGAGATCTTGGTTCTTGGGAATGGGATTCGGATCAGTTCTCGCTTCAAACTATTTTTGGAGGAGTAGTGGTCACTTCGTTGCTCGTGGGCAGGTGGGGCATGTAGCTGATTTATAAATTTGGGGGCCCTTCATGCCTTTTCTTTCCGTTTTCTTGCGTTGGTTTGAAGAAAGCGGGATGCAATTCTATAGCAGATGTGGGGACAAGCGTTGGCTATTTTCACTACGACCCGTCGGTCGTGGGTGCTGGAAAATGGCCGTTTTTCAGTATGGCTTGCTACTGCTGGTGCTACCCAAAACCAAAGCTTGCGGCCATTCAGAATTATGGCGGAGATAGGGAGAGGCTGTCTAGAAAGTTCTCGTGCTAGCAGTACTAAATAGCATCACTCAGCGTGATCCTGGCAACGGTTACTAACGATACTTCGTATTATCGAAGACCGTTCTGCCCCCGTAAAAGTGTGAGGAGGCTCCAAGGATCGAAGACCTGGACGAAAACGTGCGCAGCTCAATGATGAGGTCCGTTTAAAGGTACTTTCAAAATGGTGACATGCAGCCTCCACAGCCATCAAAGTACATTGGACGGACATTGGAGCCGGGTTTACATTATTGTGATCGGCAGAATCAGGTCGACATCAGAAGGTCACCAGAAGACGGTCAGCAAGAAAGACATTTGAAATGCCAATGGGCCGCTCAAGGTACTGAATTGCCAAACAATTATGACTCATGAGATCAACGTACTGCACTTTCCATCGCATCGCTCAAACGACAAGGACTTTGCCAGCAAAAGCACCGATGGGGCTATCGAAATAAGAAAAGAGATCATTAAGGCAGCGCTGAGCCTTCATGGTCGGAGGCTTCTTCACCGCTTCAATGCACCTTGCTTGAGGGTGAGATACAGGCGAAAGGCTCTTGCAAGAGAAGCTTGTTTGTCTTGCTTTCCAGACAGCGCAATGCCCGGAGAATGACTTGTCGAAAAGGCAGATAACGCAGATGCATTTCGAGTCGGGAGATCGATCTCCTTGAATCTTAACAAGGCCAACTGTACCGGTGTATCGCGAAACTTTCCCCTACCCATATAGTGAGATTTCTAAACTGGTATAATCGATGTCCAAGGGACAGCTCAAAGCGCTGAGACGTCTTGTCTCTCTCGAAGGCGGCCAATGGAATCCACGTCGAGCCGAACAGTCGCGACACCAGGACGGACGTAGCGCCATAACCCCGTGACGGCGATGGCGGCGTGCCTATGGTAGCAGTTGCGAGGCTGCCTCTGTAAGATATCTTCTAGTCAAGCATGCTGAATGTATTTGGCTTGATTTGACCTGGCCTGACCTGACCGGGCACACGCCCTCGAATGGATCCAGGCGGCTATGACTTCATCTTTCGGATGAAAAAGGATGTGTTTCGCACTGGGCTGGAACAGACCGGGTGAGGGCAACGGAAATGAGCAGGCCATGAAGCAGCGCGGACACAAACCAGTGGTAGCCAGTGGAGGCCCTCTCATTGCCCGAGGTGGGACGACAACTGGCAGAGCCCGAGTAAGCCGAGGACAGACGTGTCCAGGCCGGTGGTGGCAGGCGCATGCTCCGAGGGAGGAAGCTATCTGCCCTTCTCGAGCACGACGATGGAGTCGAGGGCCAGTCTAAGGAACAGAGAAGCGTATGGCTCGTCCCCTCCTGTTTCAAGAAGACCATCAATTGGAGGGCATGAGGCTCATGCTCACTCTTGCCTCTGGCCATTTGCCATCCATGCAAGGTCACGTACGGTACCAGGCCAGGGCACGGGAAGGGCCCTGACCTCGTTGTGTCGGCGTGCAGCTCGACGAGGACAGAAGCGCACTGTTGATGGCCAAAGATCCTGCTGTCCCTCCACCCGACGAAGATGCTTCTTCCTTCGAAGCGACTCGAGTCGACGTTGGAAATGGGCGGCATTGATTCGTGAGGAACAATAAAAAGACGGACCGAGCCTGAAGGGGCCTAGTGTGAAATCGTGAAATATTCTCTCTACAGTACCTAGGTAAACTTTTGAAGCCCTACTCTTACGAGGACTTTCTCCAAAATAGATGCCTGCCGCTTTTCTGCAAAGGTCAACCCTTTTTCCCCTCCTTCGATTGTGAATTGCTTTCTGTCGAAGCTCTCCCACTCTTCCCCATCATCCTTCCTCCTTTCCTCTATCTCGTCCTCGAACCGTTTCCGCTCCGGCGAGACCTGCTTGTGCCACAGACGCAGCGACTCCTGCCCAACGCTCCTGCTGTACCCATCCACTTTGCTGCACTGCTGGATCCGAACTGGCATCGAAGCCCCCGACTTCTGTTGCAGCTGGTCTCATAATATCTTTTACATCGAGTGGTCAGTCCTGCCCGCGAACTTTTCGATCTAGTTGCTTCTTTTCGGATGAAAGCGCGCAACGCCTGAAAGCTTGCCTCCAGCAACCACTTCACCACCGCGCACATCCGCTGCGTTGTCCTGTGCCCTTGAGTTCATTCAGCTTACCTTTACATTGTTAGCAGCCACTGGAATCGGTGCCCGTCCGGCTTACCCTTCACGTGCCTGCCTTCCAGCAACACCTGTGTCATCAAACAGCTACATCGTTGGTAGCATAGCGCTATCTTTTTTTTTCACAGCGACTCTTGTTTTCAACTCACGTTCTTTGACGTTCGGTTCAGTTTTATGACATCTTGTCAGAATTAGCATCTCACAAGACAGCTCGATTACGAAGGGCAAAAAAAAACTTCTGCCTCCGATCTACGAACGACCGAGATTATACCCCTACCCCACAACTTCCTACGACTTTGTCATACCGTTTTGTTCATCGAGACGACTCTTCCGTCCTTGAAATTTCGCAGAGGGTGGTGAAGTGGGTTTGCCGTGCGGAGAGGTTGAGCAGTACCTCTCCGGACATCCACTCTTGGAGGTAATATCAATTGCCCTGTAGTGCGAGCAGCAGCATTGGGCTTCGAGGAAGGCGAGATATCACAGCCTATACAAGTCGTAAACTGTCGAAATTTACCACAATGGCAGCAAATACGTCTGCGTCATCGGCCACGGCCACACCAAACCCACCAACATTCTCATACGCACAAGCTGCCAAAGGACGCACTACGGCTACGGTCAACTCGGTGATCAACTCAAGTCCAGGCATATCCGGGGTAAACACTCCTGTTCGGGAAGCGACTTCCGCCTCCAATACCCCATCGACGTCCGTGAATGGGGCTCCTGGTTCTGACGCAGGTGATCGGTCTGTCAATGGCAGCTTCAACTCATCTGCTAAGTCAGATGCCCTGGTCTCGAATGGAATGGAATCGACATCCAAGTCAACTACACTTGTGGATAGCAACTCAACGCCATCATCTCCTAGCTTTGGCACCGCTTCTACCTCCGCACTTCCTAAGGACGACGAGATAACATTGGCAACCACTAGCCAATCTGGTACAGCCTGGCGAGGTGAGAGACGTTCTCAACCGACAGGTGGGGATAAGGCGTCTGAATATCACGAACCCAAGAAGGGACGGAATAGTAAGGGAGGCAGAAAGAAGGAAAAGGCAGAAGCAGCTGAGAAAGAGAAGGCTGAGGCCACTGAGAAAGAAGTTGCAAAGCCTGAGATCCCGCTCATAGCAGCACCACTTCCTACAGTTAATCCTTGGATGGTTCGGATGCAAACACAGGTACCCAAAGCCAAGGCAGCCTCCCAGGACATTTCAGATAACGCCTCTGCGCACGATGTTTCACATCCTCTGAAATCAGACGAAAAGAAGCGTGGGAAGGGCTCAGTTGTCGACAGCACAGAAAAGAGCGATGGTGTGACAATCAATGGTACCGTGAAGGAGCCTGTCGCTGCCAGCAGAAGCGTGAAGAAGGGCCTGGAGGGCAGGGATGATTCGTCTGTGAAGAGAGTCGCGCCTCGTGGAAGCAGAGTTTCCGAGAAAGATGAGAAGTCAATACTTTCTCAACTGCCTCCGCCAGTGGAAGATGCTATCTCCTGGCCCACTCCAGAGACCGCTTTAGAAGAGGAGAAGCGTAAAGCAAAGGTCTATATTCAAGAGAAGGCCGAGAAGGAGGAAAAGGAGGATGCTACTACGAATAAGCCAAGACAGAAGAAGGAGTGGGTTCCCGTACCATACACTCCCTCTGTTACCTTTAACACCCCAATTCCCCAACGAGGTGGACGAGGTCGCGGCGGTGGCCGAGGAGGACGGGAAGTCACTGGTCGCGGGAATCACGGACCAAATGGCAGCATCAATGGTGAGAAGGCTTTGGCTTCGTCTACGGTCCTTCCTGCCAGCACAGATGTGAGAGACTCAGGCAAGGAAAATGCGTCTACTGGACGCGCCTCTTCTTTACCACCAAACTCAAACAAGAGAACCTCGATCGATGATTCCCAGCTTCCGCGTGATGCTCGAAAGTCCGCTGCTGCAGGTGAAAAGAACAAGAGTGGTGTCTCTTCGGCAAAGGGGGATTCAGGTAATACGACAGATATTCGTACACTTACATCCAACCAGACGAGTTCCACGTTTGAGAACGGCCAGGCTACAAGGAATGAGAAGTCGGCTGCAGACCAAGCAGTATCTGCTGAGGGCTCTTTGAACCCCAGGGTAGGTGGCGAGCGCAAAAGCGAGCCCAATATTCGTGCTTCCGATCATGGAGCCAACTTCTCGAGAGACAACCAACAATCACGGGACAGAGGCGAGGGCCGAGTCGACCGTGGACGTGGTGGCTACCGAGGCCGAGGTGGATACAACAACATTCCGAACGGTCAACAACATCCTCATGCTTTCACGAATGGTCATGGACCTGCACAGCCAAACGGGTTCCCTGTTCGTCCAAATGGACCGTACAGCCCACCACCCCAGCAACAACCTTTCGGTAACCAATATGGCCAACCCTCTGCCCGAGGACGTGGCGGTGTCCGATCACAATCGATACCAAACAATGCTATGTATGGTGGCCGGTTTCCTAATGGTAACGGCACGCAGATGCCACCACTGCAAACCGCTTCCGGCATGTTTGACTACCAGTCAATGCCACCGATGAGCGCTATGCCTTACAACCCATATGTTGATCAGTTCTCTGTGGTCAACATGGTTACTATGCAGCTGGAGTACTACTTCTCCATTGACAATCTCTGTAAAGATGTCTTCCTTCGCAAGCATATGGATTCTCAAGGTTTTGTGTTCCTGGCCTTCATTGCTGGCTTCAAGCGTATCACGGCATTAAGTCAAGAAATTGATGTGCTTCGATATGCTTGCCAGGAGTCAGAAGTTATTGAAATCGTCAAAGGAGAGGATGGTGTTGATCGAATTCGAAGACGAGAAGGCTGGGAGCAGTGGGTCCTCCCTTTGCCAGAGCGTGATGAGTCCGCAAGATCTGAAGGTCCCCAGACCTTCGTTCGCCTTGGAAGATCACATCACGTGATGATGCCTGGACCTCATTCAATGTCTCTACCTGCCTTTTCCCCAAATGGGGGTGATGCAGGCTTTTCTCAATACAAAGCCGGGCTAGTAAATGGTGTTCACCTGAACGGGAATGGTCATTTCCAGTCAGAGACTCCTCTGTCTGCAGCCGTACCTGATTTTGCGCCGAGTTTTCCCAGCTCCAATGGGTTATCCGATCCTCTCGACTCCGAGACAATCTTTACCGATGAAGAGGTCCACAAACTTATCCTTGTGGCATGCAGTCCTTCCAAGGGCGGTGACAAGAGTGAAAGCTCGAAGCCTTTTCACAATACTTCTTCTCGGACATTCTCAAATGGATCTATTGACGAAAAGACTCTGGAAGATCTTAATCAGGACCCAGGTTTGTCGAATGGTGTTCACGCCACTGAAAAGTAAGGCTGGCTTCATATATTCCTGCGACATCGCTGACCACTGTCGATGTAGTTCTCCATTGAGTACGCGTCGCTCGAGAAGCCCAAACGGGTCAGTAAGCTCCTTCGAGAGCCATACTGTGATGTGGAAGAAGGGGCTGAAAGCCCAAGTCCCTGTAGCAGAAGATGCCAATGAGGAGCCTTACGAGCTTGTCCGTGGGAGAGCACTGGCTAACCGAGCTATCGCCCCCGCAGTGATTGGGGAGACTCAAAAAGATATGAAGCTTCTGTACGACTTCTGGGCTCATTTTCTTTGCCGAAACTTCAATGCGCAAATGTATCGCGAATTCCGTCAGTACGCTATCGAGGATGCTACGCAGAGAAAGGCAATGAATGGTGTGGACAATCTCATCTCATATTATGACGAAACCTTGAAGAGCCGAAAGAAAGTCATCCCAGAGACTTTGGCCGGCCATTATATTGAGCTTGTCCGGAATGAGGATCTTGATTTTGAGCAACGTGGTTTGGTAAAGCTTCGTGCCGCATGGCGTAACGGAGCCCTGGATATGAAGAGTCGAAAGAGAATTGACAACTTACTGGACGCAAAGCTCAGAGAGCAACTCGAGCGCTGATCGAGAACATCTTACCTGTTTGTTTCCTGGTTATGTCTTGAATCGTCAGATCTAGTCACTACCGATCTCAAGATCGTCATCTCCCTGAGCGTGCTGGCACAAGTCTCTAGTGCAGGCATCGCCTGACCACGAAGCTCACTCTTTTCCTCTCGGCCTGGAGCGTCCATTCTTTTGGCAATATTGTGTCAGTCTCGTTGCGCCCTATGGGAATGCACATACCATACATGGCAGCACTGACCATCAACATTGATTGTATTTACGAGATCGAATTGGTTTTCTCATCGGCGTTGAAAGGAGCTCACTGAAGATTGGAGATCTTTGAGACATCTTCTCAACCTGAGCTCATCTCTCTTAACTCGATGCATGGACATGGCTTTTCTCTGCTTTATTTGCTGCTTTACCTGTTCATGTTCATGTTCATATTCAGGCATAGCCTCGGCCCTTCAAAAGTCTGGGCAAGAGACAACATCGGCCAGGCAGGCGTGATGCTCTTTTATGATGGACTTGTACTGCCTATATTTGGGGGGCAAGATCCTATTAATGCTTCTTTTCCTTCACGACTCTGGCAAAATATTTGGGCCTGCTTTTTCTTCTGCCTTTTACTTTTTCTTGCTGCTGCTAGTACTGCTGCTTTCTGCGAATTTGATACCTCTCACGAAGTTGATGGGGTAGTGGGGGACGAAGGGATGGTATTTACATAAAAAAGATTAGAACGAACGAGAACAGACACAAAAGTTGCTGCATGCATTGTACCATACCAAACCAAAAAATGAAAAAGTCAGCTATAGCCACCAAGAAAGCGGATGCAGTGCAAAGCCGATCAATCGTGCAATAAATATCCGTCTGAATCTCTCGCGCGGTCCAGTCCTCAAGGCAATGTGAGGGAGCAGGGGAAGTTCTCCACAGAGCAGACAGGAGAATGCTCGTCATACGAGTTTCATTGGTCATTACTACTCCGCGAGCTACCCACGGATCGTGCAGGTCAAGTTATAGATTCCCGAGATTCTGGATTGTCTACCTGATACCTGACAGGTTCCTTCATGCGTTGCAACGGGCCAGCAAGTTGTCCTCGCGTTTGTACCGTTGAAATACCTTTCCTACCTTTAAGGAACAGCAGAGAGGCTATGCCCATTTGTAATCTTACTCTAGTGATGCATCTGGCTGATCTACACTGATATTTTTCTTCTGGGCCTCGAACGATGAACCGTCGCCGGCATAAGCAGTCTTGCTTAATCCGTCAGCCTGTATTTTCCACACAGGACGAGCCATCTCAATGAATCGCTCGCCAAATTCTTCGAGAACCTTCAACACATACTCTCTCTCATGCTCAGTAACAGCTGGCTTCAAGTCTTGTCCTTCTCCGCACGTTGCTCTCCACCACATCTCCTTCCAGGAACGGATGGCCTCTTGGGCGGCAGGGTCTTCCGGTCGAATATTCTTGGCGATCATGTAGAAGCTGCCGCGAGCTTTGAAAGCTCGGCAAGGCTTGAAGAGTGAGACGTCTGCAAATTTGCTGAAGGAATAGATCAGGTGGAGAGAGTCCCAGTAATCTACCTTGTGCAGTAGCATGACGAGTGTCCCGTGAGTATGGACGCGTTGCAAGGCTAGAATCTGGGCAATGCATCAATATCTTCCAGCCAAAATGGAGTCGTATTTGCATACCAATTGTGAGCAATTCAAGCGCAGTGTCTCGAGTTCTCTCTGTTTTCTGTACTCGGGACGTTGGTGCGTTCTCAAGACGTTGCCATCACAAAAGATAAGGTCAAATTTGTGTTTGCTGAAAGGTCGAATCCTATTGAAATTCTTGTATTCCGGATGCCCCTCGGGTATCTTTTGGTCGGCAAACTCTCCAGCCTAACTTGACAAGTTAGAATGTGAGTAGCTATAGCAAAAAATCAATCGGACGCACAATCATTGTCAAATCACAAAACTTCAGTCCCTTAACCCTTGCCTTTACGTCGGTATTGACCGGATGGCCGCCTTGCTGAGGTGGCAAGGTGATTCCATAGACTTCAGCCAGGGCGTTATATCTCAACGCAATGGCCGAATAGCCTCCAGGAGCCATACAGAGGTCAAGGACTGTAAACGGCCTCACCGACACAGCCTGAGGAAGATAGATGTTTGCAAAGGCCTGGATCTCTTCTCCAATATCCATCATGATCTTGAAGATTGCCTTCTCACCTTCTGGACTAGTCGTATCAGCCTTCTCTCGTTGTCGTCTGAACACTTCATCTCCTTTCTCACTTTGCCATCCCTTTTGACAGCTGTCAGTGGAAATCCCCATGGTTTCAATCTGGAAAATACTGACCCGAGCTCTGTAATCGGCTACCCTCGCATATTCTGGTTCGTGTGCCATAAGGAAATCATAAACATATCGATTGCAGCCTTCAAGGTGCCGATCAGCCGGCATGATGCGAGGAATGACATTGGCAACAGGATGTTCAAGATCTGCCATGTTTCTGTCTCTGCCTGGGGTGACAGTAAGGGCGAAAAGGTTGGGAGGGTCAGGCGTCCGTTTGGTTTCTGATGGCTGGCACTCTTTTTGGGTTTTGATGATATTCGTTGACTTCTCCGCACCAGAACCAGCAGTTGTGTCTTTGCGGAGGAATATGCCATCCGCACTGCCAGTCGGGGTACCAAAGGTGCGAGGTATGACATAATCTCTGGTGGCATCTGCCATCGTGAGTTGGGTGACAAGTAAATCTGGGCCAGAGGGACTCGGATGTTGATCTATCTCTGTAGGAGCCTTTGGCTCCGATATGGATGCGTTCTTTGTTGTGATACCAACAGCTGCAGCAGATGCCAGCACGTTGGTGGGTGTGTCAGTGGCTGCGCTCAGGGTTTCCGGATATGGGACAAGTTGACCAAACTCGTTGATGTAGAGCTCATTGGCTTTGTACGTTGGGAGCTTCACTTTCATTTGTGCCGGGGGCGACGAGGCCCTTATACAGTGCTTGGATATAGGCTTTAGTTGGTGGATCGTAGAACCTGGCGAAAGTGGTACGGTGTAGTCAGCCATACGTTTTCGATCGTCAACCACATTCTTGGGGTCTGAAGCATGTCCCAGCTCTCCCGTAGGTGTTGCGTTGAATCGGGGCATCTTATGCTGGGAGAAAGGTTTTGCTGAGAAGATGAGTGGGGAAGGAATGTGGAAGATGTGCCGGGTCAAATAGGAAAGAGAGTATGGAGGGAGCATGAAGTTGCAGCAGCGAGAAAGCAGATGGGCGACGACACAAGAACATTGTGCAGACGCAAACATCTCTCACATCTGGTAGCGTGCCATACACAGTCCGAGACAGCCCATTCTCACAGGAACTCTTCTTACTGGGATACTTAACATAGATACATGGCGAACAACAACCTTCTTGACTGTCTATAGTCACCCCGAGCGCAAAGCGTCCTTCCCACTTCCAGCTCTCCATCCGGCTTGGAGGGTTCTTACCGACAGTCAGAGCAGAGGAGAATGGATAAGGGAGAGATGCTTAGGGGGAGGTCCTTAGTACGACGTTTCTTGGTGGCAGACTCCTTCGTAGGTGTTGAGTATGGCATGGAGGACAATGAGGTGATTCAGAGGCTAGACTGACAGGAAGGAAGAGGCAAAGAAGAAAGGAAGAAGGTTGTCGATGTACATAGGATATAATCCGGTGCTTGTTTTGTTTGATGCTAGGCGGTTCCTGCATAGTGTTGAGTTGGAGGGAGGCTCCTTAGTAGGAGAGTTTTTGGTAAGAGAGTCTTTAGTAGGGGGGGGTCTTTAGTAGGAGAGTCTTTGGTAAGAGAGTCATTAGTAGGAAGATTCTTTGACAGGATGGTCTTTGGTAGGGGAGGCTTTAGTAGGAGGGTCTTCCGCAGGAAGATTCTTTGGCAGGAAAATCAGTAGTAGGAGAATCAGTAGTAGGAGAATCAGTAGTAGGAGAATCAGTAGTAGGAGAATCAGTAGTAGCCACGGGTTTCAGCAAAACGCTTCTTAGTTGGAGGGTCCTTTGCTTTCCCAGTCGTAGTCGTAGTCGTAGTCGTAGCCTTGACACCGTCGCTTAGAGACTTACCCTGATATACACCTGCCCCTGCCCCTGACCCTGACCGGTGTGTGCACTGGATGCCTGGATTCCCAGGCACCACATCGTTGCCATGAGAGACCGAACCCCCCAAAAGCTGCATATGCACGCCAGCCCAACGGCGACGGTGTGACAGCGATAAAGTGTGCGTGTGCTGGTGTGGGTGTGTGTGTACAAACCCCAGCTCATCCTGACCTCTTCAAGAGAACAGCTCCCACCGACGAAGCCATTATTATTGAACCTTCGTCTGCCCGTCCGCAATTGACTTCCTCGATCGTAGCGCCCCCGATAAGTGATCGTGGGGTCAGGTAAACAATCGATAAGCAAAAAGTTCCCTTCCCTCGGGTGCGCCGCCGCATTCCTCGTTGCGACTCGTCACCAGCCCAGTTCCTGATCGCCATCCACCACCGATACTCTTTTGCCCCAAGCATGCGGCCCTCGCTTTCTCTCCTCGCCCTCTCCATCCTCTCGCCGACGACCCGCGCATTCTCAACCCCCTCGCGATTCGAGCCTTTCGTCCCCTCGTCCGCCGAAGCATTGCTCGTAGGAAACGACACGATCGTGCCCGCCGACCATGAGCTGTTGAAGAGAGCCGGCAGCTGTGCCGCAAACTATAATTCCTGCTCCTCGTTCGCCGCCATCTATTCCGGCGCATGCTGTAGCAAAACCGCCGTGTGCACCACCGATCGAAACGCGAATGTCGCTTGCTGCGCTACCGGTGCGTTGCTCTCGACTTGAGCCCTGCCATGAGCTTCTACTGCAATGGCTCCATTAGCTGACGATCCTTGATCTAGGAGCGACCTGCACGGGGACAATCGCCTCGCAGCGACCGGCGACCACGGTTTCCGCAACGGCGACGGCAAAATACGTATCGAATGCCTACTTCCCATTCCCCGTGATTCCCACAACCTACACCGCGGCAGCCGACTGCACGGCGGCCTACAGCGCATGCCAAAGCAACTATGCCCTCTGCACCGTCGATCTGACCGGAGGTGGCTATGGGGTCACTGTCAGCGCCATTGGTGGTGGCATAACGGTTGCACCCACGGCCACGAATCTTGGGTATGCGAGCGCCACGAGTATCTGTAGTTCGTTGAGCCAGGCGGCTTGTATGGGGTTGCAGACGAGCTTGTGTGCGCAGTATGGAGGTGGGACGGGCACCACAACGACAGCCGCCAATACCGTTTTTGTGGTTGGAAGTTCGAATCAAGCGCCGAGACCCACGATGGGATGTATGGCGGCGATGGGAGCGGTGGGAGTTGGCTTGGGAATCGCGGGCCAGTTGGTTTGAGGATGTGAGAGGGAATGGAGGGAAGAGGCAGCAGCAGGTTATGAATGACATGTCTAAATTGAGGGGGGGGGGGGGGGGGGGGGTCAGCAAACTGATGCATCTTCTCTCCTTCGTTATGCGAGCAGGATTTTACGCATACCGCGAATTATTAATTTTCACACTGGCTTGTCACATAGCGTATAATGTCGTATCTCACGTTTGTCACCCACTTGACTTGGAAATCGTGAGGCTTGGTTTCAGAATCGGGTTCGTCCTTTCACACCAAGGTATGAACTACACTGTGCAGGTTTGGCTATGCGTGCTACTAGCGAATGGGCTTCTCGTCTTGATCAGAGACCAGTACCCCAATCCCTGGAACATAAGGCGGGCTCCGTTGATCACGCTTGAGAGGGCTATGGACTTGTTCTGACTTCGCCTTCAATTCTACCTATGCTTCCCAGAACTGCCACCTAGATGTAGACAAGACATATTCATGATTTGGAGAACTTAACGACACATGAACATGGTTTCGGGACCTTGTATGGATATTAAAATGAGCGTATGGGACACAATGAAAGTTGTTTGAAGAGAACGGCACGCCAAAACACATGGCTAACGTTGCTCACAACGATACTTTCACTCAAGCCTTCAATTCTCGCTCCATACAACCCGTACACAAGACGACACCATCTTGTTTCGGGAAGATCTGTCCGTCTTCAAACCCTCCATTACACGCAGCACAGCGAAAGCAAGCATCGTGCCATTCGCCTCCTAGCGCTTGTACGTATTGGCCGATGACAGGTCCTCTGCACTTCTTGCACTTGGGAGCTCGCCGTTCCGTTCTTTTTGTCTGGCAGTTTAGGCACCATGCATATCCGTCCTTCTCAATGTGAGTCATCCCTTTTTCGAAAGGATCACCACACTCGGCACAGAAAAAATGGCCGTAATGCCAATGTTCTCCCAAAGCAACAGCATGCTCGCCAATAATAGGTGTCTTGCAATGCTTGCATCTTGGGGCGTATCGCTCATGCCAGTCGAGATGACAGAAAAATCGCAGTCGCTCATCTCCGTCTTCGGCCATGGTTTGGCCCTCGACCTCCTCGATATTTTCTCCCTGTGCACGCCTTTTGATCCGATCAATTCGTGCAGCACGATCTGGAGCAGGCTCAGGGCTGATCTCCAGGGCTTCCAGTCCTGTGCCACATGTGAAGCAGATAAAACATTGCGGATGGAATCGCTCTGGAGTGCCTCGAAGTGATACCACTCGGCCTTCGATAGGAAGTTGGCACTGATGGCATGTGGCAGTAGCTCTACTTCCAACTGCTGGAGACCAGTGACCCCTCGGTAGTGGGGCAGTTGCATGGTGGCGAGGCAGTGGTCTGCCTGCAGCGCTCTTCGGGTCTGGAAGTGGACGGGTAACTCTCGAGGAGTTATCACCTGAGGTGTTTATACTCGGGACGGAGCTTGCAGAGGAGTTCCCTCCAGGCAAATTTATGGCCGGCAAAGGTCGGGTCGATGCCGTGGAGGGTGCTCCAGGGACGTTGATCTTTGGTACGACAGATGCTGATATCGATATTGTCGGTATATCTGGGAGATTTATGGTAGGGACATCTGCCACTGGATCGGGGAAGTTAATCGTGGGGATACTTGGCGAATCATTCACTTGGATCGATGGCGCATCGGGATGCTGAATCGTTGGAACAGGGCTTGTGAGAGCTTTCTGAGGCGCTTGAAAAGTGATTTGGGGGGATTGGTCTCTGGACCGGAAGCCTTCTGCTGATCGTTTGGACTCGTCTGGCGCTACATCAGCCTCTTTCGGCTTCCAATTTCTCTCAAAGCTTACTATAGGCCGCCCAGGCTTGTCGCTTACAACGGTAGGGGTAGGGAGTTTAGGACTTCTGTCCTTGAGACGCATGCTCGTCGCCTGACGAATCTCCTCACTTCTGATCTCCAATCCATCTCTCATTGTAGGCACAGGCGAGGGCTCTTTCTCCACCGGAACTGGTTTGATAGCTGGCTTAGACAGAGGTGGGGGATTTGCCGTATAACCAGGATTTCTTGACTGTGAAGGTGGATTGCGATGAATCTCATACTTGGACAATTTCTTGGTCGTCTCTGGTGGTGTACTGCTGGAGCGAGGATGTGCGTCTTGGGCGAACTGAACTCGATTTAAGGGGTTTCTCGGCTTGATACGCAATGGTGCAGGTATAACCGGTTCTCCAGAGATTTGACCTTGCTCTGCTTCATGTTGTTCAGGCTCTTCCCAGATTTGCTCTCCAGTGAATTTGCCCGCAATCTCACCACTAACATTGCGCTTGGCACTACTTCTTCGACGTGAGTCGCCAGTTGTTCCGTTACGTTTCGCAAACGGTCTTTGGCTGCTTGCAGTTCGAGAAGATTCCGTGGAGGCACGAATGGTTGTGTCAGGACTGATGTTACGCTCCAGTCCGAAGTAATCTGATGATTCTGTTGACACTCTACCCCGGGGTGAGGCAAGGCCTCCACTCCCACTTGAGCTTCCAGAGAAAGATCGCGGAGGAAGGTCTCGTGCTAGCCCAGTTGCGATTCCCATGCCGCCATAGCGCCCAACACTTTGCGTTCTAGCATGAGCATAACTGTTCTTCCTCAAGTGTTCTTTGTATTTGTAAGGCGCATCTGGCTTTGGCACTGACTGTGGGTTTTGGTGTTGGTAGACAAGTTCCGAAGCCTCTTCTTGAGCAGCTGCATGGATTCGCATTTCATCATCATCTTGCGGCTTCAGATCCATGTCTTCCATTGCCTCCCGTAAAGCAACGGCTTCTTCCTTCTCCATCCATCGTTGGCCTCGCTCCATATATGTGGCACTAGGTACCACCTCATCAGGTTTCAGAGGCTGTGAAGTTTCGCGTGAGGGAGTTGATTGCGGCTGCTGAACAAGTGCTCGACCAGTTCTTGAGGATGTTGAGGAATAGTTTGAGAAGGATGTCCGCGTTCGCGAATGCGCCAAAGCACTGGACGCTCGTGGAGGTAATTCGGTCGGCTCATCCTCTATAGCAGTGCTGCTTGGCGCATCTACAAGGGCACTTTTCCCTGAATCTCGCCGCCGACTTGATGGTTGAGGCCGCGCACCGCTCGGTCGTGCAATACGGTTATTTCTCAGATCTGCTAGGTATTCGGCTGATAGGAATTAGCAAAGGGTTGCCGCAAGGGTGGGTGCACGCCGCCGATGTAAGGTATATAGCACGTAAGCTGGAATATAAACAAGGAGAAAGGTCTAGATGGCTCACGGAGAGCTGAAGACGTAAATTGACTGACCAAATTGCTCGTTTGACATGTATGATGGGCCGGGAGGCGATACTTTGCGATTTCGGTCCTTGGACCTGCCGCGAAGTAACATCGCAAACAGACGATGCGTGAATCACGCAAAGAACCTTGGAGTATTGGCTTCCACAGAATCTGATCGAGTACGAAAAGCCAATGGCTCGGGAGGAGGCGCAGGTCGAGGTTGCTGGCGTAGTATAGATTAGAGGAGGGGGGCAACAGAAGGGCAGTGTTGACGTTGCCGCGCGATCCTGTCCAGGCAAGAAGCCTGCCTGTCTCGTTGTTTCGAAAATGCAGCGTGAATGAAGGGGAGGGCGAAGTAAGGTCTTTTACCACAAACACGAACACAGAGGAGAATAAACACTAGCCTTGATTAATAGGGATATAAGGATTGATATAGGTAAACAATAGAGATGCGGCTCAACGAGCGAGGGATGAATCAGGATTCGCGTCGATGCGTTTGCACTTTTCGATGTTCTGTTGTTCGAAGCTGGGGGACGGGAAGGTGCGAGTGGCCCAGCAACGCTATGCAGCCGTGCAGTTTGCTGTCCGTCAGTCCGCGAGCCGTCGGGAGCAGAGACGCAAGGGTCAGGCTGGTTGCATCTTTTTCTGTTCGCAGAGCGTTGCCTTATGGTCCATATCGCCCTGCTCGACGACATGAGGAGATATACTCGTCCCAACATGCGCTTCTCATCTCCGATACCTTGCGCCAGGGTTCCGCATTCAGGACGAGATCCCGCACAAACAGATCGGTGGATCAGGGGCGGCTGGGGCATCGCGACGCGATCCTTGCTGGTGGGTTCAGTGTCCCAGTGGCATCTAGCACAGTGGTTACGGCGTCCATACTCTCGATGCAGACATGCGGATGGATGCAATTGGGATGCAATGATTGAGAAGCTTCAATGATGAACGGGAAGTGAGACGAGAAAGTCTTCCACGCCCCGTGACTGGCAACCTAGACAGCAGGGGGGCACTGCATGGGATACATACCTTACACCACCCTCTCGTCTCTTGTTATTCCCTTCGTCTCTTATCCTTCCCTGCGTCAGCTTTGCCTTTACTTCTCACTCAGTCCAGCCAGGCTCAAGCGTTGGACATATCCTTTCCGTCGGCGGTGCTTCAGCATTTGCTTGCCTTCTCCTAGCAATGGCGGGGAAATCTCAGTCCATCCGTCCCATGGCCTTGACACGAGCATGGCCGGCGTCTTTCTTTTAGTCAACTGCTATGTCATGTCAATGACTCCTCTTTTGCCCGTGGTCTTGTCTCCTTTTCCTTCTGTTTCCCCAATCTTCTCCTTGCCTTCCTGTACTCGCATTCCTCCCAGACTCGTTTCTTGCTTGAGATAGTTGAAAAGCGCACCCTCGGCTTTCTTCCGAGCCGAAAATCTCCAGCAGAGCCTGTCGGCTATGAGCAGCTACCACTTGGAACCGGAAATCGGGAATGCAGACAACAACAGCAAGACCTCAGCTGCCCGTGGACACTCTTCCCTGGACCAAGCATGTTTTGCAGAGGACCAGGTGACACAGCATCGTCCCAAGCCGATCGACGTGGTTCCTGATGGAGGCTATGGCTGGGTCTGCGTTGCTGCTGTGTTTCTCATTAATGCCCATACTTGGGGCATAAATTCTGTAGGCTCAACTGAGAAACATAATCCCATCAAACTGTTCTAATCCAGCTTGCAGAGCTATGGCATCTTTCTGTCGCATTACTTGACCCAAAACACCTTCCCTGGGGCGACGTCGCTCGAGTATGCCTTCGTAGGCGGTCTTTCAATATCCATGGCTTGCTTTTTTGCTCCACTCGCAACCATCTCAACTCGTCAGTTGGGCACCCGCACAACGTTGCTCATTGGGGTTATTTTTGAGGCTGGTGCCCTCTTGGGCGCCTCCTTCGCGACTCGGATCTATCAATTGTTCCTCTCGCAAGGTGTCTGCTTCGGTTTTGTATGCAGCTCTACAGTCCCGGGTGATTTAAAATGACTGACTTCTTTGCAGGGAATGTCTTTTCTGTTCGTGGCTTCTGTAGGTGTGGTTCCACAATGGTTTCTAAAGAGACGGTCGTTTGCAAATAGTATAGCAACGGCTGGCAGTGGTATTGGCGGGCTCATCTATTCCCTGGCAACAAATGCCATGATCCAGTCCATAGGCCTGGGATGGGCTTTTCGTGTTCTTGCAATTGTCGCCTTCATTGTCAACGGTATCTGCGCCATCCTGATTAGGGATCGAAACAAAGCAGTTGGCACAGTCATCTCAGCTTTTGACGCCAAACTACTGAAGCGACCGGAATTTTTGATGCTTTTGCTCTGGGCTTTCTTTAGTCTTCTTGGATACGTAGTGCTCCTATTCTCAATGCCTAACTATGCTCGCAGTATTGGCCTGACTGCTAAACAAGCCTCAGTTGTTGGGGCATTGCTCAATCTTGGACAGGCGCTTGGGCGACCCTGCGTTGGCTTCTACAGCGACGCAGCAGGTCGTATTAATATCGCCGGGCTATGTACCTTCGCGACTGGGCTCTTCTGCCTTGTCGTATGGGTGTTTGCGAAGAGCTATGGTGTTTTGATCTTCTTTGCCATCCTTGTTGGGACTGTCGCAGGGACCATGTGGACGTAGGTGCTCGACTTATGCCTTTCGCCATGATGATACTACCTTCTGCCAACATACTGATGCCGTGCCTATAGGGTTGTAGCGCCTGTAGGCGCCGAAGTGATCGGGCTGCAACGCTTGCCATCTGCTCTCTCCGTAGTCTGGGTAATCCTAGTCTTGCCGGCAACCTTTTCAGAGCCCATTGGGCTCCAACTCCGAACAGCAGATGGAAATTATCTCCACGCACAACTTTTCGCAGGCTTCATGTACATTGCTGCTGCTATTTGCATGTGGTTTGTACGAGCTTGGAAGATACGTGAGCTTGATAAAATGACTATCGAGACGAAAGACCTTGTAACCAAAGACGATGATGCTGCTGCTGAGAAGCAGAAGCCATCCTTATCAAGGCGTGCGAGTCGGACGGCCAGCTTTAAGAGTAAAGCTAAATCAACAAGGGGACTCTGGGCTTTGGTGAGGGTATGATAGTTGTATGAGGGTTGATAGCCGTCTTTACTACAATACAAATTATGCCAACCTAAATATCGACATCAAGTTTTTGACAGTAATGAATCTAATGGGCGTCTGTCCCCTTCCTTCAGTGTCATATGGATGAAAACATCATGGCTTAAATTTGCTGGCACAAGGTATTGCTGTAATCTTCTTGAATACTTGATGTATTTGGTATCGTCTCCCGAGCTCCCCTATCTTCGTCACTCGTAGGCAGATCGCCTATGTATCAAACCAAACCAACTCATCGCCCTTTTCAAAGATGGCATTAAAAACCTTGTCGCCGTCCTTCATCTCTGTTTCATCCATACGAATGGAATGAAATTTGGGACCGTCCTCACCGCCTATGAAAGCTCGGAACATGAAATACTTGTCAGAAGACTTTGGTAAGAGCACTTTGCCGAATAAATGCATCCCATAGGCGGAGGTTGCTATGCGAACTTCTTTCAGGTCAGACGCTGGGATTCCTGTTAGCTTGAACTTGGAGCATTTTCTTTGCGTTCTTGGGTACGTATTGAAGGGGGAGGGGTGGTGAGAACGCTGAGGAAGATGATTCAGGGGATATGTACATGAAAATGTCGTCAATTCCTTGTCGGACAACGAAGCTACCTTCTTGAAGTACTCCGGTTCGTGTTCTGTTCCTACCGTCAGTGGCAGTCCTTCACCGGGCATTGAGGCTTACTGTTCGATTCGTGACGCAAGTGCTGCAGCTTCGTCTTCAGCTCGACCTCCAGATCGTCGAAAAGTTTAAGCGACTCCTCCTTTGGGGCGTGCACCTCTCCCAAGTCAACGGTCTCTGCTGTTGCCATTGTTGCTATGGTAGTACTTTGATATACTCCTAGTGGTTCGGAAGGTTGAGAAGAGAAGGTTCAGATGGCAGCGGGTCTTCGCCTGCCCTTTTATGGTTTCGTTCAAGCCGTTCTAGGGCGAAGCTCAGCTCAGCTCCCCAGCAGGTTTCATGCTCCTGGGGACGGCGGGGCAAGGATCTTGACCTGTCATGCAGCGTGCCACCTCCCCCTCATCCTAGTTAACTATTCTTCTTCTTTGACTCTGGCCGTTCACGAGTAAGGGTTGCAGGTTCCATTCCAATGCACATATCAATGATAGATAATCCATATCTCTGCTGGGACCCTGCTTCAGCTTCACAAGCCTTTGATTGTGGGCCAGGAGAAGCGGTCAAAACAGTAGCCAGCTACACCAACTACCCCACCGGCACTGGGCTGAGCCTCTCAAGCTCAGTACGTCATGCTAACAAACGGTGCAGCTATTCCTGTTCCTGGCTGCCGACTCACTGCTTCCCTCGTCGAGATGCAAGGAAGCGGCCCTGAGATTGACATTCAAGGGTCCAATTGCTCCCTCGGGTGACGTAGAGTGGGCTGTTTGCCGCCGCCGACGTGGAGAGCAGAGAGACTGAGGCGGCAAGGCTACGACGGTACTAATCGACGTGCTTCCGTACGGATTAGAGACTGAGAACCCCAACCTAAGTCCGGACGGTCCTGCGCCTCCAGCACACACATCCACGCCAATCCTCTTACAACATGGCAAAGCACGACCGGCTGGATCCATCCAGGACATCTCAGACCGCCTGGTCCCTTCCAGCACGTGGTCACGGGCCGACTGTATCCCGGATGCAGCTGCCTCGGCATATGAGAAGACCAGACATTCTTATCCGTTCGGTGCTCTAAACCAACATGGCTCCACTGCCCTGACTCTGCGCCAGCCAGTCGTAAAGCGAGACAAATCCAGAGCAGTTACAATAATGGCCTTGGCGAAACTGTTTCTGCGGCCCAGTCTAAAAGCTTCTAGGTCATTGAAGAGGGCCGATCTTACCATCAGGCATTTCCCGTCCCAACATTTCTCTAATCTGAGTCGCCTTCGGTCGTCCGTCAGTATGTTACACTCCCCGCCGTGTATTGTTTGTTTGCTAACAGGAATTGCCAGCAACCGCTCAGGCTCCAGCACCACTTAAGAGACCGCTTCTCGTACGCATATTTCTAGGCCTTGCTGCGGGCGTTTTCTTCACCAGCGCAGGGTTTGTCATGGCTGCCGCACCAGCTTTCAAGGCCGCCAACGGCATTCTGAGCCCCCCGTCCGATGCAGAGACCCTCACTATGTTCACTCCCGAAGATGATATCAGTCGCGAGATAGAAGCCTTTATCAACAACCACCCTGTAGTCGCCGAGCTTCGAATGAATCCGGACTTTTCAGAATCTAGACCGCATCTCAAGATTCCTGAGTCACAGAGAGGCCACAATCTCACGGGAGGAACTCTGATGGGCCCTGGAAAGGTTGTGGTGCCGCCATTTACCTGGAGCGAGAAGGGCGGGAAGTCTTTGGTGCAGATTTCCTACTTGGGCAGTGATCTTTGCGGACACCCAGGTATTGTGCACGGCGGAATGCTCGCCACGATAATGGACGAGGGCTTAGCTAGGTGTTGCTTTGCTGCGCTTCCAAACAAGATCGGAATGACGGCGACTCTCAACATCAACTACCGAGCACCTGCACCTGCTGGGACTTTTGTCGTCTTGCGCGCAAAGACGACAAAGGTTGAGGGACGAAAAGCTTGGGTTGAAGGTCGTATTGAGACCTTGGTTGCAGAGGGCGAGAAACCACTGGTGTTGGTAGAGGCCTCTGCTCTATTTATCGAGCCAAGACAGGCAGCTGTAAGTATCTGAGAGGTGCTCATGTGGAGGATGTTGCTAACCTTTGGTAGACAATGGCTAGGGTGTATCCAGTACAATAGACTTTTTAACCCTTGAGATAGGATAGTCTGGTGTAGAGACAGATATTGCGGACTTGATCGAGATATGTTATAGACTGGATCATCAAAGTCTATCTAGAAGTAGTGCTGATGAGTGAATGATCATCAAATTCTATCTAGAAATAGTGTTGATGAGTGAATGAGGGAGGCATTGGTTATTGGAGTTCATAGAGCGCACACTTCCATGCAGCGAAAGTGTGTAATAGACGCATATTTACTTAGAGGCAACTTGGCTGATCACTTGCATCTACATTCCCTTGCCATATTCTTATTGAATCAATGATTCCCACCAGCTACCAACCACTACCATATTATTATTTCGTATCATACCTGCATAATTTCGCGCTGATCAGCGTACCTACGCGTACACCGGTTACCCCTGAGCATGCACGTGACGCGGACACTGACGTGCTCGTTTCTCACTTTAGGTACTTCGTAATTTTTCGACCCCAGGGTGGATGGAGCATCATTTAAGTCCGCGATCAGCCAGACAGATAACACAAGCACATTCAATCGCCCAGCCTTTTGCGCATACTCTACATACAACCTCACTAGAAACACAACCTACCGGCTATTTATTAAAGAAATTCTTTAAAGTCTTCAAAATGGCAACGTAAGCAAACTCCTTCCAAATTCGAAGACCCCACCTACCCCGCCATAGACGACCGGGAGAACAGAGACACGCAACAACAGAAGCACCCTTTCAATGATCAAAAGTAAAGTTACTGACCAAATGACTTGAGTAAACAGTAACATCACATGGCATGCGTCCCTCATGACGCGCGCAGAGCGCAGCGATCTCCGCAAGCAAAAAGGCTGCACGATCTGGTTCACCGGTCTCTCAGCATCGGGCAAGTCGACCATCGCCATTGCATTGGAGCAGCACCTGCTTCACCTGGGCCTAGCTGCATATCGACTTGATGGCGATAATGTGCGTTTCGGCCTGAACAAGGATCTAGGCTTCTCAGAGAAGGATCGTAACGAGAACATCAGGAGGATAGCTGAGGTATGTCATCCTTCGCGCGCGCAAAAGTGTGTGTGTGTGTGTGTGTGAGAGAGACCGACAGTCAGACAAAGGAATAAATTTGGTGTTTTCCATTGTTATGTAAGGCGTTGCTGATGTTGTCTTGGCGGATAGGTTGCTAAGCTCTTTGCTGATTCTACAACCATCGCCATCACCTCCTTCATCTCTCCATATGCCGCAGACCGCAAGATCGCACGAGACTTGCACGCCGCATCCGGAGGTGAAGAGAATGAGGCACTCCCATTTATCGAGGTGTTCATTGACATTCCAGTTGAGGAGGCTGAGAAGAGAGATCCTAAGGGTCTGTACAAGAAGGCTCGCGCTGGCGAGATCCCTAACTTTACTGGTATCTCTGCCCCATACGAGGCGCCTGAGAAGGCCGAAATCCACATCAGGAGTGATAAGAGCACCGTGGAAGAGTCAGTTGCCAAAATCACCGAGTATTTGCAATCCGCAGGTCTCATTCCAGCCAAGGCATAAATCATGACATGACAGCACATAGGAATCAAAAATAGACAGCGTTGCCTTTTTTTTGTTTGATTCGCGCATCTAATCATGACTGTGGACGAAAGTGTGCCCTTTGTACAGTGATACAACATGCTTGCAACCTGTGCGCCGACAAATGGATACCTTGGACCTTGTTCCTCATATCTATATAATCTCGAACTCATAATACACATACGCTGTGTACTCATTGCCATCACCTCCACCTACACCAGCAGCGGCCATTTCGGAAGAAAGTGCAGAATCGTCTTTGGTAACTTTGCCCTTCTTGTCGCGACCGAATGCATTTCCTCCGAGGTAAGAATAGGTCGAATCCAGGGATGCTTTGGCTTTCTTCGCCAGTTTGGGCGTCGTCTATGAACAGTTAGCAACTGTCGGAACCTCTTATGCTTTCTGAATATCGTACCTTGACCAATCCACAAACGAACTCCAGAGGTAAACCGTAACGTAATACCGTCTCCACGAAGACCCTCAAGGTCAAGACGTGAATCCAAATCATCACACTCTCACTCCAGCCTGTTCTTGAAAGTCGTAACGCCTCACCCCAGACCTTGCGTTCATCTCTTGCCACACGCTCGACTTCCTTGCGCTCCTCCTCCTTACCCCCTTCGACGTACTTGTAGTCTCGTGGTGTCCATTTATTTTCTCTGCACTTGTGCTGAAAGTCCGTGCTATGCTTCTTGAACGTGGTTACGGCGAATAACGTGAACTCGTCGTCTTTGGCAACCTCGATAGAGGATCGTGGGACAACCATGGGTGATATGGTCTCGTAGCTCTTAATGAAATCTTTCTTAAGGTTTGTGGGAACAGCTACTAGATGAGTCTCGAGGTATTCGGAATTCTGGATTAACAGTTTTGGATCCACCACAGGCGTTAATGATTTGGTAGCGAGATTCCCACTGTATACGATCAGGATTCAAACCAGCTTAGATAGGACTACTGTATCTTACGTCTGTTTTCGTTGGAGAGTCGTGAGGTTGGTCTTGACTGAATTGTATTGTGTCATCTTCGCCTTAACGTCGTTGTCGATGCTGACAAGTTCCTGCATGAGCTCTCGTTACTAAAGCTACAGAGCGCAGTTGCAGGGGATTCCAACCTTTTGCAATGAATCAATGAGCTCTGCTAGTGGCTTGTCGGCGCGGTACTTGACTTTATTCCATGTGAAGGTTCGCAGATACTGGTCTGCCGGCTCTGTCCATAAACGTTAGTGATGCAGGTCACCGGACCCAACCAGAATACCACCTACTATCATTGACGGTCTTCTGCTGCGCAATCTTGTCCTCATCACCTTCCAACAAGCTCTTCAATGAATCACCGATCTTAGCTACCACGCCCTCGCAGGAAGACTCCAACTTTGCCAAATCATCTGCCTGCTGCACCAAAGCATCGAGTGTTCCTATCTTGAAATCAGGCACTTTGAAGGGGAGTACGGTGCCATTGTCGGTGGAGACCGTAGATCGCATTGCTGCAAGAGCTTCATCCTTATCGCCCGACGGAGTGATGGATGTCGGCAAAGACACCAACATATACTTGGTGTCGGACATTTCTTCGATTGCCTTGCTCTTGTGCTAACGAGGCGGGGTCGAGGGGCCCAGAGTAGGTGTTAGAGGGTTGTGTTACAAGATGGTATGGACAGCGAGGTTGCTCGTCTACTGCTTGCTGGTGAAGCTCGAAATCGCAAGGAAGCTCCAGTTCGGGGAAGTAGCAATATGGTCCGTGCACTATCAGCTTTACAGTACTGCAGTCACTTCCGCCCAATCTTGACTATAGCATTCCTCCTTCACAAACGTATCACTGATACAGGTTGATTGTGTTGAGAGACATCGCTTTCCGGTGCTGATATGCTGGGGATCTCCCACTACGATGTCTACTCTAGGACCAACTAAATGGCATGAGCAGCAGTGGCCGTTGTGCTTGTTCCTTTGCGTCTTGAGCTTTTCGTACTTGAGCCTTCAAACTCTATCTGCATCTGCTTTTGTGGATACCAAGGCACAACCAAAAATGAATGACTTGGAATGAGATTTGTGTGAAGCTAGAGGGTTGCTCGTGAGGACTCTCAAGAGGCTCACCAATCTCTTTTAGTGGTTGTTAAAAAGATGCCTCAACAAGGTTGTGCTACATCTGTAATCCATATATGGAAGATAGCTCTTCTCATTCAGTTAAGCATATTTCTCTGTTCTTTGGGAAACCTGATACTGCCCGAGTGGAGCTTATGCCTCTCAGGTTCAGTGCCAAGTTTAATGGCACACTTATTGCAAGAAGCAAACAGGCTGTGGCAATAGCCCGTCAAAGAACCATGTACGGCGCATGAGGATATATCAGCTTATTTGAGCTAATCAAAACGTGATAAAAGCTGAAGTTGTGCTTCAAGAATGCTTAAACATCCCAACTCTGTCGAAAATCACGTCTTTACTCTATGTGCAGCCTGTTGGACAGATGTCGTGACAATGCGTGGTGGCATACTTGTGCACTCAGTGAGACTGAGTCTTATAGTAACGCGCCAGCCTTGATTCAGAGGTTGCAATCGCGTCTCATCACGTCGCCGAGCGCTTTGTATCTTCAATCTTGACTATATGCGAGCCGATCTGCACAACCACAACACGTCGATGCAATTGATATACAATCTCTTTAATCATGGCTCACAAGTTCAGCCCGCCCGATCTATCATCAAATAGCTTCTCTGATTATCTGGTCATACTTTGTGTAGGTCGCAATGCAAGATACGCTTTAGAGCGTAAGCGTACCCTCCAGTATTTCAGATCGATCACCCCAGAGAACGCTCTATTCTACCCTTCACAAAAAGCTTCAGTAGACCAATTGTCACCATCTATAGAAGAAATCGTCGCTGAAGAACCAGCACGCGCAAGCAACGTATCTCCATGGAAGGCACCTCTAGAAGTTACCTACCGCTATCGCCTGTCGATCCCCAACCCCAAATCAGACTCCCGCACCAGCTCGGAATCTTGTTGGTACGAAGCATATAAGAGGAAAAACGAGCGAGATCTAGTCGGGTTCCGACATATGTTCATGGAGCCATCTGACGATGTCGATTCCGGCCATGAAAGCGCTATAGTTAGCAAGTCTCTAGACACGAGGTCACGCTTACAGTCAAGCTCTGGCTCTGTGACTGCAGTTAGCCCCTCAGCATCACTATCCTCGAATACAGACAATCCTTTGCGCTATTTCTTGGAAATACCTCACGCAGCGCCTGCTGGTTCAAATAGCACAATCGCAACCTCTTCGACACTTCATTTTGAGGAGACATGCAAGGAGGAAGACAAGAAATGGCTGCTGACATCAATTCTTGGTAAAATAGATACTGCTGGTCGCTATGATGAATTTCTCTACTACCCAGAAATGGTTGAATTCATTGAACTTGTGTGCCTACTGGTTGCGGGTCATCATTCGACAACAGGAGGACGCAAAGCGCTCTGCCAACAGACTATAGACCTTCTGCGAATCAAAGTCAGATGTTCACAGATTCCTAGAACTCCAGATTTTTCGGACGCTTCCGAGTTGCTCGTGGGTAGGCTTCTCTCGCAGTGCACGCTGGAAGAACTCGTACACATGGAAAGTACTGTCAGGGATATGCTGGAGAAGCTACCAGACTATAAGGACAAGCCTACGAAAGAGGATACCCCCATTGAGTACATTACAGTCAATACGTCACTAGGAAGGATGAGGATGTCCAAGAATTATCCAGTAGATTGGGACTATGGTGGACTAGCGACAAAGTACTGCGCATGGTGAACCCTGGGGTCAAACGGATGAAGATTACGTATCATCTGTGTGCACATGGCAACAGTCGCTAGCGACATGAATTTACGACATTACGAGGCTCTGACACGCATTTGGGTGGGACATGGCGTTATGGGTACCTTGGTCCCTATGCATATAGGAGAGTGTGACGATATGCATATGAAAGCGATACCTGGATATGGTGTTTAGACTAGGGACTTTGAATCTGGAGCATAATGAGGGTGCGCAGAGTTGACGAGATGATAATGGGTCCATAGACTTTACAATGCAAGAACGGCCTTTCTTTGTCTGATTGACAAGATGTTATGTGACAAGCCGAGCGGGAAGTGCAGTCACCATAAAAGAAGAACGTAATTGAAGCAGTGAAGCAGTGACGCAGAGAAGTCCTGAAATGCCCGGATATCGTAGGTATTCACACTTAATTGATCGCTACGCTGCTTTTGATCTCAACCATCGTCTCCATTTTCGTTCTGAGAGTATTATATGCTGACTATCCAGATTGCTAATTTCTAGATCTATGAAGCCCTTCTGACAGTTCGATTCATCTGCTTAATAAAGTTAAAATGGCACCCGTTAATTCTGCCTGCAATCGACTTTCGCTCCATTTCTTTGGTCTGGCGCGCCTCTCTATTTTCATCCAATTTAAGCCTACCTCCTCAAGCTCACACCTCTCGGGGATCTATGAATAGCCTTTAGAACTGCTGCATGTACTGCCTTAAACCCCACGAATGAGACCTTTGATCAAACTGGCATTCCAATATTATGGGTTCATTGTGGTATAGATGTACCTGATATGGAGTTCTATTGAGTTAGGGTCAGTCTACTCTGTGATGTGTAAAGTGGTAGAAGAGTCAATGATTTGTGGGCGTGGTCTAAGAGCAGAGATACATATCCTCACGTTGCCTTGAAATGGACGGCTCACAGACTCCTAGTGGTGACTACCTAGTCTTCTTGTCTAACTCGTCAGGCACCTGCCGGACCGACAAAGTCTGGTCAAGGAAGATTCAAACGACCATGAACAAATTCGAAGATGTCAAACATGCTAATAATAGGTGTGAAATATCCTATTGTTGGTATTGGGCACCTGAAGCCAGCAGCAAATAATTGCATTACAACATTTTCGAGGGACCTGAGCAACCCATATCTCAGAAGCTCTACCACAGAACTTCGAACTGGTTTGGTCAAGGAAAAGAAGCCGAGCTTAGCTCATCCATGTTTTCTTTACATCTCTTCTCGGATATCCTGGGGGAGGGAAGAGGGGGGATGGCGGTAGGGCTCTCCCATATCACTTGCTCCGTCTTATATGATATATTGCACTCTGGAGCTGGACATTCCATGTCTCTCCAGCTTGCACAGTCCTAGGAGTCAAGCACAGATCAGAAGATTTGGGATCAGCTGGCATAATGCGCCTGTAAGCTGATTGCGTCGCGAAGTCTACAAAACCAAATAGCTGCCAGTCTAGAGCTGCGCTCAAAGGTGTCGTCGACATTGGCGAGTAAGTCTTGTAGCATGATCGAGGAGTTAAATCCAGAAGCCGAGCGAGCTTGTCAAGGCGATACGCCAACCTATATATGTAGATGGGCGTGCCCCAAACATGCGCTAAATCAAAGTTGACAGAACTTGTGTTGTGCACTTGCAACACAACAGACCACAGTCCTGTTTGTAGGTGAGAAATACATCCATGGTAAGCAATGTTTGAGGCTCGTCACCTCGATCGTTCCAGCATCTAAGTGAAAAAGGAAAGTCAATGGGTATATAGCAAGCGTTATGTATATACATGTCACAAAGCACGCTTCATTTAAAATGATCTCATCATTCATTATTCTTCAGCCAGGGCGCTGTATCATCTGCCGTAAAGGAAAAGGGTGACTGTGTCATATCTGGAGAACGTGGGCTCATCCTCACTGCAAAAAGGCCCTCTTCAACCTCATCGACCTTCTCTGGAACCTCGCCACCTGTAATCGCATCCAATGAGTTCATACGCCTATTGTCACCAAGACCGCCTTGTTGTGCAATTATGTGATCAGGTGGGTTCTGCGCCACTGCGCGAACAGGTCGAGCTGAACTGCCGTGAAAGGCAGAAAACGAAGAGACGGCAATATCAGAAGTATCGGGGGAGAGCGGATGCGCATCCTGACTTGACGCAGGGGAATCTGGGGGATACTTAGCTCAGCTCAAACTTCAAGACTTCGAAGGAATGAGCAAAACTTACTGGTCTCAAGTCTTAATCCCTTAAGCTTCTCGGAAAGACGACCACCACCACTACCACCGGGTGTCTTAGGACTTCCTGGTGACGGGGACAGTTGAGAATCAACGACACTCTTTGACCCGACTCCAAAATGGTCTTCGATCCATTGCTTTTCTTGTAACGCCATTTCTAAACCAACCCCCTCGCCGTTGGTCTTCATTTCAGCGTCTATCTCTTGTCCCAGCACCTGCAGTCGCTTCTTGGCCCAAATTGTATGAAGTACGCCTTTACGTCCTGCAGCTCTGGCTGTGATGCCTAGCTCGGTGGGAAAGATGGCAGGCAGAGGATTTGTTTGCATTGTCTTGCCACCTGCTTGTGAGAGTGTCACGATTCTTGGCACATTCGATGCCGGTGGAAGCAAGAAGTAAAGACGATGAAGTTTGTCCTCTGCTACATCTTTTGCAGAGAGTACTGTGCTTTTTCCTTCCCAGGAAACCTCCCAGTCTCCCTGAACATCGCTATCGCCTTCATCTCCCCACTCTATCATCAATATTTTCGTGCCTGCGTTGCCTCTGCCAGACTCGATTTCATAGCGCGCAAATGCTGTGGAAGAGGATACCGCCGATGCAATTTGTCCCTGTGTTGCCGGGACACTATCCGCCTCAAAGGGGGGAGTATGCAATGCCATATGGAAGATCTCGTAAGATGAGGAGCACCTTCGAAGATGAAAGTCTCGGTGAGCAAAGCGGAGGACAACGTTGTTTCGAGATCCAGGATATTCGGATGGTCAAGAAGACGGCTGGAGGGGTAGCTGTATGATCGCCAAGCTAGGAGTTCTACGCGCGAGGAAAGGAGATCAGAGGGTTGTTGCAAAGCTGCTTTCTGAACATATAGCTCTGCAGCAGCTGAGCTCAGTCCGGCAGTAGAAAGAAATAAGGCGAGTGAGCGGGGGTACAAGTACGCGCCTGTGTAGAGACGCGATGGGATGGCAGGAGGGGGAGGGGAGATGAGGGTAGGGAGATGGGTTGAGCTGTGAAAATTGAGCCTGGCTTGACCATTCTGGCTGATCTTGTCCAATAATAAGAAGGTGGTCAGTCCATCCGAGGTGTGCAATTCGGAAGGACACTCAAGCGTTATCTTGCTTCCTCTCTTTGCAGAGCCAGGGGGAGGGTCGCCATTTCTAAAAATAGACTCGACAACCTCCCTCCAATCTCGAACGCATTGTCTCTTCCTCTTCTAATGTGCTTCTTCATGCCAGCTTCTAGCGTTGGGCAACTGCAGTGTGGGATCCAGGCCTCCTCTGAAACAACCCAAATAACCATGGTTGGGCCACGTCAGAACATGCAGCACTGATACTTTCCGTCAACATCCGCTTGAAATCGGCAGTGGACTTTCGCAACATACCTGCCTCTGAGCATGAGGGCATTCGAGGCTTGAAATCTGCATTGACAGAAATCTTCCTTCGCAGGAGTGTCTCTTGATTCAAGGAATTGGGCTTTAGAAAACAACCCGAGTGGAAGCTCAGACTATACTCATGTCACTCTGCATGCTAATAACAGGTATCTTATGCATAGCTTATTTGGGGTTTGCTTGAATTAATTGATTGTCAGTAGCAAGTAGCATTGACTCAATCCTCGCCCCTCGGAACATCGGTTGAAGAGATGTTGGGCATATTTTAACGTTTTCAACAATCCCATAAAACAAGAATACGGAAAGGCTGATACCTGCTGCAAGATAGTGGGCTAAAGGGCCCTCCCAATGTTCTTAGGATTGATATTGGTCCTTTCTGGGAGCCAACCCCGGCTCGGTGTCTGTGCTAACGAACTGTGTAGAGGCGGCACCGCCCATATCACCTGTACTTAAGTACTGGAGTGCTTGACCCAGCCAATAGTGACTTGAATCCTCAGATGGATACCTGTCAATCTGATCTCGGGACCAGCTCTTCATTGAATGGGTTAGCCAGTCAATCAATATAGCCAGCTACCTTGGAGTGAAGCTTTTGGCATTCCAAGTGGAGCAGATGAAATCATATGGTGTGTTTTAAAGACATTACTCGAGCTTCAAATCTATCTGTATCACAGGTTGTTTGTTGGTAACGCTCCACTTCCAGGTTGCTGCGTCCTCTTCCCGTTGGCTGCTCACGCTGCTTCTCCATTGCAACTCATCTGTAATTCAATAATGCGAGGGGAAACACAAGCGCAGTCATGAATGATGAAAACAAACACGATAAAATGTAGCCAAATACCAATTGAATTTGTCATAAAACATCATCGAGCGAAAGTAGGTAGCGAATTCGATCACTAGAGGTAAGACAAGACCTAGGAGAGAGTGCTCGGAAATTGAAATCCCACTAGTGTATAAGCCCAACAATACGCAGGCTCTCAAGTGATAGATATCTCTAGTATTGATCTTCGAGGGATTAGAAAGTGCTATCCTTTGCGCACATATAGTCATTACCAACGGCCTGTCTAACCAGTGTGCAACTCGCAGCAGACCTTTTAAAGCCTAGAGCTTGAACACTAGAAGTTTCCTAATCCCAGGGAGAGGAATAGCAGCGCATCAAACATGAATACTAGCGACATACCCAAGGTAGACTTAGACGTATCTTGAGATGGAAATTGAAAGCATATAAGAGATTTGCTGGCATAACCCAACCATTTACATTGGTATTGTCGTCTCTTCCGACCATCAAACTACGTATAGAATCAACTGACATCCTGTGATGAAGACGCCTCAACCTGAACTGGATAGAGCAAAAATGAGTGTTGGTCTACGACACAGTGATTGGTAAGCAGATATAGGCGAGGCGAGGCTGAATCAGCCTCGTTGGTGGCGGACGCGCGGGGTCAGTCATACCTTAACGACTCATAAAATTCACAGGGTTGTCAAAATCGACAATTGAGTCACGAAACACCACACTCATACAGCCTCTCAACAGCGCGGCCTAGAGAGCATCTTGAAAGTCGTAACACGCTCGAGAACACTACGAACTCCACTGCGGGCGCTATCTTTACAATCAGCTATCTGTGGGCAGTCGCACGAGTGGAAAGGCATTGGTGTGCCCGCCGCTATTAAGTATGGGATCCATCAATTTCCCCGAAGAGGAAGAGAAGGTCAGTAATTTGAGATGTCCGCATGAGGATATTGCTGACGGGAGTCATTTCTTGATTACAGATCCTCAAGCAATGGAAAGAGATCAAGGTATGCTGCGTCTTCTAGCTTCGCACAATAGACGGTGTAGCTAATTTTATGAAGGCTTTTGAACGTCAGCTTGAGTGAGTATTCTGCATTGCTCATGGCTCTCGGGATTCGCTATTAGGAGCTGACAAGATCAGGCTTTCTGCTGGCCGAAAAGAATATGTCTTCTACGATGGACCGCCATTTGCAACGTGAGTATTTGCCCAAGCTGAGAATTTACACAGGCTGATCACTGTGGAAAACAACAGTGGCTTGCCACATTATGGCCATCTTCTCGCATCAACCATCAAAGATATCATTCCTCGGTATTGGTCTATGAAAGGATTCCATGTGGAGCGTAGATTTGGATGGGATACACATGGACTTCCTATTGAGCATGAAATTGATAAGAAGCTTGGTATCTCAGGAAAGGATGCTGTCATGAAACTCGGACTAGCGAATTATAACGCTGAGTGCAGAGCTATTGTCATGCGATTCTCGACCGAATGGCGAGTCACCATCGATAGATTGGGCCGCTGGATTGACTTTGACAATGATTACAAGGTACGCCAAATACCCTGAACGCTGTCTTCCAGATTCTGATCATTCATAGACCATGGACCCAACTTTCATGGAGTCAGCTTGGTGGGTTTTCAAGCAGATCTTTGAAAAAGGAGCTGTCTACCAAGGCTATCGAGTGATGCCATATTCCACTGCTCTTACCACAGCACTTAGCAATTTTGAAGCAGGTGAGAATTATCAAGATGTCAACGACCCGGCGGTCGTCGTTTCCTTCCCGTTGCTTAAAGACTCGAATACATGTCTTCTAGCTTGGACAACAACACCCTGGACATTGCCATCACACACTGGCCTGGCTGCACATCCTGATTTCGAGTACGTCAAAATTCACGACGAGGCTTCTGGAAAGAACTACATCTTACTGGAGAAACTTCTTACCACCCTTTACAAAGATCCAAAGAAGGCTAAATTCAAGATTGTTGAAAAGATCAAGGGTAAAGATATGCTCGGCTGGCAATATGAGCCTCTCTTTGACTACTTTTATGAAGAATTCAAAGACGTCGGGTTTAGAGTTCTCAATGCCAAATACGTTACGGATGATAGTGGTGTCGGAATCGTCCACCAGGCACCGGCTTTTGGTGAGGAGGACTACAACGTTGCCTTGGAAGCTGGTATCATTTCCGAAAAACGACCACCACCAAACCCAGTTGATGAGCGAGGCCTTTTTACGTCGCGGGTTCGCGACTTTGAAGGACAGCACGTCAAGGCTGCTGACAAAGCTATCATCAAATACCTAAAGGGAACTGGTAGACTCGTTGTTGAATCGCAGATCAGGCATAGTTATCCTATGTGCCCGCGATCAGACACTCCACTCATCTACCGAGCTGTACCATCCTGGTTCATCAGAATCCCCGAGATCGTCCCACAAATGTTGAAAAACATTGAAGGGTCACATTGGGTCCCATCTTTTGTCAAAGAGAAGAGATTCGCAAGCTGGATCTCCAATGCTCGTGATTGGAATGTTTCTCGGAACAGATACTGGGGAACCCCTATCCCGTTGTGGGTCAGCGATGATCTGGAAGAAAAAGTGTGCATTGGAAGTATTGCAGAACTCAAAGAACTGAGTGGTTATACCGGCGACATAACTGACCTTCATCGTGATAAGATTGACGGCATCACCATTCCCAGCAAGATGGGAAAAGGCCAACTGAAACGCATTGAAGAGGTTTTCGACTGTTGGTTTGAATCTGGAAGCATGCCATATGCTAGTCAGCACTATCCATTCGAAAACAAGGAAAAGTTTGAGCGCTCATTCCCTGGAGATTTCATCGCCGAGGGTCTTGATCAGACGAGAGGATGGTTTTATACTTTGCTTGTTCTGGGAACACATCTTTTTGGCCAGTCGCCCTTTAAAAATTGTGTTGTAAACGGCATAGTCTTGGCAGAGGATGGTAAAAAGATGTCAAAGAGACTCAAAAACTACCCACGTCCAGACCTTGTCATGGAAAAATACGGATCTGATGCACTACGACTTTACTTGATCAACTCACCAGTTGTACGAGCGGAGCCATTGCGCTTCAAAGAGGCCGGGGTCAAGGAAGTTGTTGCTAAGGTATTGCTGCCTCTATGGAACAGTTACAAATTTTTCGAAGGCCAAGTTGCACTTTTGAAGAAGATTGAGAACGTTGATTACTGCTTCGACCCGACTGCAGAAAGCTCTAACACGAACGTCATGGATCGATGGATTTTAGCAAGTTGTCAGAGTCTGCTTAAGTTCGTGAACGAGGAGATGGCTGGTGAATATCCTAGTCCCAATATTTTGCTAGCATCGATAGCTAATCTTGTACAGCATATCGACTTTACACCGTTGTACCTCGGCTCCTCGACTTGATTGACAACACTACAAACTGGTATATCCGTTTCAATCGAAAGCGTCTAAAGGGCGAGTTGGGTCTAGATGATACTAAACACGCATTAAACACACTATTTGAGGTTCTCTTCACTCTAGTTAGAGGACTTGCGCCGTTTACACCATTCCTGACGGACAGCATCTATCAACGCCTGCTGCCCCATATTCCCAAGGACCTGCAAGCCGAAGACCCGAGAAGTGTGCATTTCCTACCATTTCCTGATGTGAGAGAGGAGCTTTTTGATGCTGCCATTGAGCGCCGAGTTGGCCGTATGCAGCGAGTCATTGAACTTGCCAGAGTCTCTAGGGAGCGCCGTACAGTGGGTTTGAAGACGCCTTTAAAAACGTTGGTCGTTATCCATCCAGATCCAACGTACCTTGAGGATGTCCGATCACTTGAAGGCTATATTACTGAGGAGCTCAATATTCGAGACCTTATATTGTCATCGGATGAGGCAAAGTACAATGTTCAGTACAGCGCATCCGCAGACTGGCCAGTGCTGGGGAAGAAGCTCAAGAAAGACGTACAGAAAGTGAAGAAGGCATTACCTGGCTTGACAAGCGACCAAGTCCATCAATTCGTTCTCAGCAAGGAAATACTTGTGGATGGCATTAAGCTGGAACATGGTGATTTGATTGTCAAGCGTGGCCTCAAGGAAGACGCATCGTCTAAGTACCTCGAAACCAACACTGACGATGACGTTCTCACTATCCTCGATGCTGAACTTTACTCTGAATTGGCAGACGAGGGTTTGGCACGAGAAATCATCAATCGAGTACAGCGTTTAAGGAAGAAAGCGGGACTTCAACCCACGGACGATGTTAAGATGGAGTACAGAGTTCTTTCGGATCCAGACAATATTGGCCTTGAAAGTGCTTTCAAGGGACAGGCGAAGGTGCTCGAGAAGGCACTTCGAAGACCCATTGATCATCATGTTGTGACTGCCGTTGAAGGAAAGATCCCAGATGGTTTGGAGGAGGGTATCATTCTGGAAGAGGAGGCTGAGATCCAGAAGGCTGTCTGCATACTGAGGTTGCTGAAGCTTTGAGTATGAAGGAGAGTGGATTATTGAGTTTTGGAATTTGTTGGTATCAAAAGTCAGACATGTCGAAAAGACAATATTAGAGCTGTAGTTGAGTTGTTTTGATACTCTAGCCCTTATGAAAATAGATGATTTGCCACACCAGAAACCCTTCATCTCATTCATTCATCTTGCGATGCTGGATTATAACTTCTTTGCTGCAGCCTAGACAGTTGTAAGCATGTGGCATATATCAGTTCGCAGCGAAAACTTAGGTACTTTGTAGCAATCTTTCAAGCGAAGGAACTCAGTGAGGCACTGGTCCTTGTGGACCGAGTTGTAGTCGGCCACTACACACTTGCCGTAAATGCTTGCCTGGATTTGCGTCAGCCAAGTGTCGTCTCAGCGGAGGTTCTTGACTTACTTCGGCTGAGCATTTTGCTACTGCTTGAGCAAACTTTTCAACTGGTCTTGTTCTGCCAGGCATTCTGATAGTCGCATCTTGTTGCGATGAGAATGCTGGGAAATGTCGTCGAGGGTGATGATCAAGGGCTGTGAGCTTACTATATTTGGACTAGCTTTCGCTCCGGCTAAATTCTGATCTCGACGCGAATCGTACTCGATACCACGAGCGCGTGGTACCTCGTCCTCATACTTCAAACCTCGTATTTACAGCTATCCATCATGACGCGCCAAAAAGACCTTAGCAACACAGTAGGAGAAAATCACTATTGAGATCGAGCCTGCATGATTTATCATCATGCGACAATACATGAACTCGAAATTGCAGATACGGTAGCTTTCCTATGCCTCCATCGACAAGTACGGCGCAATCCAGTCGCGATGCAGGAACTATTTCCACAAGCGCTGTGGAAATATACTACACAAACGAGGGTTTGTATTTCTTCTAATGGGATTCATGACGCTGACTTCAGTGGCAGATGTCGCAATTCTCCATTCCATGGTTGCGCGCGCGCAAGCGTTGCTCCCAACTCTGCCGGAGCGCGAAAGACTACCTACCAGTGCGCTGTTCGGCGCTTATGATGAGATTCTGCCAAATATTGGAGTTGATGCCGATCATGATAGTCGTTATGCCAGATTGTTGTTTAAAATTGGTGGTTTGCGTGGTCCAGGGACCCTCATGGATAAATTCATGGAGGTCATGGCGAGGATGGGAATCGAGATCGAGTTTGACCTTCCTCAAACTGGGTCATCGGATCCCCCAGATAGCCAATCAGAGGAGGAAACCCAAGTCGCGGTCAGCGAATATGAGAAGGCAGATACGGAACGGCCGAGAAGTCGAGGGAGGCGCAACTCTGAAAGCTCGATGTGGGTACCACCCACGCCTCATCCTACTGCCGACAAACATGGTCGGCGAAGGTCATTTTCTTCTCATGGAGGAGTCAATAATGATGTCCAAGAGCGATTGGTACCTCTCTCTGAAACACAATCTCGATTGCGACTCTCAACCAAGCAAAGACCTAGTAAGCTCGAGCGAAATGTCGAAGATGCCAGGAAAGATATTAGAACCTGGCTTAGAGCTGGACTGGCACAAGCGAGTCGAGGCCGGATGAGGTCCACGTCGACGCAGAGTGGTATGCGAATTCGAAGGCGCTCACTCTCAGTAACCCCAAGAGATCATGGGACAGCTACAAGCCGCTCAGTCGTCGCTTCAGACGATTACCATGCAGCAACGGAAGACACTGTTCCGACATCTGACGCTGGGCAAGGCAGCGCATCAGATTCTGAAGCTGACCTATATGAGCGTGGTGTACATGCGCAAACTCACAGCCGACTAGAAGTCAAAGCCTCCTTGATTTACACCCATCGACTTGCTATCAAGCTCAAAACCCAGATTATGGTCTGGAGAGATAAAGCTATGCAACTACGGGAACATAATTATCGTCTCAATTTAATCGCAGTACACCGAGATGGGTACATCCTTATTCGGGCTGCTTTTGAAGGCTGGCATCAACATATTAAGGTCAAGAAGTATATTGCCGAAACAGAAAGTTTCTTTGGGCATTTGGAGAGGCGTGCAGGAAGAGCAAGAGACCTTTTCCTCCTACACAAGGCTTTCACCCACTGGGCACAGTGTGCCATAGATGAGGCTCAGCGCACTTCTGTTGCTCGGAGACACATTGTGCGGGTACGAGTTTTCAATGCCTGGCGAGAGATTACAGCTGTGAATGAGCTCAAGGTGCGTAGACATGTGTTGAAACGATTCTTTGGGATCTGGAAACGACAGAACTACAACGTCCAAGCCGATAATCGCGCAGCTATGCAGAAGTATGAGAATAACTTGGTGGGAAGAATATATTGGGATTGGTTCTTCAAATTTTGTGACATCAATGCCAAGATATGGCATAATAACCGGACCAAACAACGCGTGTTCTTACAATGGTTCTATGCCGCCCAAGGTCACAAGAGTCAGAAAGAGCATTCCCTTCAAACTAGACGACAGCACCTTCTTCGAGATGCCTGGCATTGCTGGCAGGTGAAGACAGAACAGAATGCCAGACGGCATGGAGACGCTGAGATCTTCTATCAAACCCAACTTTGCAGGAGCGCCCTAAGGAAATGGAGGCACGAGGAGCGTGTGATACCGGCTAGGGTGATCGTCCAAACCGATGTGAGCATACGTCTTCTGCGAGATAAGTTCAGCATCTGGTTGCTCAGAGCCAGGCAAGAAAAACAGGCTGCTAACGCGGATCGATTGAAAATTATGCGCGAGGCCCTAGTGACGTGGAGGCTGAAACTACGTTCGCAAGCCGTCTCCTCTCGGATTGATGATCGAATTGCGCTGCAAGTTCTGTATAAATGGGTGCTAGTTGAGCGGCTATCATTGCTTCAACGAGTTCGAGACAGACGGTTAATGCAGAATTGTATTGCGAGCCTGGTGCAAGGCTGGGGACAAGCAAGGGAGATGCGATGGGACAGAGAAGATCTGGCAAATCTCTTTTTGACGCAGCGAGCTCAAAAAATGGCTCTGAACTGCTGGCGAAGCCGAAGAGATGAGCAGCAAGAATTAGATGCTACAGCGATGCAGTTCCGCGCGCCACGTCTTTTGCACGTACATATATCAACCTGGAACCAACATGCCCAACAAGTCCAATTGCTTGGCCAGTGGGCAACTGATGCCAGGTACTACTTCCTTGTTTCAAGAGCATTGAGGATTTGGAAATCTGGGACTGAAAAAACCAAACGTGATAAACGCAAGCTGGCATACGCGCAACTCCGCCGCTTAACCAAGGTTAATCTTGCAAGGCGCACATTCCAACTATGGCATAAGCAAGCGAAACAGGTTCTGATTTTGGAAGCTCATGGAGCTGAAGTCTCCACGAACCGGACTGTTATTAGAGGCATGGAGGTGTTTGACCGTTGGCGGGGTCGCGCTGAGGAAATTGCCGAGATGGAGAATATATGCAGAGAAAGCATATTGAGAAAATTCCTACTGATGTGGAGGGAGCATTTGGTTTCTTACCAAGCTATGCAGTCAGAAGCTGTTCTTAGTTTTCAGGAACGCACACAAGATAGGTCGTTGAAGAGGTGGAGCCTCCGCACCCTGAAGGAGCGAGCTCAGTCAAACTATGCGCTCGACGTTCGCGAAAAGAACGCGAAAAAGAATTTCAGAAGAATGTTCGTATACTGGCAAACAAAAACGACAGAGAGACGTCCAAGAATGCCTCCTCAGTTCGGAGACACAGCAAGAGCCGAAGCATGGTCGGAGTTTGGAGATGATGTCGATGTGGATGTTTTGGCACGAGACCTTGAGGAAACCAACTCTTCCACTTTTATACCTGGGTATTTGAGCACGCCTTCGAAAAGAACAGAGAGGGTGTTAGCAGCAGCAGCAAGGTTCTCCTCGACGACGCCACGAGCGCCGCTATCCACTCCATTCGAAAGGCAGCTGCGAGCTCAGTATTCTGGAGGAACACTGCCCTCGATGAGAAGACCCCCAGGAAGAAGCACTATTGGCATTGGTGGAGGGTTCTCAGACATACCAAGGGACAAAGACGGCGGTTATCGACGCACATGATTGAGGAGTAAGAAGAGATAAGGAGCCCATGGAGCCACTGAGCTGTTGGAATGAAGCAACAACAGATCTGATTGGATACCCTGTTTTGCATTGGATGGCGTACAGCTTGGGCGAATAGGAGTAGGAAGTGCATCAATGTCAATAATAAATGTCAATGAAATTGAAATCCCTATCGTATATCGTAGATTGTGCATAGTAGTGGCGTGCCGGTTGGATCCATTGAAGGACTGCAATGGTTGGTGAAGCCGGCGCCGGCCCATTACGTAGGTTTTCCGTCGCGTCTCGTCCATCGTGGTCATTCGCGTAAATGTTCCGAGACAAGAGCTTCGGCGGAAGCTCTCACAGTATTCCGGGTCGTCACTACTCCTTAGATCGTGCAATCACTGTTGAACCAACAAATACAGCCTTGAACCTGCTCTGAGGTTACCACTCCTTCTCTCAAGACCAGCTCGAGATTTCTTATTTCAAACAATGCGCCCTGGTCAATAGCATGCGAGCTGTGCTTCCTGGAAAGGCACAGGCCAAGCTTCAAGCTGTCTGTACAGGTTACTGGGAGGATAGGCGCCTTGTTGTAAGAGTCCGATTGGTATCATATGTCTACTGCAGTTCACTAACCCTATGGGAAGGCCTACATCACTGGGAATGCAATCGTCATTCTTACCAGCGTAGACACGATTCTACAGACGATATACGACGACGACGATGTTAAACTGGGCGGAATCGCCATCGACGAGGCGTCTGGAAAGATAGCAGTATGCGCCGGGTCTGCGGTCCGAATTTATAAGCCGTATGGCCAAGGGGAGGATGCACTTAAGGTTTCTATACTCGGTGGTTATAAAGGATCTAAGCTGACAATCCCGTAGTGGTCTCTGCAGCACAACCTCACACTCAATGAAGTTGAAGGTGCAATCTCGACATTATCATGGGGAGTGTCAGAAGAGCTTCTGGTGGGGAGCTCATACCTAACGCTATTTGCTACTCACAATACTCCCTCCTCGATTTGGAGGCAGCGGCTTGCCAATAACGTGAAATTCGCGAATTTCTGCTATGATTCGGCGTATATCGCATCGACAGGCAACCATGATCGGTTGGTCAAGATTTGGAGGAGACTTTCGTTTGGGTCCGATGATGTACGCTTTGATTTTACCTATCTTCCACACCCAAGCACAGTCGTGAATATGCACTGGCGCCGACCATATCACCTGGATCAGTCTTTGGACAATGTTCTATACACGTTTTGCGCAGACAATATTCTGCGGATATGGGCTGCAACAGATCCACATAGCCTCCAGATCTTGCAGCTGTGGGCGCAGATAGACCTTTGCGAATCGATACAACCTCGCGGATTAGTTCCAGAGACGACGCGCATGGCGAGGTTCGCATTCATTATTGATGGACGGGATTTTACAAAAGCCACTGAGCATGCGGTCCAGGCTCGAAATCCCGGCAATGCTCAGGATGACCATTCGTTGTCGCATCTTATTGAAGTTGCCAATAGAAACCCAGAAATCTGTGTCATTATGGATCAAAATGGCCATCTTTCTGCATGGGGATTGGAGAACGTTGGTTCTAAGAATCGCAAGATAACAAACATATTCAACATTGCCCATGTGGATGACCTGAGACTAGGATTACCTACGAGCCAGTCATCTGATTTCGATTATGTGCAATTTTACAACTTTTGCGACATATCTAGCGGTGCTCTTGAGGTCTTGGTGCACCATTTCGATGGTAAAATAGAGGTCTTCGAAAGCAACGTGGCAGACCTATTTGACCCGTCCCCTAGGCAAAATCGACTCGTATTTAAAGCAGTATGGACGGGTCATTCTGCTGCTGTCAAGAAGATCGTTCGTAATGTCAGCGGAAGAGCTGTTGTGACACGAACAGACGACAACGAGAGCATTGTTTGGGCACACACAGGCGCCGAAAAGGGACTAACGCTGACTAGACAAAGTATTATACCTCAACAAGAACACATCCATCGCATATGTGTCATGAGAAAAGGAAAATTTGTCATTCTACTGCATCAGAGCAGTATCACTCTCTGGGACACTCGGCCATTTGAGGCAAAGCTGCTAGCAAGATGCCATTTTGAAGTTGCTGGCAAGCCTCTTTGCATTCTCATGTTGCCAGAAGTTGAAAAGGGTGGCACTCTGGCACACGTGGCTACTATTACATCGAACATGAAAGGTATAGTTTGGGAAGTGCGCTTGCCTCAAATTCATGCATCTTGCGAGACCAACGGACATCCTCCCACATCACTTCGCCAGTTTTGCAGTGTCGATTTAGGTGAATCTGATGATTTAGCTTATGTTCTCCCAGTTGATCCTGCTGGATCACCTCCGGTCGTTTCGGGATTTCTCGATACATTTGCTCGAGACATCGCTATCTCTTGGACTCACGCAGGTCTCCTAAGATCCTGGACCGCTAAAGTGGACCTTGAAGCCAAAAAGGCGGACTGGCTGCAAACCTGCTCCGTTGATACTGGAATTTTCGAGCCTTCAATGGCAAGTGCTAGCTCGATACGAAAAGCTGCACTCGTGAATGCCAAGAGATCTGAATTGACAATTTGGGACGTCAGGGGTGCTCAACTTGAGTTCTCTCAGAACTTTGAGGACCAGGACACTATTCGCGATTTGGATTGGACATCTACACCTGATGATCAGTCTATTTTAGCTGTTGGCTTTGGTCATAGAATATTACTGCTTGCTCAAATGCGTTACGATTACTTGAACAAAGGTCCTGCATGGGCTGCGATCCGCGAGATCAGTATTCGCGATCTTACACCACATCCCATAGGTGATTCTACTTGGCTTAGTGGAGGCAACCTGATAATTGGCGCGGGCAATCAACTCCTAATCTACGACAAAGATGTTGAACCTTCAGGATTTTTAAGTTCTTCTCTGGCGGTCTCAAGTAGAAAGACGTCTTGGGATCTTTTCGAACTTGTTACAAGGCTGAACGGTCCACTTCCAATTTATCACCCACAGTTTTTGGGCCAGTGTATACTTGCAGGGAAGAATGTACTAGTCCAGCAAATCCTGCTTGCCTTGCATAAAATATTGAAGTTCTATGTGGAAAGCGATCATATCGATACGCACTTGGGCATGGATCTGGCAGCATTCTATACTGTATCAGAAGTGAGTCAGCATTTTCATTGGCAGAAAAATATTGACAGTGGCAGACCTCATCATCCCGGTTAGCTAGCAAAAATGCTCGTTCAGCATTTGATGCGTTCTCAGAAGAGGAAGAAGTGGAAAATGTAACGGAAGGTGTCGCCTCATTGATGCATGAAAAGCTTGTTCATATTGCATTGCCTCAATTATCCAGGCAAGAACAGATACATTTGGCTGACATTATTGAATGTGTGGCAATTGTGGAGAAACAACGGCGATCTATGGATGACAACGCAGCTCGTTATATGTTATTTTTCCGCCAGCATGTTTTGCGAAAGGGAAGAGTTACTGGTACTAACCTGTCTTGGAGAGAAATCAACTGGGCGTATCATAGCAACAGTCAAGATATTTTGGTAGATATGGTCTCAAACCAGTTCCATGGCAGGTTGCTTTGGGAACACGCACGAGAGAGTGGCATGTTCATGTGGATGACTGATTTGACTGCGTTGGTAAGATATCACCTCCGGAGCTGATGGATGGCGCTGACGTTGAACTTCCAGAAAGCTCAGTTTGAGGTAATTGCCAGGAATGAGTACACAAAGAGTGACCTGAAAAACCCCATCGATTGCAGCTTATTTTACCTTGCCCTCAGAAAAAAGACCGTTCTTCAAGGCCTCTGGCGAATGGCTACTTGGAACCGTGAACAGTCAGCCACGAGTCGTCTCCTAGCAAACAATTTTCAAGATCCCAAATGGAAGACCGTTGCTCTTAAGAACGCCTATGCTCTCCTAGGTAAACGACGCTTTGGTAGGTGATTTGCGACCTTCTACCTACACATACTGACTAAGGCCTAGAATACGCTGCTTCATTCTTCCTCCTAGGAGATTGCTTAAAGGATGCTGTAAATGTGATTTTGAACCAGATGAAAGACCTTCAGCTTGCAGTAGCTGTCACGAGAGTTTACGAAGAAGAAGGTGGACCTGTGCTGAAGGAACTTTTAGAGGAGAAGGTTTTGCCCTTAGCGTCTCAGGAGGGTAATCGCTGGCTAGCTTCCTGGGCATTCTGGATGCTTCGTAGGAGGGACATGGCTGTTCGAGCCCTAATCGTGAGTTGATATCTTTACTCACCGGGATATATATTAACTTTTCTAGTCTCCTGTCTATACACTATTAGAAACTCCTCAGGCGCCAGATCTCCAGGCAAAACTATTCTTGACTGACGACCCTGCCCTTGTTGTTCTTTACTCCCAGCTCAGGCAGCAGACTTTGCAGACTTTACGCGGAGCTTCCAAGGTGACACCGAAGGTAGAATGGACCTTTGTGTTGCACAATGCTCGCCTGTACGACCGGATGGGCTGTGATTTGCTTGCTCTGGATCTTGGTAAACAAACCACTCCCATCCACTTGACCAAAAAGTGTGCGAATACTAATGTTATTGCAGTACGAAACTGGGAGTTCCTTCTTCCAACACCGCCTACTTCGCAGGACATTGGCGGTGAGCCAGATCCCCGTAGAATGCTTCGGCGTCGCAGTTCACTAGTTGTTGCAGATTTGCCACTACCGAAGGACATCAAAACAGGCTCCCATATGCACAAGCCTCCACCAAGCGTCTTCGAAGAACCCGAATCGAGCTCTTTACTAGATAGCTTTGGCTTCTGACGAGGTCCTTGTTACAAGGCCTAGGAGCCGAAGGTACTCTATTCCGCGTGGCGTTGCATTCAGTGTTGTCTATTTCTCCTTGTATTCGGGGTTATTGGCAATGGCATACTCACTCCATGGTCTGCAGTTTCAAAATTAGAAAGGCATATTATCGTGGGGCGTTTGGTAATGGACTGTTTTTCTATTTTGGGGGGCCTCGAATATAGAGCTCAACATGAGGCTCAACTTTGCGGGCGCGGCATATGATCATTGTAAACAATTATGTGAGCCTAGAAATATCTTGGAGTATAATTTGCTTTTATTACTCATGCTTTTGCTATTCGTTTCACCCCACAGCGCCTGTTCCTTTTCCGGTCTACAGCGCTAAAATAGAATTTGTATAACCTGCTCATATGTCTCCCAGCCGACATATTTAACTACGCCCCATCCAATTCCATCATTCCGGCTTCTAGCTCATCGTCATCGAAGCCATTATCGTCCACCGCAGAGCCAACCGTACCGTTCCCTTCCAAATCCCCATTCATCCGAGCCTCTCGAAGTTCCCTAATGCTCTCTTCTTCTCTTTTCTCCTTGTGCCTTTCAAGATCCTTGATCGTCCACGTAGAAATACCTTCCTGGTCTCTCGCTTTGAAAGGCTGCGCCATCTGCCGCAAGAATTTCTTCGCGCTTCCAACAGCCATATCGGTGCTCAGATTTACCTCACTATCTAAAATGGCCTGGTTGATCCATTTCGGTAGCTGAGATCGCTTCTTCAAGAATCTTCGGTCGGCAAGAACCATGATTCCGTAGTCATCTTTTCCACGGATAACACGCCCTAGACATTGGGCTGCGTGCCTCATGGCGTCGAAAGATAAGAAATCGTTTTCCCGAATACGATAAGTTTCTCGCAAGAATTCAAGTCGGGCTTTTAGGATGCGTGATTCGGTGTATTGGAAAGGCACGCCTATACAGAGCACAGTCCGTCCATACTGATGGTCGAAATCGATACCTTCACTGACCTTTCCTCGCGCGACACAGAGTAAAATCGCACCACGGCCATTGCAGCATGCTGTTCTGTATGTCTCCAAAGCCAGCGATGTCTCTTGAGCATCGGGCGTTTCAACCAGGATGAGTTTGTATTTCCAGACCTCATCGAGAATGCCCATTCCCTGCCACATGCTAATGATAGACTCCATGTAAAGGTAAGACGGGAAGAAAACGACCATTCCATCTGGTGTCAGCTTTGACATTTCCGTAAGTAGGTTTCCGTAATTACGAACCACAGAGGGTTCATTACGAACTTGAAACCCCGATGAGATAGCTACTTGATCTGATCCTCGTGTCACGATCATTGGTAAGAAAGATCGTCGTGCGAGTGTCATTGGATACGATTCCATGACTACAGTTGTGAAGCCTAGCATTCTGGGATACATTTCCAAGGGTGAGATGGTTCCAGAAGTGATAATGACCGAGCTGAATCTGTCAAAGACCGGTTTAATGGCGATGGCAGCATCAAGGCAGGTGAAATGTAGAACTGGATTAGGGACTTCTGCTGTATCTGATTCATAGGGTTCGAGGATGAGTAAAAAGCCCTTTTCGTAAGTAGCTACAAGGGTGGCAAAGGTTGCTACTTCTTGTAGAGGTTGGTAGTCCTCGATGTTAGTGAGTTCGAGGGTTCGAACAAGAGACGTAAGCCTTTCCGCACAAAATCGCAGTGGCTTCTTTTCAATGAAGGTATACTCCTTTAAATGTGCCAAGAACGACGGAGGTGTTTCTGAAATTACTTGGCGGACTTTCATCCTAGTCTATGCAGTGTCAGCACTATTCATAGCAATCTCTTGGAGTACTTGCTTTTAGGTATTCTACAAATCTTCTCAAGAACGCTACAAAATGCTCTGCTCTTCGTATATTACCGGGTACTGCTTCTTTCAGGAGATCGTCTGGCAACGCTGTAAAATTGGTCAGAAACATGTCTAATATTAACGTGGATAACCAAACCTGGGTTAGACATGAAAGCATCCTCTTCTCGAGCTTCGTCGGCATCACGAAGACCTTCTACCAGCTTTGCATACTCATTCTTCAGCTTGTCGGCATCACTATCCTTCATCTCCAAGATCTTCTGCTCCAAGTTCTGTGCTCCTCGTGTAGCTTTTCGTAATGAATCTTCGGTAATATCGGTGCTTAACGACTCAATGCAAACGTTGTCAATATTATGAGCCTCGTCAAAAACCACAATGCAGTCTTTGGAGAGCTCCTTTGACACACGTTCCGCGATCTTTGGGTCGAGAAGGTAATGGTAAGAGTAGATAATGACATTGCAGTATGACATCATCCGCCGTGAAGTGAAATAAGGGCACTGCTTGTGTTCTTCACCATATCTCATGATGCCGTCCAGGGTCCAGACTCCATTTGGTATTAGATTATGGGGCTCCAGAAGATCAAGGTTCTATAGGTATTAGCAAGAGCCAAGGAAGGGTAGTACGGCCATACATCGTGATATATGCAGACAGGGACGTCTTCGCCCCTCTCCTTCTTTTCTTTGACGAAGCCAGCTGTGAGACTCCTACATCTAGCATCAACAACTGCACCGCTTTTTTCTCTCTTTACCGAAGGATGAAGACAGAGATTCTTTCGACTTGTCAATCCTAGTCCTCTAAACTCCTCGACGTGGCCCAGCTGCTCTGCACGATACTTCATCAGAGCCTTAAGTTCGGCCAAAGCCTTTTCAATCTCAGACATGGTACCTGATAGGAGTGAGTGTTATGCTTCTGGGAAGATGGCAGATGAGCGATACTCACGTGAGCAGTATATGAGCTTCCGGTGCTCTGGGTAATACTGCTGGTATGCCACGATCAGGGACAGAAGAGACACCGTCTTTCCTGTCCCTGAAGGCATCTCCAAAACACAGTGACCACCTGCATCAAGCGTACCTGTGATGCTGTGAGTTGCTGCAGCACTCCATTAGATCGGAAGATTCTTACGCTTGAGATCGCACATGTAACTTAAAAGGAAAGTCAGTACGTTCACGGCTTCAACAACTCGATGATACATACGCATATTGCTCTAGACAACCCTATAAGTACGAGTGAAGGTCATGATGATGAATATACAACATACCTGGATAGATCCGGGGGTATGGAAACAGGACCGGCAGGTCACTGAAAGTAGTCAGTGTTCGATTCGCGGGGCTGTTAAAGAGACCTCACTCAATATTGAACTTCATCGTAGGCAAGCATCTATGCTTGAAGGCAGATGGACGTAACTTTGGAGAGGGTTAGGCTACAGAAGAGGGCGATGATAGGATATTCAAGTAGAACGTGACGAGATATTAGCTGAACGCCAGATCACGTGTTATAATGGGTCTAATGGCCTTGCTGCCTTTGGCAGTGCTCTGCGCGGGGTATATTGAGAGAAAAGTTACATCCTTCGTGGACATCGATCGGGCACCTTGTTCACGAAAGCATCTCGCGGGGGCATTAAAAATATACCTTACCGCAGCTATTCCAGTCTGTTTACTGGCTTAATACTTTTTATTACGCTATCTTGGTTGCTCCTGAGCGGCTCTGTCCCTGGCGCTCTTTGCAGCTACCCTATTACTTATTTCTAGAACATATTCACAATTAAACCAACAGTCAAAGAATCTCCCATAAAAGTCTTCAGGATGGGGAGATTTGGGATCACGGTGCTCCAATAGACGTCAGCGGTAAGGCCGAATATGTTGATTCGACTGTTGAGGTGGTGATTCCATACGTTGTATTACATGTAATCATGTCAACTCCTGCTGTTCCCTGACATAAGCTAAAATTTCCCTCAAACGCTGTCCACTAGTCTCCAGCCACATTCTCTCCACTTCTTCGGCTTCTCTCCTCATGGTGTTCACTTTCTTTCGACGATCTATCTTTGCAGCAGCCTTCTTCTCTCGTGCTTTGATTCCCGTCTCAACAGCCTCAACCAAGCTTGGAGTATACTCCAGAGCACAATCTGCGACTAAGAATAACCTCAGTAAACTTTCAATCAGAATTGAAAATTTAGCATTGTCAACGATGGAAGTCGTATGTGCGCAGTGCGGCAAGTAGTATTCTTCGAGGGTATCCTGAGATATGCTATCCGTAGTTTGTTTTGGTCTACGTACGCCGCTAGGCATGAGTCGCACAAGCAGCATCTGATCTAAAGAGCAGAATACTTCGGGCAGGACACGAAAGTCCATTGATGGTGTGATGAATAAGGACAGTCCTGGCAAGGGCAATGTGGTGATGCAGTCCACATATATCCTGTATACCTCTAACCCATCACCTAAAATTTCGGGTAGCGTCATAGAAGCACGAGATAACTTTACGATCAGTAAGAGACGAAAATTAACAAATACTAAAGGATGGTAATACTTACAATTCCAAGGAATCTTTGGCGTAGGTGCACTGCCTCCATCCCACCTAGAGTAGATGCCCGTGCAACCTCCTCTTCGTCCATATCCCCAACCTCTTCAGCTGGCCCTTGGGAAGCTACAATATCATCCTCGTCATCTTGAATGTTGAGGCGACAGTGTCCTCTGTCCTCTGCAAACTTCCTCTTGTGATTGCTGCGTTCTTCATTCTCAAAGACCGCTGGAAACGCTTTTAGGGCCTCATAATCGCCGTTCGCGAATGTAGATTTTATTATGCGCCTGGTCCCTGCCGATCTTCTTCTGGCTTCCGCAAAATACGAGACCAACAAAGATTGCCCTAAATGTGAAAACTCGTACTCGCCCTGCAAGTCGTTCATCAACGCGTGAGCTTCATGATCGTGTCTTTCTCGCTCTGCCCAGTCAGATTCCAAAACATCCAACATAAATTCCAACCACGTCTTCCAATAAGTCCATCGCTCCGGATACCGAATACTGCAGTTGAAAGCCCATCCAACAGCATGCCAAAAGTCGACTGCTCGGTTTCGAATGCTTTCTCTCGATGCAAGAACGTTGTTCATAGACTCACGTTCTTCGTCAATGTCACTATTCACATCTTCAGAGGCATTAAAACGACTACGCCGAGTGTTCTTGAGGGCACTTGGACTGAAGTTGAGCGCAGCCCCAAAATTCGCATTGCCAGGGCCTACAATGGATAACAAGGCTTTCAAAAATGTAAGAGAACCTGAAGAGATCTCAGGGCTGTCTTCGGGAAGTCTATTCGAAGTATAGAAAGGGTGTACCAGAAGAGTGATGATGAACTCAATCTGCATCGGCGTCGGTATACAAGCTGGACTCGTCTGCGCTTGGGAATTCGATAAACCAGCTGTGAGTACACTATTCAGAAGCGCAATGCCAGCAGTGTCTGTTCACAATCAGTATTGGGTCCAAAATGCTGCGTAAAGTCCATACAAAGCTTTTCATTGAGATAGATATTGCACTGGATGCGAAGCTCGTTGGGCAACTGTCGAGCTGACCTGTAGATTTTTTGCCCATCCAAGCCTTCAACATACGCTTGCTCTTCAGGTACTCGCCCATCTGGCGACCAAGAAGCTGTATGAAACGAATTTTGTGAACTTACAGGGGACTCAGACGCCGTCATCGTGAGGATGGCGGGGGAAAGGAATGTCGTTAACGAACGCGTACGCGTGCCACGTCAATTGTAAAGTTACTATGCGAAAACATGTGACCAGCTAGTCGAATTCAGGCCATCATGTCCACCACATTATCATTCTCCCGAAAGCGAAAGAAATTCTTTCAGTATAAATAAAATCAGGGTATCATTGTGCATAAGCTAAGGATATCTACGCATGCTTTTTATCCTCCATATCCAAGCCTGTCTAGTTTTCTGTATACTTCAGCGATACGAAAGCATCAACGCCGAACGCAGCTTTTCACTCCAACAGACCGCTGTTCTTCATTTACAGTATCACGCAATAATGAGCTGAAAAAAGTTAGGATCTCAAAACAAAATGGGAAGGCTCCGGGGGGTGGATAAAGTCTCACCTCAATCAGTTTATCGGTCATAGCCGTGCACTGCCTATCTTGGTCATTGATTGTATGGAAAGTGGAGGACCGCCACAATCCCCTGAATCCAATACCATCCAGAACATCATCTAGCATTTCAGCAGTGTCGACACCCCCGGAGAACTTTGGGTTGGAAGTCAGGGTTCGTAACAATTGGTGAGCAGATTCTAAAGTGGTCGCATTTTGACAAGAGATAAGTACCTCGTCCAGTATTGCGATAACAGGTCCACACCTAATCACAGAATTAGTACTATTATCGAGATAAAATGCAAAAGAACATACAAGTGAAAAACAACAGTTGGTCGCTTATTAGCAACCCGGTTCAGCCAGCTAAGAATGCGGTGCTGGACAGTATCTTCAAGGTATCGAAAGTCAACAATGCTTATTGCCGCATTGAGGAGGAGTTCTTTATCTTTGATAGTTGTCAGGTCTATCATGCTCAGAACATCTGTCGAAGGCATATTGTCACCCGAGGTTATTACTCCGGCAATCCAAAGATTGTCCTTCGCCTCCTCGGGTGACATAGCACGAGACATGACAAGTGCAAGGTATGGCAAGCAGCTAACATCCTTTGGAAACTTCTGCCCTTTCGCCATGCTGGTGCTGGCTGTCTCCAAAAATGTCGACAGCACGCGGAGGGCTGTTGGTTTTGTAACCGAATCCGTGAGGCCCTTGACGAGAGAAGCACAAACAGCAAAGTGAAAAATCTCCACATTGAAATGGATTCCGTAGAGCTCGTCTAGTTGCAGTGCAGCATCTTCAAGAGGCAATCTACCTTGAAGTAGAGTTGATACCATTCTGCCATTTTTGAACTCGCCAGAATCGCAGATGTTTGCAAGGACTGCATCTAAGAACAAGGCAGTACAGTTGAAGAGAGCCAGAGGAACCAATCTAACGAGAGATATTGCAAGCCAGAAAAGTTGCAAGCCGTATCGAGAGGTAGTTGGAAGGTTGTCCATCATTTTTGTTAATGCGGTAACAATTGCAATTAGCATTTCACTATCATTGTCTTCCATAAAACGGCTGACACTGTTCCTCAAAGCCACAAGAACTTGATAGAGAAGGTCGTCATCAACATCTTCCCGTGCTAAACATCCCATGACTGTAAATGCCCTAGGTTGGATAGCCGGATTAGTCTGAAAGGCAGTGCTTGCAACTAAGCTCATCCATCTAGATCGCCACGCGTTTGACATGTCGATTGAAGGGGCGGCAACTACTGTGATCTCCGAGAGTAGCACAGCAAGCGTCTCGGTTGCCAGCAAGATTGTCGCTCCAGAGTCTTGTACGGATATAATGGAAGTACCATCACGGGAAGTCATGGTAAATAAAGCATCGTTCCGTGGTTCTGACAGCGAAGCAAGTAAGGCTTTAAGTCTGGTAAGTTTGCTTTCCTCTAGTGGGAAAGATGTGCAAATGGCGTGAATTGTGTTCACAAGTAGTCGATGGACACTCAGTCGCACATCTGGTGTACCCATATTCGCTAGCATGGTGACAATATGGAACAATTCTGGAAGGTACAGCTGAGATTGGATACCGCTGTCAAAGGAAGTTGACAGACACAGGCGCAGCAGTACACAGATCTCATTCCAGACCGTGTTATCTGGTAGGTACCTCGTCGCTCGTAGAGATGATCTGTTAAGCGCTTTCCGAAGTCTGGACAAGAGCTTGCCTCGAATTGTAACAGTGCCAATGGACGTGATGACAGACCCAAGAAGCTCGGTTCTCTCGTCTTCAATTCCAAACCCGATGGCAGCCTTGATTACTTCATCCAAGAAGATTTCTGTGTAGATTTCATCTTGGGAAATAGCTGGCCACACGCATTGCTCAAGAGTCGTGCTCAACGCGATATCCGAAATAGCGACCTCAACAAGCTTTCTAAATATCGAGGCGACCTTTTCCCTACCTTTATCACCATCTGCTTCATTCGGTATGAGACTGGTTCTTAAGCTTGGGAGCCACGGTGCCATATAAGTTAAACTCAGCGGCCGTTGATGATATGGAAAGCTTTCCCAACCAACAAAAAATTCATTCAGGAAATCTCCCGTAAGCTGCGGCTCAGAAAGCGCAAGTTGCTGACTGATATCAATAATGAAACGAGATGGGTTAAGCGGTACACAAAGCTCTATATTATCAATTAGCAAGATCAGACTACTGCTGTGAAGGAAGGATTGGCGGACCTTTTGTGCTCATGAATTTCGAGTCTGCGGCAAATTTGAAAGTGCGGCACAAGGCACACAGCAGATTATAGGAAGCCAGGCGTAGGACCTGATCAGAGCTTGCCATATTGCTTAAAGCGATGTTCAAAAGTGTACCAGGCACATCCTGTGGCCGTACGAGCCTTTCAAATGACTTGAGCGTCCTAAGCTCCTTTCCATACTTTGTTTTGGCCTCCCGGATTGTGTCAAGAACATCCTTCTTTCTTGGGCTTGTGAAGTACATCACTATTTTTCCGTTCTCTGTCCGCAGCCCAAATGCGGAATCATCCTCGGTCTGTATTGATGTTGGAGCTTCATCAACCTCGGATAGTCGGAAAATATCATTAACGGTGGCATGTAACCTAAGACCAGGAACGACCTCCTGCTTCTTCGTCGTTGTCACTTGTACGAATTGGCTGCCAACTTTTATCACCACCTCGAGTTTGCCTTTGGTTTTGGAAAGTCTGGTGATGGGTTGATAGACGTATCTCGTATCGGTGACTACACTTATTGTCTCTTTTGGTAAATGCAATTGGCTCAAGTGAAAGTGGGCCTGGAGGTCTTGCAGGCTGCCTATCAAATGATAATCCACATTCTTTGGGTGGAAAGCACTATTCTCACTCTTTGCAGAGAGCCTAAGAATCCTTCTGAAGCATTTTCTGCGGTGTATTAGCAGAATACAGGGGTACAAGTTCAAGTAATCAAGTAAACGAACCTGAATGCACTGTTCATGTTGTACACATAAACACGAGTCAGTTGCTTGGATAATTCACTGGGGGTCAGAAGATCTAGCTTCCGGAACAAAGCATCCTGGGGCTCGTTCTGCCCATTGTAACAGGTTGCATCTATGAGGATACCGAACGGACGATGCCACATGCGACTCGCAATCTGGTTGACGTTTAGTAATAGTGATAAAAAGAGCAACGGATAAAACCGACTTTGAGGTAGCAGAATAGGAGAAGGTCATAGTCCGTGGCTTCAGTATCAATGTTTCGCAGAATTATGCAAATCATTGAAAGACCATCCTAAAAACTAGCGGTTAATAACGTCGGGCAAAGCAGGCACCACATCAGCTGGGACGTCGAAAATTATATACCTTGCTTTCTCCACCATCATACACGGCACGGGTAGATATAAGTGATTCGGTGCTTCTGCCTGCATTCCGAAGCATGAAATGTTGAAATCGCGAGTACGAAGGCGGACTGTTCTGAGAAACAGTCGGTCGATTCCAAGAAACGTTCATCGGCGGAGGGCCAAGATTTGTGATGAGCTTGCGCAGCGACTCCAGTATAGGTATTTCACCTTTATTGATCTCCATTGGGGACCGCGACGGTTCTTTCCTTTCTCTCAAGACCAACTTCTGTCGAACATGGTCCCAATGATCGTACAAAAACCTGTGTAAAGCAACACACGAACCAAAATCGAAGGATTCGGTGTCGGCAACTGCCTCGGGCACATTGGGTGGTACCTTGTAGAATCAGGCATAGTCTCGATCATTATAGGATGGAAAACTTACAGATATTTTACGCAAAAAGGTGGTCACGTCGTAGATGTTTTGAGTCAAAAAGTCGTTGAGTGGGAACATATACGGCTCTTTGGCTCCAAAAAGTACGTTGTTGGCCAGATTCTGTACAACTTTGGCAATGAGCAACAGACCACGCCTCATTTCTTTTGACGGTGTAGTGGAGATCAGGCCCTCTGCATCTGGAGCCACTATGGCTGGACAAAAGAAGCGAAGGAATATAAATGCTCCGACGGCTGTGAATCTGGCTTCTGGGAAGCGTTTCGTAACTGCTGAAGAGATCTGACGAGAAGTCAGTAAGAAGCCTATATGAGGCTTGAGGTACTCACGATGCTACATATCCGTCGAAAAGAGACAGGGATGTGTGATGCAGAATTGCAGATGTCTACGATAAATACTTTCGTGACTACTCGGAGTTGGAGCGCATTCTTTTGCAGCTCTTCTGCCGAAGCTGTACGAGCAGGGTCAAGCTCGAGGTCCAGATCCTTTGACGTTAGGACCAGCCTTTCCAGAACCTTCTGCAGCGTCGCTTTGAGATATGCAGCGCCTTTCCACTTAGCATAAACAGAGAGCATTTTCGTTGCTACGCAATTCCTCCGTAGCAATTCAGCTTCACTTTCTAGTTGAGGATATCAGCACATATAAGAACCTCAACTATAAACGGATAGCCTACCTGTTTGCTCAACCTCATGCTTAATGAGTTCTTCAAGTAAAACGAATCCAAGACCTCTTGAATCAAAGATATTGAGGAGTGAGATTGTCATCTCATCCACCTCCGAGCTTGGACAGGCATCACACAATGCAATAGTGAGTGCCATGTCATTAATCAACAACTTTTGATAAATCAGCCTGAGCTCGTGTGGTTTTATTAGCACTTACATCGAGAAGCTCGTCATACTTTTCATTGACCGCTGCGTCTGATAAGTTACTGAACTCGGTTCCCTGGATTAGAATGTTGCAAAGCACAGTCACAAAAGCTGTCCGAATTTCTAAATCTTCATGGTAACCAATTCCGAGGGAATGTTTGAGTCCTACGTCGATATTGGCACTGAGCAGGTTCGACAGCGCACTAATAGCGAGTTCTGGTGTTGTCATCGAGTCATCGCTGGCACCTGCTATTGGGCGAATCTCAGTCCTTCCGAGGTCTGTGGATTCGGCGTTAAGCAGAGAGAGGAACCTGTTGAAATAAGTATGAAACATTTGAGATTTCAGGTCGCTTGTATCAGCATCGCTTTGGCCTTCTGGTGGTAGTAATGGTAGTCTGTAGGTTAGATCCGCTAACGCTTTGAGGCATGCTTTATCAAGGTCCTTTTGTAGACGAGCAAGCTCATCCGCGCGGACACCACCGATGCTAGATACAGAAGAGTAAGTTTTTATGCTACATTATTGGGTTAAACATCTGGATATCTTTGGAAGGTTCTTACAGGGCAATGTTATCAGAGGCAGATCCTGGACGAGCAATCCACCCAAAAAACACCTCCAGCAACTGGTTTCGAACTCGCACATCATGCCTCAGATTCAAGAGTTCTTTCTTGCGTGTGACAGTATCACCCAATTGGCAGATTTTGATCTTCACGCGCAGCGTGCTAGAATTATCGCTCAACGTATTCATGAACTTAGCAAAGTTCAGCGTCAAGCTTCCAATATCGATGGACATCGATGTTCCAAGCTCTGACGAGCCACCTAACCTCTCTACAATACTCTTGAAAAGTGATGCAGCCTGCTCGGCAAAAATAATCCGTGAGTCTGGGGTACCTGAAAGCGTTTGGGATGATGCGCCATTATTTCGCGGGCTGTCAAAGAGAACTTCCAATTCAGATTCGAGGGTTTCGAACAAAGGCACATAAAGTGGAGGAGAAACTTCCCCTGAGAGAACCTCCCGCATGGCCTCTCGAATTCGGACATTGTTGCTTGCTAACATTTGAACACTCTGATTCATATATCGGCTGAGCAGTGTGTCTTCATAGCTTTCGGGGAACAGTCGATCGATCCATCTCAAGCCAGCTAACCCGGTTTCCTCCGGAGCCAAGGATTGGGTTGATATGCAGGTTCCTCCAAGAGAAGCCAGGAAGCCAGAGTAATTCCGCCATTCGATTAGTGCCCTTTCTTCAACGATCTCGGTTGAGCGTGAAAATATATGTTTCGATAGCTTTAGCCACTTGTCAAAGACGATTTCCCAAGCGGACAAGATTCCTGCAGTTGGTGTTTGCATTTGTCTCAACAGACCTCGAACGCGTTTCTGGAAGGCGACCAATCCAGTGAAAACAAAGTCTGGCGATGAGATTTCTAGGAAGACGTCAAGATTCTTAAGTCCATGAACAGGTGTCTTCGAATTTGCTGATGCGGCTGCTATGATCTGATTCTCCTCGCAGTAAATCCCGATACAAGTAGTGACCAGCTGGCAGGTTGAAATGTCAGCGGAACAGAGACAGACCAGAAATGCTGTCTCTAGTTTTGTTCCCGTAGCAGTCCGTTCTGGGATTTCATCAGAAAGATTTGCGAGCTCTTTAGAGGTCTTCATAAGCGCAAGACGTGCGCTCAGGTAATCATGAACAAATCCAATGGTGCCTTTGTCGTCCTCATAGTACATGACGAGCTTCTCAGAAATGGACTTCAGCATCAGCGATGAAGATCGCCAGAAGTTTGTTCTCATGAGATCATATCCATGCATCTCTTCAGCCCGCCACTGGGTGATTCCCCCCACAGACATGAGTCTACGTACGACAGAGCTTGTGATATCTCTCACTTGCTCGTCCTCAGTCATCAAATACTTGGTGAAGGTTTGACACAGCTCGTCAAAAAACTGGTCCCAATCAGCATCTTCAGTTGGAGCCCCTTCAAACAAAGTGAGCGGGGAAGCATCGAGGAAGAGTAAGATGTTGTAAATCAGGTCCGTAGATGGCACACTCTCAAGTGGCTTCAATAGCGTATAGTGCTCGTCAGGGAAGGAATCTCGTGATACTGGACTTGCCGCCTATAATTATTAGTATATCTGACAACTCAGCAGTCAAGTCGACGTACCTTAAGTTGCATTCGCATAAAGTCAGACACCTTTGAAAAGAGTGGCTGATAGTCGCTCGCATTCGGTTGCCTTGCAAAATGCGAACAAGACGAAATGACTGCAATCTTGAACTCTTGGGGGGAATTTTGAGCCAGACAGAGGGAAGTGAGATTCTCAACGCAGGACTCAAAGTCGAGGTGCGTTAGACTCACAAAAGCCGCCGTCATTAGGTTGCTGTCGATAATAGACGCGTCCATACCTGGTGTGTATTTCCTGAATACAGCTTCACGAACCTCCTCTTGAACATCCAATGCAAAGCTCAGAAGCGCTGCATCACTGTCAAGTGTGAAGTGCCGGGAAACTCTCAAGAGCGATGTTAAGCAGTAGATCGCAGGTTCGTTTCTGTTTCTCAGGGCCTTTCTAAGCATTTCCAGAAATTGTACCTTTTTAGTAATGCCACTGCTCTTCACATCTTTCATATTGCTTGCGACTTCGAAAACTTCAGGAAGCAGAAATAGCAGAGAAATCTGGAAGGGGAATAATAAAGCTTTCCGTCTGCCACCATCTATCATGGTATTGGTCATGTCAAAGAGAGTTTCCGCACCTCCGTCCAACCGCTTATGAAGAGTGTGCAATTCTACAAACTCTTCGGGATTCCTTTCCAGCCAGCGGGTTATAAGTAATGGGACCACGATTGCAACCGCCGTTTGGAAAGCTTTCCGCAGGTGTAGAAAACTGCCACATAGCTCTTGGATCACGATACTGAGTTTGCGACTGTTGACCCAAAAATAGGATATCAACCTAATGGTGATCAATGCACTTCGGTCCTCATCCGCAGCGGAATTCACTTGCGCGTTGTTTCCTGGGGGTAGGTGTGCCGCGCGCAATCCGCGGAGGGAGTTCTTGAGGTACTCTAACACTTTTGGCCAGTTGGAAGAGGAAATGTACTCTACGATCCTCCGAGTTGCCGAGTTAGTGGTCTCAAGTTTCTCTAATAGTAGCTTGGAAATATCAGAGATGACTGGTTGGCCGTTCGCGGGACTGGAGCTTGTACTGGGAGGGGCGCTGGGTGCGACTTTCGAGCCAGCATATTTGAAGGTATCGTCGAGAATGTTTGCCGCGGGCAGCACATAATTATCAGGGACAGGTTGCGTGAATATTTTAACTGCATCCAGCATTCTCGAAACAAGGTTATCTTCCAGAGGTTCTGGTGCATACTCTAGTCCATGCTGCGATAATCGTCCATTCTCAGCCGCACCTTGCTCTTGTTTCGCCTTTCTTCTCGTCCCGTTTTCGGATCCAGAGTGTTCGGAGTCAGTATGCTCATCATCCTCGGCTTTTGCTTTTTCTGATGTCGAGTTCACATATGCCCAATGAGTCGAGCAGCATTCTGCCAGAAGCTCGATGACATAGAGCTCGGAGTGTATTACATGAAGAGGATGCGCTGTAATAGTCTTGTATGGCCGTGATAATTCCTCTAGCAGTTGCACCAAAGTGTCCACCACCACTCCAATCGAGGAGCAACTGACATTGACGAGAGTAGCTCGCGTTAGAAGGACGACCTCATCTCGGCGCAAGTCGTGGGAATGGGAACCAGTTCGGTGGGGAAGCTACATCAGAGTGCCGGTCAGCGCGTGTTCGTTCGTAGCGTGGTGATGACGCATTGGACAGGAGTATATACTTACCCTCGTAGTCAGCCTCTCCACCAAAGTGATGACCAGACTGGCATCTCCGTTCATGGTGGAAGAGGGTTATGGCCGCGCCAGATTGGCTGGGAGGATAGCAGGCATGCGGTTATGGCAGACTTGTCAGAGCCCTATTCTCGGCGTGGAGGTTGTGGAAGCTGCACTGAAGCGGTCGCACGCATACATGCTCTTGAATTCTCACAATGTTGGGGTCGATGGTGGGCGTCCTTCACCACGGGTATCCCTGAAGTTCGCCGATGTGGACAGGGGAGGAGGGGTCGTGTGGAAAGGAGCGTGAAGTGGAGTACAACACGCGATGCACGTTGCACCGTCGGGGGGCAGCACAGGAGAGAGGACGAGAAGGGCGAGTTAACGGAATGGCCGAGGCAAGCGGTGATCAGGATGTGAGGAGGAGAACAGGGAATAGGCAGGATCCAAACAGAGCATGGAAGAGGTAGGCAACAGAGCACCCCCGAAGATTGGGTTATCAAGATGGGGTGTAGATGGATTGAGTAGCTGAAGGAAGGCGTCGACTGGCCCTACCAAGGACTAGTCCCATGCGACAATAACGTTTGCATGGTGTGGGGCCCAAGAAAGCGAGAGAAGAATGACAGCGAAGGAGAAGAAGATACAGAGCTGTGGACGAGAAAGCTGCTCTGCTCGCATGCGCCATGCCGCCGGCCGTAATAATAATAATGAAGACCTGCCGGAGCCACACACGCAGACTTGCCGTACCGTAGGGGAGGTAGCTTACAAGTGCTTGCAGGGCCGTACGGGACTGTCTGTACCTTGTCCACCCCAGCTCACGACTTACGCCATCGAACGTCGTCGCTACCAGACTTGCTTGCTTCTGCCATCTCCAATGCAGATGCCTGATCCCCCTGTCTCGACCACTCAGCCGCCCAGTTGTGTGTTGAGGGAGTGCTTGTTGAAGGCCTGCAAGAGACGGTCGCCCGGCGGCTCTCCTTAAAATTGCTGCGTGCGGAAGTCATGCCTAATGTGATAGGTCATTGTGCCGGATGCAGCAACTCTTTCGGTGCGGCTCAGCGCCTATTGCTGTTGATGTCATGTATCTTGCGGGCCGCGACGTCGAGTCGGCTATTATGATAGCTGCTCGATCTGTTCGAAGAATCCTCTCCGATGGCGAGATGCTGCGATGAACCAGCTCCGCTATTTCAGACATGACATCTAGTCCTGATGGCTGCACAACCTGCCATGCAAAATGTTTCTGTTGTGGAATATTGGACCAGATCTCCTTCCATCCCGTTGCATATCTTACAGTGCGAGAATGTCAATGCAGCTATGCAGCACTTTTAACAAGCTCGAAATTGAATTGGGAGTGCAACGCGAAATAACAGAGTATTTCAGCAGCCAAATCTGCTTCGGCAATTAACTTCGAACCCCTTGGGCTATTTCTGTGGAGACGCTTCGAAGGAAAATTTGAGGTGCGCCTTCGTGTGCGCAGAGCGAGTTTACCTGCATGCGAGGTGATCTGTAATAATTTGTAATATGACTCCTGACTCTCACAAATATCCTACCATAAACATTCCGAATAGTATGTTTCCAGAGTGCATAGGTATCTGGTTGGCATACGTAAGCATGAGCCACGATAAAGATCATCCACTACACCACGACTAGTCTACATCCGCAACCCTCTCGATATCTGCTCTCGCTTGAATGGCCCACACGGTGATTGATGTGTGCGCAAATGATAATGCATGTTGGAAACTCAACTGAGGATGACTGTGAATCTGCTCGGCTTGTCGACCTCGGACTAAGTTCAGTAAGGGCAGTCTTCTTCTATGACTATAAGGCGACGACTCCTAAGCCTAGATAGCTAACTGATGATGGATGAGGGGATTGTTAGAGCAAAGTCCAAGAGCTACTACTATACAACAGCACAGTTACAATCTACAGTCACCATATCACGGAGTGGAAGGGGGACTACGGATATGCTCTGAAACCACAGGATGAAAGATTCTTCCTTGTTCCATTAAGTAATTCGCCATGCAATGGTTCAATTTGTCAAAGTGTCCACTGCCCAACTGAGAAGACCGCAACATAAACATTATCTGAGTGAATAGGAACGTGCACGTGTGAGAAATTGTGAACAGACAGCTCGGGAAACAAATGGAATGACACTCGCATTGGATAAGACTTCTCTTCGATGTATCTAAATGTAACAATAACCTTCGCGGTTGTAGAGCACAGCAGCCGAAAGAGATCTTAATACTACTGACTCTGCGCCTTATTTATACAATACTCTGCCAGTAGTCTCTATGACATAAGATATTCTCTACCGCAAAGCCATCAAGTGGCTAACATCCACACAAGGCATAGCTCTAGTCCTTGAGCTGCTTGGGGGCAACATAGTTAAATCGGGCATTATAAGTAACATGATTTCCAGAAACTTCAAGAAACCTTGATAGTATATCATCATACGTTTCCATCAAGGGCAGGCTTATAAAATCGTTGCTTTAAAGAGCTTGAACGTGAAACCCTTAACAAGCCTTGACATTACAGTCGGATCTATTTTAACATCGTAGCCTTAGCTTATAGGCATCCATTACCGATGTATATGGACCCGTTGTTCAACAAGATCGAGGCTCAAGCTAGTCCTCTTTTACTGGTAGATCGAAGGTTGTTAAAGTAATCCTGGACCGTTCCCATGTCAAGCCTCTCGCCCCTCACCGGCTATTCCGGTCTACAGTGTCGCTGTCCTCGAAGTGGAAGGGGCGTTAATTTGGTTGCGTATGCCAGGTGGAAGTCATGTCTGTGTCACGATCGGTTGCACGCCAGTCAAGTAGAAGTAGAAGAATTGCCATTCCTCTGTGTATCATGAAGGTCAGCGCCCTATCGCTGCCGTATAATAAGTACAAGTCCCATTGATAAAAAAGCAAATCCATGCGAAAACTCCCCCGAAACCATTCAGAAAACCCCAGCCCATTATCATATCAAATAACCCATGTTCCACCCATCAAGAGGCCCTTGGTGGAGCTATCGCAAGGAGTTGGAAGCCGAGAAACTTGAATAAATTGAAATCGCCTAAGAACGCTCTCCACGGAGGCGGCGGGCAAGCTGGATGTCCTTGGACTGTGGTGGTTGTCAGTATCGGTGGAAGGGATGAGGGGAGTGGTGTGAAATACCTGGATAGTGACACGCTTGGCATGGATAGCGCACAAGTTGGTGTCCTCGAAGAGGGAGACAAGGTATGCCTCGACGGACTCTTGGAGAGCACCGATGGCGGAGGATTGGAAACGGAGATCAGACTTGAAGTCTTGGGCGATCTCACGGACCAGACGTTGGAAAGGAAGCTTTCGGATCAAAAGCTCAGTGGACTTCTGGTAACGACGGATCTCACGGAGAGCGACAGTTCCTGGCTTGTATCTGTGGGGCTTCTTGACACCTCCGGTTGATGGCGCAGACTTGCGAGCAGCCTTGGAAGCAAGTTGCTTACGAGGAGCCTTTCCACCAGTGGACTTGCCTGTTGGTACATGTTAGTGATCGGTGTGCCGCGACTTGAACGCGTCGAAGGTGATTCGTTCTTCACGGTCGCAATGTAATCGCGACCGCGGTGATAAGAAACGCGCATCCATATGGGATAGGACGGTTACTTACGGGCAGTTTGCTTGGTACGAGCCATTTTGAGGTATGGCGATGATGACTGTTGATGAAGATTGTTGTGGATGTCGAGTGTGGATGAGTCGAGATGATGTTGTAATGGAGAAGAAGTTGGAGAGCGGGAAGCGAATTCTTAAGTATTGGGAGGGCGTGGCACTGATTCCCAGGGCTGTGATCTGATTGCGTTGACTAGCGTGGATCTAACCCCTTTTGGAATTGAAACTTATTTTGATTTTGGCGAATTTGAGCGTAAGTTGTACAGGCAAGCTTTGGCCACATGAGCAGAACCACCACGAAGAAGTAGCAGGCTGAGAAGGTGTGTATTGCAACTTGGATTCAACTAGAAGTCATTATATGTTTCTACGGGTTTACATATCGCACGTTTTCGCAATTCTGGCATGATTCTGTCGAGATCCGCAAGTCTTCCGAAAACCCCAGACTGAAGTTCGTTGTTGATGCTCGCTAAGATCATCCATCTCAGCCGCGCAATCTGATTGGTTCTGATTAGCCTCACAATCACGCTAGCACAATCACGCATCAGAGTATATCTCTCCAGCTCCCAACTTCATTGCTCTTACCTCTCCATTCAAGATCATAGCTCCGCGTCATCAATCGACGACCACAGACACACTTATCACACTTTCGACTTCACTTTCACAACCTTCATCATGACTGGACGTAAGTACTTTCTAACACCTATCGCGCGACATCCTCATTCTAACGCGTCTTCAGGCGGAAAGGGTGGCAAGGGACTCGGAAAGGGAGGCGCCAAGCGTCACCGCAAGATTCTTCGTGACAACATCCAAGGTATCACAAAGCCTGCTATTAGACGTCTTGCGCGTCGTGGTGGTGTCAAGCGTATTTCAGCCAGTAAGTGCTCCCATTCTTGTTGGTCTGGAGCTATTCCCTAATGTCCTCCAGTGATTTACGAGGAGACCCGAGGTGTTTTGAAGACCTTCCTTGAGGGTGTTATCCGCGATGCTGTCACGTACACTGAGCATGCCAAGCGCAAGACTGTTACTTCCCTTGATGTTGTTTACGCGCTCAAGCGACAAGGACGCACTCTTTACGGTTTCGGAGGTTAGGTGGTTTAATATTATTTGGTGCGGTGGTCATTTTTTCACGGTCTTATGAATTTCTCCCCCATCGATGATGATGGCTTGGAGATGGGTGCTATTGGGTCTGGGTCTTGCTTTTAGGTGTTCTATTGTATCATACGGATATGGGGCTTTCGGGCATGGTTGATAGCCAGAAGAGAAATCAAACCACCATCAAACATGCGTTGGTCTTTTGCTGTGTTTCGTGTGACGCGTCTGGTTGTTTTGGTTGTGGTTCGTGGTCTTGCCCGGGTTTGGCTCTTGTTCGCGTTGGACCGCCTTGGCGGTGCGGTGGCGGGGTACCTTCGTACTGTACGTGCCTCGTGCTGGTGGTGTTTGTACAAGGTGCGGTTTTGAATCCATTCGTATTATCGTGTGCGGTCTCCTGCCAGCATACTACCTTGCATGCCTCGTTATTTGACTCAACGATGGATTGTAGATTATCTGCCCACTCATAATAGTTAGTTGCTGGCCTCTACCTCGAAGTGATCAACGCGGCCGCCAGTTCGAGGAGACCTCTGGACCAGTCCAGGAGCATATATCGTACGGCTTCTCTGATGCTCAAGATATTATTGCTTTGGCGGTCGGCCTGGTCCTCTGTCGGACTGTGGCGAGCAACCAGCCTTTCCTCTGCCCTTGGAATAATCCCGGACCCAGGCGGTCGGCCGAGTACTGCTGGGATCTTCACTATTCGCCCCTCCGATAACTCGGTTGTGGTTCCTGCACCACCCCTCCCCCCACACCCGCAATTATCTAATGGGACATCTATTTTGCTGTTGGTTTTGGGACGTCCTTACTATGGTGAACCGGTACAAGGACCGGAGGTTTATTGTTTGCGGTTTGTGGGTTACCTTGACATGTAGCCCGGAGCAGACAGTAACCTCTATGGAAGAGTGATGTAAGCACAATTGAGCTCTACGTTGGTTGCGTTTTTTTCCAGGGTGATGTCGTAGGCGTAAGGAAGTGGTGTCAACAGGAGGGCATCGTGCATGTTCATGAGCGTGGGGCATATATGGTGAGATGCGTATGCTGTTCTCTGTCTTTGCCAGAACTTTGGGATTTTATCATAAGTTGGTCTCAAAGATAAAGTAATTCGACGAGTTTTTCCACACAGGGTATAAACGAACAGCAGAGAAAACAACATAGTATGTCACCATCGGCAGACAGACAGAAGACGAGTACATATAGCCAGCAAATATCTCCTAGATGGAAGAACACCCGATGGCTCAGCCAAATAACGAGGATGAGATGGGACCAGTGCCGCCTGGGGGGAGGCGCGGGGGGGAG